>CM053792.1:432257613-432742613 GCA_028749045.1 Cupressus sempervirens
GGTTTCAATGACAAGGGATTATTGCACATCTTTTCCAATTCCTTATGAATCTCTAAGTCACCTATGCTTTCAATTTTATAGTGGATATATCCTCTTATATCTTTGACGTAAAGAACATTTTTTGAAACTCACAAAAATGCTCCAATGGGGTCATCAAGAAAAGAAACAAATGGGTGTTTCTTAAAATTGTACCTAGGCATATTGCTCACATTATAAACTTCTTGTCTTTCCATTCTTGAAAGATTATGCTCAATAATTTAGAAAATACCTCAATTTTGCATACTAGGGATTCTAGAGACTTTATGTGATTGTAGGCCTCTTAAAGTCTCCAAATCTTGCTTCAATCTTACACACAAACTTCACACAAGAAAATGATGTATGCAAGTCAATTTGCGTCCTTTAAACCTTTCACAATCTATACTTCACATGAAATGCTTGTGTGCCACTATTTCAATATACTATCTATATGCAACAGAGAGTTTAATCTTCTTATATATCCTCATCCTGACCTTATCAGGCAATGTGCACTTTACTGCAAACTTCTCTCAATGTCTACTACATGCTATCAACTGTGCAACCTTTGCTAATTCCTCTAGCATTAGTTATCAACAATTGATACTCTGTTTCACTGAGAATGCTTAATCCAAGTAAGAAGAATCACAAACAATAAGTAACTTCAATATCTTGTTAGGTATATCTTCTAGAGTTGTATGAGAGCTTTCTGGTTCCTTTTCCTTTACAAATTATTCCTTTAATTTATTTGTCTACTCCATTTCTTTCATCAAACTATCATCATTTCTTCTATTGTTCCTTCTATAATTTTGATTCGTATTTAGGTCTCTTCTATCCATTCTACAAAACCTTGATGTGTGTTCATAGTTATTACATAACTGACATATAGGTACATATCTTTTCTGTTCATTTAGCTTGTCATTAGGTGTCTTGCAATTCCTTGCAATGTGTCCAAGATTGTTGCATTTGTAGCAAACAATTTGTCTTCTTTCTCCACTTTCATTGTTATGAGATCTTCTTTTGTTTCCTACATGGTTAGTGTTCTGATGCATCCTACTATTTGCATTATCACTATCAAACTTAGGTTTCTTATAATGTACTGCATAGTGACCATATCCATGATAATTATGACAATAAAATTTTGAAATAGGTTTGAAGGACTTACCTTTGAAATTGTCTTCAATGTCTTTAGGTTCATCACACCAGGAAAAATATTCATTTCTTTTCTTGTCCATATCTTGATTAGATTCTTTATCTTTCTTCGAATGGGTGATATTCTCTTTGTCTTTAGATGTATCATCTATCTTGCTTAGATCCTTATTGATTTCAATAGTAATAGGTTTTTTTCTCTCAACAGATTTCTTAGTGGATTGACCAAGAAAGAATCCAAGTCTAGTCTTATCATAACCGGGTCTTTGTGCACATTTTTTTTTTCAATCTTATGACTGCTAGTATATAATTTTTCAAGTTACTACTTGGTTTGTACCAAATCACCTTTCACAATGGTGTTGTATTTTTCCAATTCTACATAATCTTACTTAATAGATTCCAATTCAGATATTACCATGCTTAACTGGGATCTCAGATTTGCATTTTCAGCTTTCACTTCAGAGTCATTCTTTCCTCCATTTTTCTTAAGAATCAACTTAAGTTCAACTATTTTTACTCATGTTTTAGGATCTCATTTTCTTTCTTCAGATCTTCAATATCATCATCACTGGTCTGATTATTAGGTCCTTTCTATTTTAGGTAATCTATTTTGTCTTTTAATTCACCAATGTATGCTTTTGCATCCTTGTATCTATCTTTCACACCATCTCTTTCATCAATAAGAAGATCAATATGTTCAAGTGCTTCTTCAAGATTCTTCTTCAATTGTTCCATATCCATAAGGATCTTATTCAAGTTGTTAAACCTTTTCTGAATAACTAAGCTCTGATACCAATTGTTAGAAATAGATAATACTAGAAGGGGGGGGGGGGGGGGGGGGGGAGAGGGGGGGGTGAATCAATATTTTCAATCTTTTTGCCCACAACTGAATATTATTAATTACTTTACCACATGCACAAGAAAGTAAACCAATAATGCTAAATAGTATAAACAACCATACACAAAGAGAGATCATAACACCATATTTTGTTAACTAGGAAAACCTTGGCCAAGGGAAAACCATGGTGGGGATCAAAACCACTAGATGATTCACTATATAAAGAGTCTGGTTAAGGATATTGACCCTATTAGGAGTCTATGAAGAATGTATAGTGTCTTGAGTCCCTATTAGGAGACTATACCTTGTTAGAAGCCTCAACCCTATTAGGAGTTGCTTCAACCATGTTAAGAGTTGGTGCATCAAATACAAATGTGTGCAAGAAGAGCCCACTACCCTAACATGCCACAATACAATGAGATCTTTAAGAAATAAGTATACATATAGCTTTGAGATACTTGTCATACTTCAAAAATCTTCTGATTGACAATTATTCATACAAGAGTGACTGCACACAACTTAATCTACATCACATCTAGCATAAAAATGCTTCACATCATATATAACAAAGTCACATTCACTTGTTACTCTCATTTCACAAGATCATATCAACTTTGCAATCACCGATCACATATCATTATCATCATATTTTTCTGTCATACTAACTTCACAAATGAAGTTCTTTACTTATACCAAACATATTAGTAAATTCTTCCTTAGTTAGCTCACATACCATTATTAGAGTCAGCTCACAAAGAAATAACAATTAAAATAATAAATCAAGTTGTTTTAACATAATTTTCTGACATGCTTTTTTCTACATTAAGTCATCACTACATTACTAATTCCTTCATAAATTAGACTTGATTTATTGCATAGATATACACATTGCTATACGTCATTGCTATGATGTCTTGCATCTCTGATTAACTACACAAGAGATATTATGTTATCATCAAAACTGTTATGTTGTTATAACACTGTCTGATACTTAGACAATTTTCTTTTTAGATGAACAAGGCTGATCTGTAAAAAAAATATGTTGCCATAAATGACAACCATAACTCACCTTATCTAATTGATTGGACATATTGCCAAAAAAGAAAACCACTTTGCATGGACAAGGTACAAAAAACCAACCCACTTCTTGACCTCCCTTCCTAATTAAATCCCAAAAAACAAAATAGTGATTATACATTCCACCCCATAGGAAACCATGCTAGAAGGAAGCCACCAAAACTCTGAAAGAAACACACTAGAAAGTGAATTTTCCCAAGACCCAAGAAACCCAAACCAAAACAACTCCCCACTCTCAATCTGAGAATTTAGAAAAACCCAACCCCATGCATTATAATTCTTAGAAACCCTCTCATCAATAATTTCATACCATCAATAATGAATAAAGGGAAAAAAAAATGGTTTGAATACCAATCAGTAGGCATTTATGTCTATTGGAGTGGTCCAAAAGAAGAAAAAATGGAACTAGTAAATTGACTCCAAGATTCTTGCAAGGACCATTTAAGTATCTCTATCCTTTTTGATAAATTGATTTATTTACATTCTGAGAACATTAGCATTATGAATGAATTCATTGCTATCTCCTTTTCCTTAAGGGTTTCTCTTTAAAATTCATTCCCTAGGAATCTAATTTTATCAAAAAATTGGCAATGAAATTCAAATCTGCAATTTGGTTATGTTGTAAATCCATTCCCTTAGAATCAAGCCAAAATCAAATTCTAAAATATATAGGGGAAGATCAAGGAAATTTAATAGGATCTTGAAAAAAGAAACAATCTCATAAATTATGTAAAATACCTAATAGATATGGAAATTGAAGTTTCAGAAATTAGCAAAAATATAATAACAAATAGATCCATCTACAACTTATCATTTGAAAGGTTTGAAAGTAAAATAAGGAAGATGCATAGAGTTGAAGTCTACCCATCTAAAGAATATATCAAAAGAACCTCAGATGTCATTGAAATATTTGGATTAGAATAGATAAGAGAACCTCCCCAAATAAAATCAATAACCATGGGAACCAATTCATCTTCCATAGGACTGCCAAAAGAAAACAAAATAGAGGAGAGAGAGGAATGGGAGATTCTGGAAATAGATAATCAGGAGAACACAACACACGGAAATTATATTGGAAACAAAGGATCTTCTCCTAAAAATTAGTGTAGAATTTCATCAGAAGACTACTAAACTTCAACAATGTTCAAAGTGTTAGGAAGATGATATAGAAGAGATTAACTACAACAAGAGGATGTATAAAAAACTTATCCATGATGTATTTCTATCACAAATGGACAATAAGGATCAATTGGATTAATGGAAAGAAATACATAAAAAATACTTGAGTAATCATAAGCAATCAAATAAGGATCCAAGGCAAGAAAGTAAAAGGAAAAATATACTAACAACATAGAAAGGAGTAGATTTAGAAATCTTAGAAATACCATAGGAAAGAATAGGATTAGAGAAATTTATTACTATGAGAAGAGAGGGCACAAATAAAAACTATGAACCCAACCCATAAGATGTTATGGTCAAAGAAAGGAAAATAAGGAAATTCATAAAGCAATGCAAGAAATAGAGAAAAGAAATTCAAGAAATGGTAAGAGAAAAAACACCAAAAAAGATCAACAATTAAGAAACTACCATAGTATAACAAAGTAACAAGAACCAAAAACTCATATCCTTGACAACTAGGATAAGAATCACTCTAGAATAAGTAATGATCTACAAAGACAAGAGTGCAATAGAGAAGAATGGTACAAGGACAAAGATCAAATATTAGAAGAAAGATAGTTAATTACATTCCTAAACCAACCAAAAAAGAAGTAGAAGGGGGAGAAATCCCACCAAAAAGATAGACCAATGGAAGCTCATAATAGTGAGAAAGAAAAAGAAGAAAATAGTATCACATAAATTCTAGAAAATTCCTAAAAATGGCCAAGATCCATTCAAACTCATACAAAAAGATACAATCACAACGGACACAGTTTCACCCCCACTACCCCCAGAAGTAGAAGCCTACTTAATAGATCAACTAGAAGAAGAAGGACAAGATCAAGCTAAGGATACAAAAGATCAGATTAGGGAAAGATTATGGAAATGGGAGGAATTTGGGATCCTAGAAACAAAAATTTAATTAGGTAAAAATAAAAATCAGATAGAATCCCAACCAAAAGATCATGAACACCAAAAAAAAGATCTAAGTGATCTCATATTAAAAGAATTAGAATAAGAAAAGGAAGATGAGGTATATGAAACAATAAAGAGAAGTATAAACAATGATAACAAACATAGAGAAGGACTTGGATTAGATTAGAAATTAGAAGGTATCTCAACACTGAGATATGGAAAGAAATCAAGGAAAAGAAGCACGAAATCTTTGGTTGAACTAAGATCAGAATCATGCAAAAGGGATGACCAAAGGAAGATAAGTGAAAGACATAAAACTAGGAAGGGGAAGAGCCTTCCCATAGAACAATGAGGATTTCCACATGAAATGTTAGGGGCTTAAATGGCCCTACCAAAAAGTGCCTCCTAAAGCACAATTTAACAACCTTTGAGTTAGAACTAATACAAGAAACTAAATTAAACCAAGAGGAAGGGGACAAAATGAATAAGAAATTAGGACTATGGAAATCAGAATGGTTAGAATTAGAAGTATCCTTGGGGGGTTTTAGGTATATTATGGAAACCGAGGAAAATTAAATTCTCTAGTGTTACAACAAATAGAAACTGGATGGGAAGCAAGGTCAAGAGTCACAAAATTGATTTATATTTTATCCTAATAAGTGTGTATGGGCCAATTCAAACAATGGAAAAAAGAGAAGCATGGAAAGAAATCAGCTCAGTCATGAATCACCAAAAATTTGAAAACATATGGATTGGAGGAGATTTCAATACAATTCTAGAATTATTAGAAAAAAAGGAAGGACTACAAAACTACTCACAAACAATGAAGGACTTCAAAGATTGGTTTATACAATAAAACCTTTTAGATTATCCTACCAAAAAAGGGATCTCCACTTGGTACAATAGAAGAAAAGATTTTATCCAAATAGTAGAGTGGTTAGATAGTTTTGCATTGAGAGGAGATATAAACAACTTCAACTTTGTTTTCAAATCAAAAAATATACCAACCACAAGATCAGATCACTTTCTAGTCAAACTTGATATCAAGGAACATCAAAAGCCAATGAGAAATCCCTTCAAGTTTGAAAAGATGTGGTGCATAGATGAGGAATTTATGGAAAAAATTATAAATTGGCAGAAGGAAATAAAGTTAGAGGGATCAAGAATGTTCAATTTTGTTTCAAAATTAAAAACAATAAAAGAAAATATCTTAAAATAGAATAAAGAACATTATGGGAATATTTTCAATGATAATTTGGAAATAGAAAAAGAATTAGCAAATATAAACACAAAAATTCCTAGTCAGAATGGATAATAATA
The DNA here is from genome assembly GCA_028749045.1 of Cupressus sempervirens. Taxonomy (NCBI): domain Eukaryota; kingdom Viridiplantae; phylum Streptophyta; class Pinopsida; order Cupressales; family Cupressaceae; genus Cupressus; species Cupressus sempervirens. The sequence continues at coordinate 432,264,083 of CM053792.1, forward strand.
GCTTTAATAAAGAAAAATAACTTTTGTCAAAACAAGCTAATAATCTAGCAAAAGAAGAAATATTTTCTAGAAAAAAATCAAGAGAAATTTGGTTGGCTGAAGAGGATCAAAATAAAAAATTCTTGCACAACAATATGTTAAACAACATAAACATCAATAGAATAGTGAGTATTGAAAAATAAAGATAGACTTGAAGTGATAAGTCCATCACAAATTGTAGAAGCCTTTACCCAGTACTTTCACAAGATATTCAGTAATTATGAATATTCAGACTTAGCAGCCTAGAAAGAAATATTATATTCTATTCATGACTAATAACAAAAGAAGACAATAATATTCTGAACAAATCTTTCTCCTTAGATGAAATTAAAGCATCTCTTTTTAGTCTTAACCCAAATAAATCACCAGGACCAGATGGATTCCAAGCCTTTTTCTTCCAAAAAAGTTGGAACATCATAGGTAAAGACTTATGGAAAGAAATTGAGGCAATGAGAAACTTAGTCTCTCTTCTAGCATAAATAAATAACACCTTTATATCCCTAATTCCCAAGAAAGAGGAATATGAAAACCCAGTCCTAACTTCTGCCCACTTTCTCTATGTAACACTACTTATAAAGTATTAACAAAAGCATTAGCAACTAGACTAAAAAAAATCCTTCCAAAATTAATATTAGAAGAATAAATAGGTTTTGTTCCCAATCGATCAATTTTGGATGGTATTACAAGAACTTATCCATTTTTTTTAGGCAAGAAAATAAGCTTCCATGTTGATAAAACTAGACATCCAAAAAGAATATGATGAAGTGGATTGGAGATTCCTCTATAAATCTGTAGAAGCCTTTGGCTTCTCTCATCAGTGGATAAACCTTATCTTCATATGTATATCAACACCCAAGATCTTCGTACTAGTCAATAGAACTCCAAAAGGGTATTTCGACATCTACAGAGGAATAAGACAAGGAGATCCAATCTCTTTTTCCCTTTTAATCATTATTTAAGAATTCTTCGATAGAAAAATAAAAAATCCCAAGTAGAATCCAAAATAAAAGGAATATTAGTAATAGAAGGAGTAACAAACACAACTCATCAACAATTTGCGAATGATACCATTCTACCTAGAGAATGCAATATAGATGAAGCTAATAATTTCAAACAAATAATTACAACATACATGAAAGTATCAAGACAAAAAATAAACAATGAAAAAATAGAAATCTTCTTTATAAACATAAAACCAAAAACAAAAGAAGCAATATGTTAGCTAATTGGTTACAAAAAAGGATCATTTCCTTGTAAATATCTAGAAGTCCAAATGGGCAAGGAGACAAGAACTAACAATGCATGGAATCCAATTCTAGAAAAAATAGATTAAAAAGTGGAAAATTGGAAAGGAAAGTGGCTTACAAAAGCCAAAAGAGTCACTAAAATTAAATCAATATTAACAACAATGCCTACATAGAAAATGTTTTGTTTACCCCTTCCAAAAGGAATCCAAAACAAGATAAATAGAAAATAAAGAAAAAATTTTTGGCAACGTACAGAGGAGAAGAAAAAACAAGCCTTGATTAGATGGGAAAACATCTGTAGGCCAGAAGAACTAGGTGGAGTCGACATAAAAATCCCAGAATGGAAAAAAGAAGCTCTTGGAGAAAAATTAATCTAGAGAATGTACTAAAAAAGAAAGAGAAAATGGGCACAAATCCTATACCATAAATATCTAGATTACACAGACCCTCTCTCACTCTTTAGAACCAAAACTCCACCAAAATTTTAAATATAGACCACTGGTCAATAAAAATCTTATATGGAATATGGGGACTAGAGATAATGCTCTATCTAGGAAGACTCTTGTGATGATTTGCCATCTACAAACAATCTTGATCTACTCCCCAACATGAAAACAACTTTATCAAATCTTTATGAAAAATATGTTAAAGATTATAAAATTAAAGCAATAGAAAATAATCTTGAAACTTGGAAGTGGAAATCAATAGAGGATTTAAACCTAACAAATGAAAAAAGGATTCTTACAACCACTTCATAAATAAAAGGGTTGTTAGCCAAAAATAAAGATAAGATAGGTTGATATGGGGATTGGCAAACAATGGTAAATATTGTGTAAATAAGGGCTATTACCTAATAATAAACTCTCAAAAATGGGAGGAAATGGATGTACCTCTCCAAATTTCTTGGGACCAAGCCTACCTACTCAAAGAAGGCATATTCCTCTGGTTAGAAATTCAAAAATTTATATTAATAGCAGATAGACTATCAAAAATAAGTTTTCAAGGACTTTCTAGATGTCCATTATGCAATGAAAATTTAGAAACCACATAACACCTTTTATACCAATACAAATATGCAAGAGAATGTTTGATTTGGATAAGAAACAAGCTAAAATGGAAATTAGTCCCCCCAAAACACCTCAAATTAATCCATATGCAACATAAACTAGTAAAATGAAATGCAATGGGTTGGAAATGGAATAGGGAAGTAAGTATGAAAGAACATGAAATGGATTAAAATATGGCTTAAATGGGTCATAAATAGATCTCATCAATATATATGTCATCTATAATGTAATCTAAGATTAAAGGGAAAAATATGTATTTCCATATAGTTTTGTGGTGGAAACTAGACCCCTCATTTTCAATATTTTTCATAAACTAAAAAATCATCCTTAAAAATAAGGATAATATATCAATTATTATTCAAAATAATCATAAAAAATGATAATACTAATCTTTTTCCATTTCTACACAATTAATTAGTTTACTTCATTTTAAAATTCTAAATAATAATACTAGTTTTATGTCATTGAAGTTGAATAGTTATACTTTTGTTAGCCTTTTCTTTTATATAAGGGTGACATAGGTTTGTGCTTTTATGAACCCAATGAGTATACTAATTCAATCTACCATCATGCATAGTATGTCTATCATACTACCAAGGTCTACCTAATAGAACATGATAACAATCCGTAGGCATAATAATATCACATAAGACTTCATCAAAGCAGTTCACAAACTTGAATTTTAGAATTCATCACTCAATTGCTAGTAACTTATGCATATCCTTCATCCATGAAACATGATAAGGTTTAAGGTGTCTTGATCTCTACAATTCTAACTTTGTAATTAGCCCCTCTAATGCCAAATACATTGAATCGCCACTATCAATGATCACCTTGCAAATTTTTTGGGTCATCTTACACCTAGTCTAGAAAAGAATCCTCCTTAGGATAGGTTCTTCATCAGTTCTCTAATTACACAAAATTATTCTTACCATCAAATTTTCTCCATCCTTGGGTCCACTCAATGGACTCACAAATTATCCTTGAGCTACAACATTTTTGCTACTACCTTTATCCCTCTTCCTAAAGTTGTTATACTCAAGATTCTCTATGTTTCTCTTCACCACATTTGAATTAGGTACCATGAAATACTCCTCTTCCATAACCACCTCAGTGAGAGCTACCTCTTCTTGTGTAATAACAACCAACTTTCCACTCGACTTTTTCTTTGTCATCATTTTTCCATTCTCATTTTACCTTATCACATCTAGTATTTTCTTGATGAGATCTAACTCCACCTCTAGGAAATCTTCCATATCTACCTCTTTTTATTTGCTCATTTTTTTTGTCAAGATATCCTTAGTTTTAAAGGAATATTGATATGCTTCTTCTACACTATCTAAATTCACAAAACTAATCTCATCTTGCATTGTAGTGATTAAATCATTCTAATACTTAAACACTTTATATGCCTCATCGTCAACATGTTGTTGAAAATAATTGGTTAATTGTGTATTGTCTTTGATGTTACACAAAATGTCATATTTTTTCTAGTTAGTGTATATCATGTTCACTCAAGTGAAGAAGATAGTTTCCTATGTCTACCAAGCATTCTAGAGTTTTCCAAGTTAAGAAAATAGTGCCTACCGAGTTCACTTGGGTGACTAAGAGAAGCTCACAAAAATTGAGTGTTAACCAAGCTCACTTGGTTAATGAAGGAATATTTAGATGGAACCATGTTAACCGAGCTCACTTGGTTACCAAAGACAGTTTGTGAAGATGTAGTGTTAACCAAGTTCACTTGGTTAACACAAGAAAATTATTTTTGAGTTAGTGTCTATCGAGCAAGGTAGGCTAAGGAAGGATTTTATTGTTTTGGCATATTTAGTTCAATAGTTTTGTTTGTTGGTTCTAGCCGGGTGAAGAGATGAATATTAATTATTCTATATTATATTCAAGATGACTTGACAATGTGTAAGATATTTATATATAAGGTCAAGTTGAGGATTTAATGTGAGCAAGTGAATAGAAGATTTGAAGATGCTTAGAGGTAGCAAATTAGAAGGATAAGTAGAATAGCTTGTGGAGCTACAGAGATACATTTGATCAAAAAGGATCAAGTATACAAGCCAAAATTGATATATGTAATCAGCACGTCAATTGCACCAAAAATTAGGTCATATCATTGTTACTCTCTAACCATTATAGTAGTGATCTAAATCTCCTAATAGAGTTCGCTTAACAAACATTTGTAAATCCTCTAACAAGGTGGGCATTTCTCGATTGAAGTGCCTAAAGACCTCTAACAAGGCCACTCTTAATAAGGAGATTAAATCCTCTAACAGGGTCACACCTACCAATGTATTTTGTAACCTTTAACAGGGTTGGCTTCTGACAGGGCTCACTTCAAAAGAGTGAAAATCAATAACTAGTTACAATTGTGGTGGTCTCAAATTGATCTTGACAACTGAGTGTCAACACACTTAAGAAATTTTCTTAGATAATGCCGAGTATAATATAGATGTTGAGTTATAGTATGTGCCAAGCAAGAAATTCAATACATGTCAAGTCATTTAGATACTAAGTGACTAATAGATGTCGAGCTAGTATATATGTTGAGTAAACTATAGGTGTCGAGCAAGATAAAATTTCTATAGGTGCCAAGCAAGATAGAATTTCTATATGTGTCAAGCATCAGTAATCAATAAGTTCCAACTAACACAGAATCAGCACAAGAGTTTGTGCCCTCACAAACTAAGATGTAAACTATTTTTGAGCTAACACAAGATGAATCTCAAAGGATTAAAAGATAAGATTTAATCTTTTTTATTCCCTATGAAATTGACATGCAACCAATTAGAAAAATGGAAAGATTTGAGTTGGAAAGATGGATCAATCTTGATCATAGATTTATACCTAATCCTAAGTCATGAAACCTTTTTAAGGAGGTTGAAACCCCATAATTTAGCATTGTATGGAGATGCACGAGATACTGCTGGAAAAGTTTGAAGGAAGTGAAATTGGTGAAAAGACTTAGAAGGAGTACAACATTGCAGTATTAGTTATCAGAATAGAGTATTAGTACTTCAAACAAAATCATATTAGATCAAGGAGGATCAGATCAGATTGGATAGAACAAGGGTCTAAAATTAGCAATTGAGGATTGTAAGTTATCAGGTCAACACATTTTACTATACTTTCTAGCCATTGTATTAGGAGAATGAAAATCCTATGAAGATAGGTTGGTTTAATAGCCATTTTGTAAATCCTTTAATAGGGTGACATTCCAAGTGAATGTTTGTAAATCCTTTAGAAAATTCACTTTTAACAGAGTGTTGGAGCCTTTAACAGGGCAAGCCTTTCACAAGGTAGATCATTGATGAAGGTCAAACTTTGAAACCTTAACAAGTTACATATTGTTGCAGTGATAAGTTGTGGGTGTCATCCCCACCCCAATTTTACCTTCTCACTTTTGAGGGTTTCTAGGTGATCCAATATTGTGTTGTCTATTTCATGCATGCATTTACTCTCATGTTAATTAGAAATGTTACATGCATGTATTGATTTTATTTAAAAGGTTTTATTGCTTAAAGTTTGGTACTTCTAATTCACCTCCCCCCCCACCAAAAAAAAAAAAAAAGTATTCTTCCCACTTGTAAATTTTAACAATTGGTATCAGAGCCAATTTCTTACAAGGAGAAGACTTATAGCTTGAAGAAAAGATCTAGAAATGGAGGTCTACAAGCTTTAGAAGATTATAGAGAATCAGATAATTGAAATACATCTCATTCTACATTCTCTAGAAGAAGCTAGTGTTTACCAATGGAGATTCTAAGGAGTTTGATGCAGTAATTGTAGACTTGATGGAGAAGAATAGAGCTCAAGCAAAAGAGATTAGAACTCTCAAGATTGAACAAGAATCACAAACTATGATGCTTTGTGAAGTGACTAAACAAAAGAAGAGAGCTATTGAAGATAAAGCTATGATAGAAGAAGACAAGAGAAACCTTGTGAACAAGCTAGAGGAAAAGTCAATTGAGCTTGCAAGAGTTTTCAACATGTAGCTAGATAGTCTAAGTTAAATGATGAATGCCCATCATGAGCTGAATGTCAAAGACATTGATATCTCCACACTAAAGATGCAAAATAAAGAACTACAAAATGACTTGAGAAGAGAAAAATAAATTGTAGAAAGCTTCAAAAAACCTAATGAAGCCATCAAGTACTTTGAACAGCTACTAAAATCACCAAGATCTAGTAATGAAATTTCAGGACTAGGGTACACTGGCACTTAAAAAGGAGAGTCATAAAAAATTGCAGAATAAAGAAGTGAAAAAGGTAAGAACACAAAACCTACTTGTCATTTTTGTGGTAAAAAGGAACATACCTCTAATGTGTATAGGATTAAGAACACCAATCAGCATGACAAACCTAAAAACATGGGTCACTATCACAAGTGAAATAAGTAAGGTCATCATGCACATGACTATAGGACTACAATCATTAGGACACAAAGATTTGAAGGTCACTGCTACAATTGCAAGAAGTATGGGCATAGTGCCTTTTGAATGCAAATCAAAGCCTATATGGCCACCAAACCAACCAGAAAAGTCAAATAGTCATGGACATCACTACAATTGGGACTACAACACTAGGCAAAGCTGTCACTACTATCAAGAATATGGACACATTTGAGAACTACATAAGAACACACTTTAGTGGCAACTACAATAGGTGGTTGAGTCAAACCACTTGTTTCATATTAGTAAGTATTGCCCAACTAGGTCAAATCCATCCAACTCTGAGTTCAACAAAGGAAAAGGAAAATTTGATGTTGAACACATCAGATGAGAAATGAATAGAACATGGAAAACAAAAGATGGAAGTAGCACATCTAATGGAGGGATCAATTCACCTAAAAGGTCAAGTGGTCACACTTCATCCAACTAAGCAAAGAAAAAGTATGTGGGACTGATATTTAAATGCTTTATCATACATCGATTCCAAGAGTAAATCAACATTGAAAAGGATAGATCAGCATGAATAAAGATGCAAAGTTAAATCTTCAAAATTTTCAAATTGTTGCCGAGAAAGAAAAATTGTCTTCAGATATTGAATAAAATCTTAATATATGTTGAGTTGTCTACCAAAGTTCGTAGAAGGTAAGTTAGTAGTGGATGTTGAGTGTAAGGAAACTCTAGTGTATGTTGAGTGTTGGAAAATCAATGGAAGCTGAGTGAAATAGAATTGCATAAGGAGCCAAGTGGACAGTTGTATATGCACTAAGAATTAAATGCTATGAAATGAAGGGTATAAGGTCAAGTTTGAATCATTTTTCATCATCACGAACATAGAGCAAGAGCAAGAAAAGTGCAAAAATGGTTTCTAAGAAGAGATTGAAGCTTTTGCAAAGATTCCAACCAAGATTCAACATCATTTCAATGATTTAAGGTATTTACACTAGTGTCAAGCTATGTAGTTAAGTAATTTTTACATCTTGAAACCCTAGTTTGAAGAAATGGCATCTAGCTCTAGGAAACCCCAGGATAAGGAGTCATTTGAGGTTCAATTGGTTAGTAATGGAGTAAAACAACCTGATTTTAGACCAATTCCCAAAGTTTCTTATAAGAACAACCCTGCTAGAGCTTTATCCATTATTTCACCTAAAGTTGTGATGGTGCAAGATGTTAGAAGGTGTTATAATTATAAGATAGGTTCAATTGGTATACAGAAATTAGGGAAGCATACAATAAACTTTGTGAGAATAGGGTATTGAAAGAAGAGTTTCAAATTGTTGAAAGGAAGGGCTTAACCTATGCCCTAGGTTTTCCTACAATTTTTAATATTGAATGGATAAGAATTGTGTTGAGTAGGATCCATAATGAATGCCTATGGTTGGAAGATGGACCCATTAAATTGTCTAAAATAATTATACATAGAGTAACTAGGTATCCAACCCTAGAATGGCCAACGACCATGAGGAGTGATTCTACAGAAGCCATAGAGAAGAACACTAGGGAAAAATTGAACAGGATGACTATTGACACCATCAAAATATCCTCTTATATATTATAGAGAATTTGAGAGCCATAAGAAGGTCCAAGGGAGCCTAATGCAAATTTTGAGCAATTTTGATATGTATATTCTTCTATGTTCAAAATGAATTTCCTTCTTTTGGAAAGGTAAGTTAGAAAACAAATAGGTCAATACTAGTACATGTGAATGAATACATAGAACAGATGGGCAACTTTTGAAACTATAATGACTAGCTACTTCGAAGACTTTAAGAAGTCAATGAAATAGAGACTAAGGACACCTATCTCTCTTGTTGAGTAGCATATTAATGACATTTTTTTCTTAGTATACATTGATTTCACATACATCCAAGCAGTAATACCAAGAGTGAGATGGCTAAGGCTACTTGGTTATAAAATCAATATTGATGAAGCCTTAGTAGCAATAATAGGTTTACTTGTAGAGGAAGTAGATAAAAGTGCTTAAAACTTTGTCACTTATGATGTTGTAAGATAAACTTCAAAAATAGCTTCAACCCTAAGTAAAGGATAGACTGGTGAAAAAACTTAAGGCTAGATTTGGTGAAGGCATTGCAAAAGTGAGGAGGATGATGAAGAGGAAGATGAGGATGAAGAAGACCAAGATCAAGGGCCACTTGCATTGACCTAAGGCATGGGAGAAGATGAATAAGATGTAGAAAGTGATAAGGAGGAAGAGGAAATCAAGGAAGCACATACCAAGCCAAAGGCAAAGAAAAGAAAAGCTTCCACCAAACCAACTACCAAGGCCAAGAAAGTTGCTAAGCCTAGCCTAGAAAAGCCTACCACAAGAGCCCATACAAGAGCCACATCAAAGAAGGCTAAGGAGCAAGAAAAGAAGAAGGCTACTAAGTGGGAAGGTCCAACCAAGAAGAAGATAAAAAGAAAATATGTTGCACCTCCTGAATTAGATGAAGAAAGAATAGAATCAGATGACAGTAGCCAATTCACAGTGGTAAGTCACACTACTAAGTCTGATTTAGAAAACATATGTGGTAACATTAGGGATGATCCATACTTTTCAGCCTTAAAAGGTATTGATTTTAATAAGTTGAATAGATAAGAATAGAACATGGTTGAAGAGTCAATCTACACCATGATGGAAAAGTTCAAGAGCACTCCACATAAACTTGAGAATTCAATGCCTAAGGAGTTATATTAAATTGTAGAAAATAAATGGCATTATTTCCTCAATATGGAAAAAGAAATAAGAGAGTCAACATTGGATCGAGTAATGCCTAAACTTACTGAAAGAAAAATTAGTAAGGAAAATAAGAAGCATGGGAGCAAATTTATACCCAAGTATAGAGCCTTTAGTATAATGCAAAATAAAATTGAGGATATTGTGAAAAAGTCCACTCAAATGTGGAAGTTAATTTATGGCCTCACAATTGTGAAAGAAGTAGAAGTAGATCCCTTTGAGGGAAGAAACAATGAAGAAGAAGAAGAGGAAAATGATAAGGAGGAAGAAACTATAGAAGATGTTCCTAAAAATTTTGGTCAGAACATAAATCCATTGACTACAGAGGATCTCAAAAAGATTCTTTACCAGACTTTACTACAAGCACAATTGTGTACAAATCTAGTCTTGGTGAGCGTGGATAAATTAAAAAAGGTTGTAGTAGATAGAACAAGGGATAAGGTGAATCTAGAAGAATCACCTTCTCATATCCCAATAGCCACAAGTGGACAACCCAAAGAGCAAGCTACATAAGATACAATGACAAAGGTTGACTCCATAGTACCAGTCACTACAACTATCGAGGATCCAGTAAAGGATCAAATAGGATAGATGGATACCTTTGTCCCTATAGAACAAGAACAAGGTGCACCCCTAAAGATTACTGTAATTGAAAAGGAAAGATCTAAAACTGATAAAGAAAGTCCTAAGGAGAAGGAGCAAGAGGCAATCCAAACATTGATAAATTTTCCTACAATAAGGACTCCAACTAGAACATCGCAAAAGCCAATCACTGAAGAAATAACACTTCAAATTTCTACACCAAGCTCGAGCTCTATGAAGGTTGCAAAGGTATTTCACTATGGAGACCCTACATTAGATGAGGACATAGTCATTCCCAAGTATGACTATGAAAATATGAACATTGATCAGATAAATGAAGTGCAAGAGGTACTAGAAAAGAAAAAGAAATAGGAGATACTTAGAAATGAGTATAATCAAAGGCAATCATTGATTAAGATTAAAGACATCTTTCTAGATGCATTTAGCTTGTAGGCACCTAATGAAACCAAGCCTATTATGGAATAACTATCTAGTTTAATGGACCAGGTACAAAAGGAAGACCTTAATACTAATGCAAAATTGTTAGAATGGTCTAAACAAAGGTTTCAAATAAAGGTGAATGATAGAATATCAAGTGAAATAGCACTTTCACAAGTTGAGTTGGCCAAGAAGGTTGAAAAGGTAAAGGCAGTACTTGAGAATATATTCTCATTGTACTCAAAATTGTGTGAGCCATCAATTTTCACACAAGAAATTGCCTAGCAAATAATGAGCTTAGAGAAGAACCTAAAGATATCTGCTATGCAACTCCCTAAAGATCTAGCACAGAGTGAGAAACATTTTCAAACTACACTTCACACTTAGCAGGAACTAGTTGTACTAACAGAAGATTAGGTAAATACCAAGGCCAAGTTAATACAGATTCAATCTGCCATAACCCCACATATGGAAATTTTGTAGAAAGAACTGGCTTATGCTAAAAATGTGTTAAAGAAAGACCCCAATCTTTCAACACTAGAAGGCCTAGTTCACCTTGCAGCAAAGACAACCATCTAGCTCAAATCATTAGAAATTGAATTAGAAAATTGGGATGCTACTCTTAGGATAGTTATGGAGGTAAATAAATCCTTTTTGGCTAAGTATTCAGTTAATGTATAGAACCCTTTTGTAAGGAAACTCAGGTGTAGAAATAGCTTCCTACACTAATCTCATAAGGAAAGTATGATGCAAATCCTATTAAAATCTTCTACACTTACAGATTCAATATCATGTAAACAACAATATTGCAGCCAACCATGCATACAAAAAATAGACAAAGAAAGGAATACATAACACAAGGATTTTTCGGTGGGGAAAAACCTTTCGGTAAAACAACCCCACCCCTTTAGAATCTGCACAATTTATTATCTTCAATAAAAGGTTACAATTCACTTGCAGTGCAAGCTCAACACCGACAACAAAAGACTCTGGTAGCTACTCACAGTACCAATAATACACTTTTTTGCATCGCTTCTCTTTGCAACCCTAAAAATGCTTATAACATGCACTTCACTTTAGGGCTACACCAAAAATTAAACCATATTAGGGCTACACTCAAATATCTTAGTTGCCACATGTCTTCACCTGTCATGGAATCTTCCTAACATAGCTCTTACGTGTCATAGGAATCCGTCATAACCGTTTTAGTCATGATCTCCTTACACACAATTCAAGATGTTGACACATCAACATTATTTGCAAGAAATACATTTTACAAAACAAATAATAAGAATAGGAATTATACAAGGTTGAGACACCTTATTCCTAACATTCTCCCACTTGTTGAACACCTTGTAAGAGAAACAAGAACATAACAAGAACTAACCGCTATAGGCCGAAAGGCCCATAGACTCCAAACACCATTTGAACTTCTCAGTGCCCATGGTTTTGTTAATGCATCTGCAACATTCTTCATAGTATCTACCTTTTCCAAATTTACTTTTCCATCTTCCACCATATCTCTCACAAAGTGATACTGCACATCAATGTGCTTCGTTCTGGCATGGAAAGTTGGATTCTTTGCAAGGAAAATAACACTCTAACTATCACCACAAATAGTAATCTATTTTGCATCAACACCAACATTAGAACACAATCTCTTAAGCCAAATGGATTCCTTACAAGCATGAGTAACAGCCATGTACTCAGCTTCTGTAGTGGACAAAGCAACCATAGGTTGTCGCTTGCTCATCCAACTGATGGAACCACCAAACATAGTGAACACATAACCACTGGTGGATCTCCTGCAATCAATATCACCTGCCCAATATGAATCCACAAACCCATGAATACAAACTAAATTCAGAGATCTAGAAGAGTTACCATGATAACATATGGAGTAATCTGATGTACCCCTCAAATATCTAAATACTTGCTTAACTGCATCCCAATGTATCCATCCAGGATTAGCCATAAATCGACTCAGGACTCCCACTACTTGGGTAATGTCTAGTCTAGTACAGACCATAGCATACATAAGACTGCCAACTCCACTAGCTTAAGGTACTCTACTCATGTCCTCCACCTTAGTAGATGATTTTGGACAATCATCTACAGATAAATTTTTTCCCATAGGAATAGGAACACATAGTGGTCTACAATCTGCCATGTTGAACCTGTCCAACACAGACTTCACATACTTACTCTGACTCAACCAAAGTTTTTTGTTAAACCCATCTTTACTGATTTCCATACCCAAGATGTCCCTAGCTGCCCCAAGATCTTTCATCTCAAACTGTTCTGACAACTAAGATTTAAAATCAGAAATCATACCCTTACCCTTCCCGAACAGCAACATATCATAAACATATAATGCAACAATAAGAAGGCAATCATTTTCAATTCTAAAATAAACACAATGATCTGATTTTGATCTTACAAATCTAATTGACAACACAAGGCATCAAACTTAAGGTACCACATCCTAGGAGATTGCTTCAAACCATATAGAGATTTCTTTAATCTGCAAACTAAGGATTCTTTACCTTTAACAATGTAGTGCTCAGGTTATGACATATAAATCTCTTCCTCCAAATCAACATGAAGGAAAGCTATCTTCACATCCATCTGTTCTATCTCTAAATCATATGATGCAGCAAGAGATAACATAAATCTAATTGATGTCACCTTTGTAACAGGAGAGAATATTTTGCCATAATCTATTCCATCTACCTGTGAATACCCCTTTGCAACCAATCTAGCTTTGTACCTTCCAACACTGCCATCTACACAGAATTTCTTCCTGAACACCCATTTACAGCCAATAGATTTTCTCCATTTAGGAAAAGGTACAAGGTCCCATGTTTTTTTTTTCTCTAATGAAGCCATCTCATCATCCATAGCCTCAATCCAGGAACCTGCATCTTCCATGCCGAAAGCCTCTTTCATAGATCTAGGCTCATCAGTGTTAGTAATCAAAGAAAAAGCACAATTGGAATCTAACATAGAATAACCAAACCTTTTTGGTTGCTTTCTTTTTCTCATGGATCTCCTCAAAGTCTAAGGTTGAGGTTGTTCTTCCTCTTCTTCTGAACTATTAGAGCTGCAAGAGCTCTCCTTATCATTAGACCCAACATGGTCTCTCTGTTCAGTCTTCTCAGGGGTAGGAGGAAACTTAACAACATATTTTTCCTTTTCTTTTTCATCTGGTTGTAGCACAATAGGAGAAGATGTTAGCTCTCTAAAAATAGCATTTCTACTATACAACACCTTACTAGTCACAGGATCCCAAAGCTTGTATCCTTTCACACCAGCACTGTACCCAATCAAAATACATTTAACAGCTTTGTTTTCCAACTTAGATCTTTTCTCCATTGGAACATGTGTATAAGCTTCACAACCAAAAAAATGAAGATGTCTAATTGAAGGCTTCTTACCAGACCACACCTCCATGGGTGTCTTACCAACAAGGGCTGATGTAGGAGATCTATTAACCAAATAGCAAGTAGTGGCCACAACTTTAGCCCAAAACGTTTGTTCTAAACTAGCTCCACTAAGCATACTCCTAGCCTTCTCCATCAATGTCTTGTTTATTCTCTTTGCAACTCCATTTTTTTGTGGGGTATACAAAGTTTTCTTATGCCTCTCAATACCTTGTTCTTTACAAAACTATTCAAACTCTGCCGAGCAAAACTCACCACCATTGTCAGTTCTCACACACTTAATCTTCTTACTATTCTGATTCTCTACAAGGGCTTTAAATTCCTTGAGTTGACTAAAGACTTGTGTCTTACTTTTAAGGAAATAAATCCATGTCCTTCTACTATAATCATCTATGAAAGATACAAAAAATATAGACTTGGAGATTGAAGGAACTTTTACAGGACCAAATACATCAGAATGAATAAGATCCAAAACATCAGAAGATTTGTGAGAACTAGAGTAAAACTGAACATGATTTTGTTTACCATATACACAGTGTTCACAAAATTCAAACTCAAGATTGCAATCATTTAACCCCTCAATGAGATTTTTATTTTTTAGGGTTCTGAGACCCTTCTCACCAATGTGGCCAAATCTCATATGCCACAACATTGTATTTTCTGCAAGAAGCTTTCCTTCCAAAGTGTTTGCACCCTTAGGTACACTTGTTGCACTACCATCAAAACCACTAACCATAGTCTTCTTTACTACTTGTTCAGATGGTGAGGATGAAGTGATAGCTGCTCTCTTCTTTGAAACAAAAGAACTATTACACTGAGAAATGTGTGCATCAAGCTAAAACAAAGTACCTCTCCTAGTACCCTTAGTAAGCACCATAGCTCCTCTCATCATCTTACATCCATCTTTAGAAAAAACAACTTGCACACCTACATCATTCAGCATATTTATAGATAATAGGTTTCATGCCAAACTTGGAATGTGCATAACTCCATTGATTCCCTTTACTCATCCATCAGGAAATTTGATAGTGACCCTTCCGCATCCAACTATCTTTAGGTGAGAATCATCACCCAAGTACACCTTTCCACCATTGAACTCTTCATTTCCTGAGAACCAGTTTTGATGAGAGGTCATGTGAAAAGATGCACCTGAGTCAACCAACCACACATCATCAGATGCATGGGCTGCCAAAGCTACGATGAATGCATCGCCATCTTCTTGAGATTTTTCAGAATCAGAATCTGAGGCTTTCTTCTTCTTCTTAGGATCTTTACAGTCTTTACGAAAGTGCCTAGTCTTATCATAGTTCCAACATTTTTCCTTGGACTTATTGGAAGTCTTTGACTTCCCACGGGATTTGGATCTACCCTTATTGTCAGACTTATTGTCATTTTTCTTTCCTCTTTCTGTGGATCTCCCACGAACAACAAGGACTTCCTTTTCTGATATAGAAGATTTTCTCCACATCTCCTCTTATAGTAGTAAATACACTACATCATCCATTTTGAAGGTGACTAATGTGCTTCTGAGAGCCATCAGAAGATGGTCCCATGAATCTGGTAAAGAACACAACAATGTGTAACAATGATCCTCCTCCTTTAACTTGACACTAGCTGATGTCAACTGTGTAGCTAGCAAATTAAATACATTTAAATGATCTATTAAGGATCCACCTTCCTCCATTCACACAGAATACAACTTCTTCCTTAGGAACAACTTGTTCACCAAACATTTGACCTAATACATGGCCCCAAATCTCTCCCACAAACTATATGTGGTTTTCTCATCTAGAACATTCAGAAGGACTGCATTGGTTAAACAGAGTCTTATAAGACCCTTAGCTTTATAGTCTTTGATATCCCAATCCACTTGAGCTATAGTTTCTGGTCTTGTAGCACCTGTAGTCACTTCCCATAGGTCACGATCTTCCAAAATGTCTTCCATCTTGAGTTTCCACAACTCAAAATTAGTACCATTAAATTTCTTCACCTCCATTCTTCCATATGATGAACTTTCCATCTCAATCTGCAAATAATATTCAGGATGCTCTGCACAAGACTCCCATTCAACCTGAGATTAGCTCAAAAAACCCTACCCAACAACTAGGATCAAAAGTTGATCAAGCTCTAATACCACTTGTAAGGAAACTTAGGTGCGAAAACAGCTTCCTACACTAATCTCATAAGGAAAGTATGATGTAAATCCTATTAAAATCTTCTATAGTTATAGATTCAATATCATGTAAATAAAAATATTGCAGCCAACCATGCATACAAAAAATAGATAGAGAAAGGAACACATAACACAAGGATTTTCCGATGGGGAAAAACCTTTTGGTAAAATAACCCGACCCCTTCAGAACCTGTACAATGTATTATCATCAACAAAAGGTTACAATACACTTGTAGTGCGAGCTCAACACCGATAATAGAAGACTCCAGTAGCTACTCGCAGTACCAACAATACACTTTTTCGCATCGCTTCTCTTTGCAACCCTAAAAATGCTTATAACATGCACTTCACTTTAGGGTTACACCCAAAAGTAAATCATATTAGGGTTTTACCATTCTCCAAGAAAATAGGAACCCCAAACCCCACTATTGGGTTAGAGTGTACAGTACTCAAATATCTTAGTTGCCACATGTCTTCACTTGTCACTGAATCTTCCTAACATAGCTTTTACGTGTCATAGAAATTCGTCATAACCATTTTAGTCATGATCTCCTTACACAAAATTCAAGATGTCAACACATCAACATTATTTGCAAGAAATACATTTTACAAAACAAATAATAAGAATAGGAATTATACAAGGTTGAGATACCTTATTCCTAACACCTTTGACATAAGTATCAAAAAAGGGGGAGATAAAGGGGAGATAAGAAGATAAATTTTGAGGAAGAGAAATAGATAAGCCAAAAGGAAATTATAACTGCAAGGGAAGATGTGTGAAAGGGGGAGTAAATCCAGAGCAAGGCAGATAGGATAGAGTAGATAGAGAAAGAATGGCAAGGAAGAGATAAAGAGTATCAGAATCAACATGAGAAAAAGCTAGCATGAGACATTGTGGATATAGAAATGACACATCAACTCAGGGGGAGTTACAAATTCTAAGGTATCTTCACAAAATTTTAAACAATTTTTGAAGTTTTGTATATATGTCAAACAAGATGTATATTATACTCAAAGAGATTAGATTCATCATCTATAGTTAAGTGTTTTTGACACTCATCTCAAAGGGGAAGATTGTTGGTCTCAGATTGGTTTTGACAATTGAGTGTCAACACACTTAATAAATTTTCTTAGATAATATTGAGTATAATATAGATTTTGAGTTATAGTATGTGCCAAGCCAAAAATTCAATAGGTGTCAAGTCATTTAGATGCCAAGTGACTAATAGATGTTGAGCCAATATATATGCCACTTAAACTATAGGTGTTGAGCAAGACATAATTTCTATAGGTGCTGAGAAAGATATAATTTCTATATGTGTTGAGCATTAGTAATTAGTAAGTGCCCAGTAACACAGAATCAAAATAAGAGTTTGTGCCCTCACAAACTAATATGTAAACTATTTTTGAGCTTACACAAAATGAATCTCAAAGGATTAAAGATAAGATTGAATATTTTTTATTCCCTATGAAATCAATATGCAACCAATCAAAAAAATGGAAATAATTGAGTGAGAAAGATGGATGAATCTCAATGGTAGATTCATACTTAAACCTAAGTCATGAAACCTTTTTAAGGAGGTTGAAACCCCATAATTCAACATTGTACGAAGATGCATGAGAGAATGCTATCAAAGTTTGAAGGAAGTGAAAGGGATGAAAAGACTTAGAAGGAGGACAACATTGCAATATTAGTTATTAGAATAGAGTGTCAGTACTACAAATAGAATCATATCAAATCAAGGAGGATTAGATAAAATTTGACAGAACGAGGATCTAAAATCAGCAATTAAGGATTGTAAGTTATTAGATCAACACATTTTACTATAATGTCTATCCATTATATTAGGAGAATGAAAATCCTAAGAAGATAGGTTGGTTTAACAACCATTTTGTAACTCCTTTAACAAGGTGACATTCCAAGTGAATGTTTGTAAATCCTTTAGACAAGTCACTTTTAACAAAATCTTGGAGCATTTAACAAGGCAAGCCTTTCATAGGGTAGATCATTGATAATTATCAAACTTTGTAACCTTAAAAAGTTACATATTTCTACAGTGATAAGTTGTGGGTGTCATCCCCACCCCAATTTTACTTTCTCATTTTAGAGGGTTTCTAGGTGATCAAATATTGTGTTGTCTAGTTTCATCAATGCCTTTACTCTCATGTTAATTAGAAATGTTACATTCATGTATTTATTTTAGTTAGAAGGTTTTATAGCTTAAAGTTTGGTACTTTTGATTCACCCCCTCTCTTAGAAGTATTCTTCCCACTTGTAAATTCCAATAAATTGGTGGTTTTTCCAAAATTAGGTCTCCATATTAAATCTTGGTGTAACTTGTGTTCATGTTATTTATTTTATATGTATGCAAGTAAGGTAAGTAAGTTTAATCACAAAAAATATCATGAGATTTTCATGTTAAGAATTTACTAAGTTACAACATTTTCTAGTGTAAACCAAGTGCCTACGTGTTTACTGAGCATTAGTATTTTTAGTGAATTTTACATTATGTGTTGACATCTAAGGGACTAGGGATTTATTTTAGTGGTAATTGATTCACCCATCTTCCCTTAGTTACTCCTTTGATATTCCCAACAATTGGTATCAAATCTTCTTGGTGCTTGCAAAGAAAGGTTTCAAGGACCTAAGCTAAAGATCAAAATATCTTACAGAAGAGAGATTCCCAAGCTGAACATAGATAACTTCCAGACATGCAAAAAAATTATAAAATTGCACTCGGAAACCATTAGTGATTCAAGTTTGAAATACTTGAAAAATTCTTACAAGACTCATACTAGAACACTGTGGAAGAGACTACTGAAAAGAAAAATCATAATATCATGATGATTGACATTGCATCAACTCTTAATTATGCTAAGTTTGATGAGGTCAAAGGATGTGCTACTACTCATAACATGTGGACCACACTAAATGATATCTATGAAGGTGATGATAATGTAAAAAGAGGCAAGGTAGAAAGCTTGAGAGGTCAGTTTGATCAGATGAAAATGAGAGGAGATGAAAACATTACAAAATATGTTGAGAGAATCAAAGCTAGTGTTTGTGCTATCAAAGCATCTAGAAGAACAATTGAAGACGTGATAGTGGTAAGAAAGGCACTCATGACCCTTCTTCCTATCTATGCAATTAGAGTGTCTACTATTCAAGATATGAGATGTGATCCAAATAACAAGATAACTTTGGATGTTCAAGTTGGAAGATTGACTACATTTGAACTAGATAACTATGATAGTTATACTCCTAGTTTTAGTAATATTGAGTTTGCATTTGAAACCAAGGTATCACTCAAGAAGAAAGATAAAAAGTCTAAATAAAAAAAAATCTAAAAGTGAAGAGGAAGATAGTTTTGACAGTGATCTTGAAGTCATTGAAGCATTTCTTGGAAGAAGGTGTCCCAAAGGAAAAGAAAAGTATAAAGGTAAAATCTCTTTAATTTGTTTCTCTTATGAAGAAGTTGGAGACATTGCTGTGAGATGTCCAAAAAAAGAAGACAAATATGAAAAGAATCACAACAAGTACAAATGAAAGAAGCATTTCAAGAACTTTATGGACTACAAGGACAAACATAAGAAATCTTGGTTTATGGATAAAGATTCAAATAGTAGTGAAGATGATGAAATGGTTTATATTGTCGTAAATGATGAATCTAATTATGAAGGAAATAAAATGGCACTTTTCTCTCATGTTAGAAAAAATGATACTTCAATTATTGGTAGTGGTTGCTCACATCATATGACTGGTGATAAAACAAAGTTTGAACATATGGAACATTATGTTGCTGGAAGTGTGAGATTTGGAAACAATGAACCATGTTGCATAAAGGGAAAAAGTTGTATCTCACTAACCAATGAACTTAGATGTGATAATGCTTATTGGGTTGAAGGACTAAAGTATAATCAACTGAGTGTGACATAGTTGAATAAAATTGGATTCAAGGTAGAATTCATGAATGGAAAGACCAAGCTACTAGATAGAAAAGGAAATTTGGTTGGGTCTAGTAAATAAACAAAAGGTAGGCTATTCTACCTAGATGTCAATGAAAGTTCATGTTTTATTGCTCAAGTAGAAGAAAAATGGTTATAGCATAAAAGGCTATATCATGAGAAATTTTATAATCTGATCAAGATAAGAAAGAAGAAAAAGGTGAGAGGTATTCCTAGTATGATGAAACCTGATATGGGCCTATGCAAAAAATTTCAAATTGGTAAGATGGGAAAGAAAAGTTTCTAAAGCAAGAACTATCATTCTAAAGAAGTCTTTGAGCTTGTTCATATAGACTTATGTGGACCTATTGGAATAGAGAGTTATGGTGGAGATAAGTATTTTATTCTTTTTTTTATGATTATTCTAGAATGATGAATGTAGTGTATTTGAAAGATAAATTTGAAGCATTTCAAAAGTTTAAGTGGTGTTAGGCAAGATTAGAGAAAGAAATTGGAAACAAGCTGAAGTCTTTAAGATCAAATAGAGTTGGTGAGTTCATTTCCAATGAGTTTGATGAATTTTGCATTGAAAGAGGAATTAAGAGACAAGTATCAACCCCCAGTACACACAATAGAATGGTATAGTTGTAAGAAGGAACAAATCCATCATGGATTGTGCAATAACTTTAATGATAGAAAAGAGTGTTGCAATCAAATACTGGAAGGAAGAAATCAATACTACATTGCATACCTTGAATAGAGTACAACTATTTAGAAAGAGACAAATCACACTCCTTATAAACTATGGTATAGCTACAAACCTAATGTAAGTTACTTGAAAGTATTTGGTAGCAAATCTTATATTCTAAAAGAGTCTAGGAAAGACAAATTTAATGTCAAAGGTGATGAAGGCATATTCCTAAGATACTCCTAAAGAAGTAAAACCTATAAATTTTTGAACCTATCAACTCATAAAATCATAGAAAGTGCACATATAAGAATTGATGAGTTTGGATAAAAGAGTGAAGATAGAAACAAAGAACCTAAGGATTAAAGAAAGTTTATCTACTATGAACCTAATAAATTGCCAAATGAAATTGGAAGTCAAAAGAATTCACCTCCTAAGTCCCAAAAATCTCCAAAGGCTACCTAGTTGCAACTAGTGCAACCCAAGTCATACTTTGAAGGACCTAAGTTATAGTTTGAAGGACCCAAGTTGTAGTTAGAAGCTACCATGTTGTTGCCAGAGAAAACTGAGTTTGATGGACCCAAGTCATAGACAGTGGGACCTGAGATTGATACAAAAGATCATGGTGAAGCTAGTGGAACAAGTTCTAAATCTAAAGTAAATGTGTTAGCAAGATATATCATAAGGAACCATACACCTAATCAGATCATTAGAGACAAGTTAGACAAAACAATGATAGGAAAAAAATTGAAAGCTACATGTTTGCTTACTGAATTTGAACCTAGATCAATGAAAGATGATTTGGATAATGAAATTTGGATTGAAGCTATGAATGAAGAAATAGAATAGATAGAGAAGAGTAAGACTTGGACTCTTGTTTCTAGACCCAAGAATAAAAATGTAATTGGCACTAAGTGGATTTTTAGAAATAAGTTGAATGCAGATGGATAAGTCTTAAGAAACAAAGAAAGGTTACTATACAAAGGTTATTCTCAAGAAGAATTTATTGATTATGGTGAAATTTTTTCTCTTGTTGCAAGACTAGAAGGTGTTAGAACTTTTCTTTATTATGTTGCACATAAAGGGTTTAAAGTTTATCAAATGGATGTGAAATTTGCATTCTTGAATGGAATTATTGAAGAGAAAGTTTACATAGAACAACCTGAAGGTTTTTTAGATTGTAGCCAAAAGGATATGGTTTGTAAACTGCATACAACATTGTATGGACTCAAGAAAGTTCTTAGATCTTGGTATGAAAGACTTCATAACTACTTGATAAATAGTGGGTTTCAAAGAACAAATGGTAACAAAAGTCTTTATATCAAAGAAGGACTAGAAAAGAAGAGTGTGTTAGTTGAAATATTTATCGATGATACTTTATTTATAGGAAATGATGATTTATGCAAAGATTTTTTAGAAGAGATGAGTAAATAATTTGAAATGTCTATGTTTGGAGAGATAAAATTGTTTGTTAGATTACAGATCTAGCAGAAGAAAGATGGTATCTACATTACTCAATCTTAATATATCAAGGAGATGCTAAAGAAATTTGGAATGGAGGATTTGAGACCATTTGGAATACCTATGTCTACTAGACATAAGCTTTCCAAAAATGATGATTCCAAGGAGGTAGATTAGACCACATACAAATCAAAGATTGGAAAATTGCAATATGTAGTACACACAAGGCCTGATATTGCATTAGCAGTTGGTATGATGGCAGGATTCTCAAAAAATATTAAAGAAAATCACATGATGGCAATCAAGAGAATCATGAGGTATCTGAAGGATATTAAAGACTATCGATTATGGTACAAGAAAGGAGGCGATCTAGATTTGAAAGCCTTTATAGATGTTGATTGGGTACAAACTATTGATGATGGGAAGAGAACTAGTGGCAAAGAATTCTTTCTTGGTAAAAGACTAGTGCCTTGGACAAATAAGAAGCAGGATTGTCTTTCTCAGTCTATAGTAGAGAAAGAATATGTGGCGGCAACAATTAATTATTCAAATGTTGTTTGGTTCAAGAACCTGTTCACATGTATGAAGATAGAAATCAAGAATCTAGTGATTATCTTCTATGATAACACTAGTGCAATTACCATATCAAAGAATCCTGTAATACATACCAAAACCAAGCATATTTCTATAAAATATCATTTTCTAAGAGAATTGGTGCAAGATAAAGAGGTAATATTGGACTATGTGAATACTAAAGAATAAATTATAGACATATTCCCTAAGCCATTACCTAAGGATGAATTTTTGTATCTAAGAGGTAAGTTAGGAGTCATTCCCCTATCTGAAGCTCACTAGATGAAATTTAGTGATGCATTAACCAAAGCATGTCAAAGATTAGTCAAGTTGATGTAGTATTGTAAAGGGCATATTGCACATGAATCAGTACATACGGTACATTGATATTTTCTAAATATTGTCTTTGGCATGAGATTTCAAAGAGGGAGTGTTTGTAGTCATATCACAAAAATTTTCTAAAGAGGAAGAGAAATTTTTGTTTGAAGAGGTCAGAGAAAGAAGATGAACTTGGTTTGAGATCAAAGAGGTAAAGTTTGCTAATAGAGGGAGAAGTTGAAGATATAGGGAGTTCACACTAATAGAGGGAGTTCTCATGGATGAGAATTAGAATGAAACTAAAGATATTTTCCTTACTTTATTATTGCTCTAAAAAATTCATTGTATTATGACATGTTGTGTTGCCATCAATGCCAAAGAGGGAGATTGTTAAAAATAATTGGTTAATTATGTATTGTCTTTGATGTTACACAAAATGTCATATCTTTTCTAAACAATGTAAGTTGAGCTCACTCAGTGAAGAAGATATTTTCTTGTGTCTACCGAGCATTTTAGAGTTTTCCAAGTTCAAAAGATAGTGGCTAATGAGTTCACTCAGGTGACTAAGAGAAGTTCATAGAAATTGAGCGTTAACTAAGCTCACTCAATTAATGAAGGAAAAGTTGGATGGAACCAATGTTAATTAATCTCACTCGGTGACCAAAGAAAGTTTGTGAAGATGTAGCATTAACTAAATTCACTTGGTTAATATAGAAAAATCATTTCTGAGTTAGTGTCTACTAAGCAAGGTCAACTAGTGAAGGATTTTCTTATTTTGGCATATTGAGTTCAATAGTTTGTTCTAGCTAACTAAGGAGATGAACATTAATTATTCTAATTTGTATTCAATCCAACTTTAAAATTTGTAAGATATAAATATAAGTTCAAGTTGAGGATTGAATGTGAGCAAGTGAATAGAAGATTTGAAGATGCTTAGGAAGTGAATTACAAGGATAACCATAATATCCTTGTGGAGCTACAAAGATACATTCGATTAGAAAGGATCAAGTATACAAGCCAAAATTGAGATCTATAATTAGCAGGTCAGTTGCATCAAAAATCAAGTCATTTAATTGTTACTCTCTAACCATTGTAGTAGTGATCTAAATCTCTTAATGGAGTTGTCTTAACAGTTATTTATAAATCCTCTAACAAGGTGGCATTTCTAGATTGAAGTCTCTAAAAACCTCTAAGAAGGCCACTCCTAATAGGGTGATTAAATCCTCTAATAGGGCCACACCTTAAATTGTGTTTTGCAACCTTTAACAGGGTTGGCTCCTAATAGGGCTCACTTCAGAAGAGTGAAAATTAGTAACTAGTTGCAATTGGTGGTTTTTCCCAAAAAGGGTTTCCATGTTAAGTCTTCGTGTCACTTGTGTTCATGCTATTTCTTTTATGTGTATAAAACTAAGTTAAGTAAGGTTAATCACAAAAATATTGTAAGATTTCCATGTTAAGCATTTACCAAGTTACAACAATTTCTAGTGTAAACCAAGTGCTTGTGTGTTTACCAAGCATCAATATTTTCAGTGAAGTTTTTGTTCAATGTTAACATATAAGGGATCAGGGATTTATTTTACTAGTAAATGATTCACCCCTCCCCTCTCAATTACTCCTCTCATATTTCCAATATTCCATGTCTAATATCCAATCTATATAATTCCTAAGTATACTCCTTAATACTCATATCATTTTGTCTCAAATTTTGCATCTTTCTCAACAAAATTACCCGATAATCAACAAGGAGAAACTTCTTCTTTCATTATTCACAATCTTTAATTAGGTTCTAATTTTTTCTTTGACTTTACTATGTATATCAATCTACAAATTTTCCTACCAAAGTGAGGCATGACCTTTCAACTTCATAACTATTATCTTCACATTCCTATTATTAGAAGTACCTTCAAATTTAAAGCATTTTTCCATCTCAAAGATTCAGTCCAATAAAGCATTGATGTCCAATCTTCCATCATAGCTAGTAACTTCAATAGTAGGCTTTCAATGTTCCTTATACAAAACTCTCAATAACCTTTTCTCATTATATTCCACCTCAGGTTCAATATTGGGGTTTGGTGCTCTAGGTGCTCCTTCATCATCACTAACATCATCAAGAAGCTCTCCTTTCCTTTAGGTTGTCTCAACAACATCTAATCTAGTTGAATTTTTTCTCAACATATCCATAATAGAATTATCAGCGTTTCCTCTACCATGAACCAATTTGATAATAGGTTCCTACGAGATGATAACACTCTACAAGTTATAGGTCAAATTTAGATCTATCACCTTACAACCAAATTATCTAGGATTCTCCACGATCCAAATTCCTACAAACAAACTAGTTTTGATACCACCTAATGGAAGGAAATATTATAAGTTAGGACCAAAGGCTCACCTAATAATCAACCAACCTTACAAAGATCACACAACAGAAGCAATTCATGAAGAGATAATTCTAGGAAACAATAGCTTTTATTGGTTCATCAAATTTTCAACATACATGCTTAGGTGTGAGAACTTTTGGGTTACGTCCAATAAAAGATCCAAATACATAATAAAATTCCTCCAACATGTGAGATTTATAATCTCCTATCCAAATTCTAACTCCTAACTTCCAAATCTTGAGCTCATAATCTTACTAATGCCTAGATCTAAACTAAGACTCTCTATTTATACTTTCCAAAATGGATTTCAAAAGATTCTAGATCATATAATAGTCTATGTGTATCCCAATGATCAATCTAATGCATTAAATTATGACCCTAAGTTAAATACATGATTGTGCTCTCAAATAAGAACCAAACAGACAACTCGATGAAAGACAACATTGAACAATGGCATAAAGGTCACTATGTCACTTGGTGAATACAATATAGGAACACTAAGAAAACAAAGAACTCGAGCCACTCAACAAGAACACAAATTTTAAGCCAAACAATAATGAAGTCATTGAGCACACATCTATGGGTCAAGATAAAAAATAAACCCAAAATTCTCATGAATCAAGAATTAATTAAATTAAATTGAATAAAGTGTACAAAAATATCAATTAATTTAAAAAACAAATCAATTATCCTCAAAATTGAAAAGAACAAGATGAAACAAGTTTGAGTAGAAAGTAAAGTTTTTCATAATTAAATAAATAAATAATTATTAATCTCAAATATGCAAGGATGGAGAGACATCAATCAGGAAATGATTAGTTATAATCAAAGAAGAAAGCTTAGCAATGTAGAAAATTTTATTTTGCAAAGAAACTAGTTATCTAACAATCAAGGTGCGTAGAATCAATAAGAGCTTCATGTGAGCTAACTATTCTATAGTATCCTAGGAGAATTCACTTTGAAAAAATTATATCTAATAAAAATTGGATGAGTGGAAATGTAAGAAGCATAAACTATTAGAATATATAATCCACTAATATAATTGAGAGGGGGAGGGGAGGTGAATTAGTCATCCAACTATTATCATAATTATCAACCTTAAAAAAAATTAAACATGCAAGAAATATAAGCTGAAATGAAAAAATGATACTCATACACAATAAAATTAGATATGTTAACTAGGGAAACCATTGATCATAGGGAAAACCCCAATGGGGATGGTACCCACAAGATGATGTATAAATATAAATATTCCTTGTTAGTAGGATGGACCCTATTAGGAGTCTATGAATACATTTAGTACATATGAGTCCTTTTTAGGAGACTAAGAATCCCTATTAGGAGATTCCAACCTCGTTAGGATTTGTGCCAACCCTATTAGGAGTTGTGGAAGATAGTTGGACCCACTCTCCAAATAGCTTCAAGGGTAAGACCAATGAACCCACTGTCCAAATGATCTTTGTATTATTCCTTCCAAAATAATAAAATTGTGTTGTATTGTTCCTTCCTCTTTGTTTGTCATATCAACCAGACATCTACTCCTTTTGATCTTGTAACCAGATCACAAATCTAGCATCCAATAATCCCTTGGATTGCTTACATGCATTTCTCAAGCACTCTACTCCTTTTTGCACTTTTCACTTCATAAAATTATCACCACACTTCATGCTCTCTTTACAAACAAGGAAAACATCTTTCATTTATACCATATCTTCATAATAATTCCTTGAGTTGACCTTAAGGCTTTCCCAATTAATCATAATAAGATAATTAATTAATTACAATGACAATAACACTTTCAACTCATAGTCTATACAAAACTTCACATGTGTTATACTAGTGCTTGCACACTCACTAAAGTCATCACTTGTTTGTCCTCTTCCACTATCTAACTATGCATCTTCTCATTGCACCTTAGATGTAAGATAGAAAACAAACATCAAGAGCTTCATTTCCAATACTCTGTCTCTAAAATATTCTTTATAAATCAGTTACAACTTTTGTATATCTTTGACTAAAACTCTATGCACTTGACCACATCATTAGGAAATAATGTAGAACTTTTCCATGACTAAGCATCAGCAGAAAATCAAACCATTCTCGATACCATTAAGATCTATGTTTTTTTCTCTACCAGTCTTTATAGAAACCATGCTATGTTAACATTAATGACAAACACAATCATGAATGCATCATGTAAATACTTTCCAATGCTTAGGATACTCCCTCAAAGTAGTATCATTAGCATTCGTGCTAACAATATCCCCCTTTGGAATTGATGGTGAAATAGATGAAAAATATCTAAGTTCCAAAAATACCAAGTAATACTCTATTGTTGACTACATCATCTTCTCAAATCTTCTTCATCAAGAAAGTCTAAAATCCTTTAGATTTTAGGACTAGCATCAATTATTCACATGCTAAATAAATCATAACACAACAATCACACAATAGGTTCATGTTGTTGGAAATATTATGACAGGCTAAGTTACTGAGAGGGGAGGGGTGAATTAGTAACTTACATAACTTTGTCTCTGAATAACAATTAATCCTTTTATGTGAATTCTAATTTAACTACATGCATGAGAAACTAAAAAAATGAAAGCATATGCAACACTTTAACACAATATAAGATGACCCAAAATCCTTCCAAATAGAAAGTAAAATTAGGGTGGGGATGATACCCACAAGATTTAGTATTGCAGTATAAAGTTGGCCTATTAAGGCTTATAATGATCACTTCTGATGATCTACCCTGTTAGGACCAATAAGGACTTCTAGGTCCACCTTGCAAAATGATTTACAAACATATAATGAATATGCACTCGATAAAGAGATTTACATAAGACTATTAGGTCTACCTTGTTAAAGGATTTGATTGATTCACCTATTAGGATGAAGTAGTAGTTGATCTTCGATCTACAATTTGGTTCACTGAATTAGATTCCTCTGAGTGTACAAATCACCTTGCATGATAGATAAATCTTTGTTTCTCCTTATACTATTGTAGCCTTTGTAATTCACTCTTTTGCTCATCTCTTATTATTACATTACATTTCTTCTATTTTTAGATGTGATACATTACATTACATATATACCAATCCAATCACATAATTAGAAAGTTGACCACAATACAAGTTTATACAAATATTACAAAGTCAGCCAAAGTGTAGAAACTCAGCTTCTGAAGACTAACTTGGCGAGGTTCTAATACTCGGCATCCACTATCAATGCTCAACATTATCATGCACTCAGTAGAAGTAGAAGCTCAGTCCATACTGATCACTTCCAAGTAGTCTTGAACTTGGTCTACACTAGTGAGTTGACAAATACTATGAAACTGAGTATATAAATTGAATCACTTGATCCATACTGCTTAGCTTGGTCAATGCTATCACTTTGAGCCTAGTATAAATTAAGTCACTTGGTTAACACTAAATAGCTTGATTAATACTAGACTCACATCATATCAACTGTGAACTCGGTAAGAACTATACAAATTTTTTTGCACTAGTAAACTTGACATACACTGAGATGCTCAGTTTACACTGCTAATCATCACCATAGTAGGAACTGATTGATGCAAACTAAATTTGTTCAAAGGACTCGGTAGCAATTGCAGATTTCGATAGCAACTAAAATGCTTGGTTAACATTGTCAACTATAAATATTCTTGGTATGAACTTACAATATGAATAAGTGTATATCACTAATAAAAATATGACTAAAATGTCAACACATGCTTCTTCTTCTTATGAATCATTTTTTCACTTCACATTAAACAATTTACAATACATCAGGTCCATATGCCTACTTCCTTTCATGAATCTTTCTAAATCTCCCTAAAGAGATATCTCTTCCCCATTTCTTAGGAATTCTTATCCCTCATAACTTAGGAGATTTTTTCATGCATATTCTCCCCCAACATCAATGTCATAGTTCTTAGTCTCAATGTTACAACATACAAATTGTTATATACTAATTGCTAATATGTTGCACTAACTCTTCAACTAGTTTGTGTCCAAAGACACTATTCAATACCAAATACCAAGAGTCCTCAATAACTTTAACCATCACAGATACTCCCCCATATGGGAAGCATCAATATCTAGTCATGTCTAACCATAAAGCTTTGTATCACTAAAGCATACCTCCTAAGTACTCAAATGTATCGTTAGGAAAAGGCTTCATAAAGATATCTAAAATCTAATCTTTAGTACTCACGTACTCCAATTTGATCTCCTTTTCTATTGCTTTCTCTCTTAAAACATGATACTTACTAGATATATACTTAGTTTTAGAATGCAATACATGATTCTTAGACATACTCATTGTGCTTGTGTTATCACAATAAATGGGTTCTTCAAACTCAATTTTGATATCTTCAACATTTTCTTCATCCACATAACTTGATTAAAATTATTTGATGCTAGAACATACTTTGCCTCAATTATCTGAGAAATACAATATTTCTTCTTGCTTAGCAAAGAAACCAATCTTCCTCCAAAAAACAATGCTCCACCACTGGTGCTCTTTCTATCATCCATATTGCCTACCCAATCTGCATGACTATATGCACATAGATTAAAATCACCTAATCTGTCATACCAAATGTCACAGTTATATGTCCCTTTCAAATATCTAAATATTCTCTTTATTGTTGCAAAATGGTACTTCTTAGGATCCACTTTAAATCTAGCTACAATCCCAACTACATTTTCTATGTCTAGTCTCATGTGACTCAGATACTACAAACCTCCAATCATGGATTTGTACTTCTTCTTCTCTACTATAGGTGTCTCATCTTTGTCGGATTACTATAGGTGTCTCTACTATTCTACACACATCCATCTCACACTCTATGCATATAAACTAGAATACCAAATTAAGCATATACATTCATAGCATGAAAGTAAATATTCAACACATGAATGACACAAGATATTTGGTTACCTAGAAACCCTCCAAGGAGAAAGTAAAATTGGGGTGGGGATGACACCCACGAATCTTTACTACTATAGTAATAAAGTGTCTTCAATGAAGATTACAATCTTTGACCATGAAAAATGATACCTTGTGAAAGATTTTCCCTGTTAAAGGGTTACAAGATTGTTAGATCTTACCCTATTAAAGGATTTAAACATCCTGCTAAAAGTATTTTTGGTAAGAGGACTTTAACTTAAAATGAAGTAAGAACCTTGTTAAATGATTTATGATAGCATGTTAGGACTACTTTGTTAAGAGATTTAATTGATTCACCTATTAAAATGTCTCATCAATGATCCTTTAGTTAGCACTCTGTTGCTTGATGTTAGATCACCTCTATACTGATGTCTACTTGATCCTTTCTAATCATATGCACCTCTATTGTCCTCTAATTCCTTTCCTCTATTCTCCTTCTAACTGATTCTACAATGTAATCAATTTATAACACCTTAATCACCATGAATGCTTTATTTTCAATTGCAAACTCTCTTCAATTCTCCTTAGCATTTTATTAAGAGTTTAGTGTTTATCTTCCTTAAGAATACCTAGGTGATTTAGGGTTAGGTATGAATCAATGGTAGTGATTCACCCATATTACCTCTTAAACCTTCCCTTTTTCTAATTGGATGCATGTAATGCATAGGGATTCTCAATTAAGATTCATCCTTATCAACAAAAGATCATAAAACAATACTTAAGTCAACTCAAAAATGGTTTACATAGTAGTTTGTGCCAATATAAACAACTATGACAAAACTGTATTACTCTACATCTAAAGTCCCTAGTGCTCAGCACTAACATTAACTTCAATGTTGCCACTTGACATCTAAATGACTTGGCATACACTACTTTCTTGACACTTGAATCACTCGGCACATACTATCTGCTCAACATCTAAGTGACTCGGCACTTGAGTAGCCTAGAACTCAGTGTTTGCTTGACATGCACTAAATTATATGATATGCTTGGCATATGTTACTTGTTCAGTATAAACTAAGTAAATGACTTAAGTGTATAGACACTCATTTGTCAAAACCAAAAATGAGATAAAAAATCTCCCCCTTTGAGATGAGTGTCAAAAAAACTTAGTCATACATTAATGGTCTTATCCTTATGAGCATAACTTAGATATCTAGTATCTATTCATTGTCTATACAAAAATTTTAAAATATCTAAATTTTTTAACACCACTTAAGTCATACCTCAAAGTTTCATAGCTCTCTCTAAGTTGATTATTCTATGCTATACTCTATATCTAATACAAAATCTTTCCCCTACTGAGTAGATTGTTTGCTTGTTTATCTCTGTCTCTATTCTTTCTCATTATTACTCCCCCTTCTTGACACTTATGTCAATGGGTTATACACTAATAGTGTGTTTGTCAAAAAATGGTTTGTGGATCTCTAGTATAATCTTTAGAGTTGCATCCCAATTATCACAAGCTATCTCCAATGAATTGATTTGGATGGCCAGCTTAGTAGCAAGGTGAACTAATCCTTCATGTGTAGAAAGATGAGAATCTCTCTTCATGAGAGTTTCAGTTGAGGCTAGTTCCTTGTGTAGTATCTCCATGTGTGGAGTCAATATAGACTGGATGCATATTAGTTTAGCCCTAATGTTGGCTTCATTTGCATGTAATTTTGCTAACTAACTTTGGGATTGTAAGAGGGTGCTAAAGTGTTTCTTAGTTTGGGCTAGATACTTTGGTAGATTTATGCTAGATGTTTGCATAATGCTCTCCAAGTTTAGGATGTGACTCCTAACTTGCCTTATGGAGAGTTTAGTATTATTCAATTTGGCATAAAATGAGAAACTTTTCTCTAGTGTATTCTTCACACTCTCTATTTTGGTTGCTAATTCAACCTATGCTAGTGCAATAGCACTTGATATATTTTCATCAACCTTATGTTTGAACTTTCTCTTAGACCATTCAAGTAATTTGACATTAGAATCTAGGTTAGTGTCATTTAGCTTCTCCACTAAGCTAGTTAACTATTCTATGATTGGCTTATTTTCCTCTAGAGATGGTAGACTGAATGCATCAATTAAAATGTCTTTGATATCAATCAAATCTTTCTTTTGCCTATCCTCCTGTCTAAGCAATTCTTGATGCTTCTTCTTTGCTAGAGCTTCCTAGAGTATGCCCATTTGCTCAATAGTAATAGTTTCATAATCAAATTTGGGCAACTCAATTACTTTGTCTAGGTTTACATCAACAAATGATGTAACTTCAACTTCCTTGAATGTACTTGGACTTGGTATTGAGGATTGTAATGGTGTGCTTCAATGATTAGCCTCTCAAGAGCTTGACTAGGAGGAGTGGTAGATTTTGGTATTGTTACCAATGTTTGTATTGCGAACTGCTCCTTTGGCTTTGTTGTCAAACTTGACTCTTCAGTGTGTCTTTCTCTTCCTCTATATTATTAGCAATACCTTAATTATGTGTTGTAGGTGCAAGATAATCTACCTAACGTATTTGAACTTGAGTTTATTCATTTTTTTTGTCTCAACTTTATTCTCTCCATCTATCTCACCCTTGTCATTTACACTTTACTCTATAGTGACTGAGACTAGAGTACTTTGTGCCAATGTACTGATGGTAGAAGAAGCTATCTTCTTCCTTTGATATACCACAAGGGATAATGTTGGTTGTATCATTGTATATTGAGGAGGGGCATAAGGTGTAATTTTTTTCTATACTTCCTCTCCTGTAGATACCTTATTTGTCTTCTCAATCCCATCAATACTCACTAGTACAAGATTCTCACAAAGTTTAGCACGGGTGGTGGATTCCACCAATATCTTCTTCAAGTCATCCTCTATAAGGGGATTGATGTTCTGAGTGACGATATTAAAAACATCTTTTATCTTTATAGTGTCATCTTATTTTTTCACCTCACGTGGAGGACTAGCACTCAGCACTAGTGTATATGGTACACTCTATTCTATTGGTTGCTCATCCTTAGCTGGTGCATGTTTGTCTATGTTTATGTTCATGCCTCCCTCAACTATATCTTGTTTAGTGCCTTCTTATTTTTTTCCTTCTTTTTCTTCACCTACCTCAATACATACTTGTAATATTTTTTTAGATGTTCTCAATCCATAGAGTGACTTCCACATCAAGGTAGAATTTTTACAACATCCCCAATGTTTTTCTACAATTTATTGAATGTCCTATATTTTGGTGCAAATTTTCTAGTATGTTTCTTACTAGTTTTTTCCATTTCACCCTTACTTAGTTCTGGCATTACCTGAGCAAGTGTTGTTTCTCTTATTTTTTTTTTAGTATCTAGATAATAGTGTCACTTCTACTCAACTCTCTTATACAAAATTTTGGGTATGGATTTGGCAAGTTCAAGAGAAGCCTCTTTAAATATTTCCATCATGGCATATACTACCTCTTCAACTTGATTCTTTTCAATGTTCTCAAGATTGTCAAACTCAATGTAAGAGAATCTAGATAAATCAACATGATTTCTAATATTCTCACATAGATTATCCAAATCTAAAGAAGAATTATAGCTTACCACTTCAAATTGGTTTTTGTAATCAAATTTAGTCTTCTCTTCATTATATTCAACTGGAGCAACATATTTTCTCCTTAGTTTTTTCTAAGATTCTTCACCCTTGCTAGCTTGACTAGCTCTCTTCTCCTTTGGCTTGGTTACTTCCTTATCCTTTTGTTTAATGGCCCTTATGCTAGCTCTAGTTGTAGGTGGTGTAGCCTGAGTAGGTTTTTCAACCTTCTTAAGGTTTCTTACTATATGTTCTTTTGATTTTATTTTCTTCTGTTAAGTAGTTTTAGGCGCTTCACTAGCTTCTTCTCCCTTGACGCCTTCTACAATTTCTATTTCCTCTTCTTTTTGGTCCTGTCCTTGACCTTCACTGATGGTAAGTGGTACTTGGATAGGTGCATTCTCTTCATCATCATCATCATCATCATCATCTTCTTTTGCCTCTTCACCTAATTTCTCTTTTAGTTTCTTTACCATCGTATTCTTCTTTCTAATGACTAAATTACTCTTCAAGTCCATTGTGAATTTTGACTTAGCCATATCATAGTTCCCAAAATTTGTAGCCTCCTTGTCTACTTCTTTTGCAAGTAATGTTGTTATTGTTTTAGGGGCTTCATCAATGTTGATTTCATATCCCAATGGTCTTAACCATCTAACTATAGGAACTGTTGCATGGACATATGTGTAGTCAGTGTCAACTAGGAAGCAAACATCATCAAAATGTTTCTCCACTAGTAAAATGAGTATCCTTAGTCTTTTCTTCATTATATTCTTGAAGTCCTCAAAGTATCTTGTCATGACTAACTCAAAATTATCACCTAGTTTCTCAATGAATTCACCTATTTGCACAGCAATAGGTCTGTTTACCTTCTATGCAACTTTACAAAAAGTAGGAAATGTATTTTGTACATAAAAGAATATACATACAAGAATAGATCCAATTTTTCATTATTCACTTTTGGTTTTACTTATGGCCCCCAAATTCTCAGTCAATTACTGCAACTACAACTCGGCAACATCATAATTATGATCGTTCTTCACTACCTTGTATCCAACATCCACTACAATAAATTGAATACTATTAAGTCTATTGGATTGATAGAACTTATGTATTATAATACTCACTGCAAAAACAATTGAGGGATCTTTGATTTTATCTATTGTCATCCCTCATTTATTCCATACAACCCTTGTATTCCTTTCAATTACCTCTTTTGCTTCAATTCGTAATGTCTTTAGCTGATCTAGGGTTGGATACCATATAACTCTATGTACAATTTTCTTGGTGATTTTAATTGGTCCATTCTCTAACCATACAAAATTGTCATGTATCTTTCTCAAATCTATCTTTATCCATTCTATCTTGAAGATGTTGGGGAAATATAGGGCACGGGTTAACACTTTCTTCTCAATAATTTTGAATTCTCCCTTCAATGCTCCATTTTCACATAATTTCCCATATGTCTCCCTAATTTCCATGTCTCCTATGCTTCCAACCTTACATGAATAGCAGAATCTAACATCTTGGATCATTAATACTTGTGGCGGTATCATTAAAAATGCACTGGTGGATCTTGTTTATAGGCTATGTTAGGAATAGCTCTAAAAGTAGGTTATTTAATCTCATTACATATCAATTACAAATAAAAACTTCCTTTCCCTCTACAACCTTTGTTGTTGAAGAACTAGATGTCATTTCATCAAACTAGGTTTTGCAAAGATTTAAACTACATAGCTCGACACTCGATGAATACATATATGAATCTACAATGATTTTTTTGAGTGACTATTGAATCTAATTTCAAAAGCTCAAAACAATTTCTTCAATTTTTCTTTAGCTCCTTATGCTCTCCTTCAAATTCAAATGATGTCAAATGAGTAGAAATTGATCATATAGACCTCAAAACCTTGCAATTAATGCTTAGTGCTTACACAGCTATAAGCTTGGCTTCAAAAAAGATTTCAACTCACTTGACTTCCATGAGATTTCCTTTCCACCTGAAAACCACTACAAGCTTGATCAACACTAAAAATTTGATAGCTCGACATCAACTAATCATTTCACTCGACAACCATATTGAAATTTTTCACGCTTGACAGTAACATGAAAATTAACAAAACTTAAAGATTTCTTCTTGGTTCTTTACAATAGTTTACATCTTTCTTCATGCATATGTAATCTTTTCATAACTAAATCGTTGTAACTGATGTAAAATATATCCTTTTAGATATTAGTCCCACTTACCTCTTGATTACATAATTTGATAAGGTGTGATCATCTAACCCAATGGTTGAAGTGACCCCTTCTACACTTGATGTGTTGCAATCTTCCTTCCTCTTCCATGCCTTGTTCATTTCGTATCTGATATTCTCAACATCTACCTTTTCTTTTCCTTTGTTGAACTCATTATTTGGTGCCTTGACCTTGTTGGACAATTTCTCCTTATGTGACCAATCTTCAAATAGCTAGAACATGTGGTTTGACTCAACCATCTACTATAATCACTTGTGAAATGTGTTCTTATGTAATTTTTAGCAACATGTCCATACTCTTGATAGTAGTGACAACTATACCTTGTATTATAACCTCAATTATAAGAGTTACCATTTTTCCTTACCTTTGTCTACTTTTTTGATGACCATTTAGGCTTGGATCTACATCCATATGTTGTATGCCCAAACTTTTGATAGTTATAGTAGTATCTTTCAAATCCTTGTGAGCTTATGGTCTTAATTCTACATTCATGTGCCTGATGTCCTTATTTGTTACATTTATGGAAATGACCCATGAACATTTTCTTAGGATTCTAAATTTGTAGTCTTTCTCCTACAAACATTAATAGTATGACCTAAATTACCACAATTATAGAAAGTAGGTTTGGAGTTCTTACCTTTATAACTTCTCTCTTTGCCAATTTTGGATGATTCTCCTTGAGTAATAATGTATCCCAAACCAAAAGCATCATTGTTGGATCTAGGGGATCTCATCAATTGTTCAAAGTATTTGATGGTTTCACTAGGTTTTTTGAAACTATCAACAAACTCCTTTTCTATTTTAAGGTCATTTCCTAGTTACCTTTCATGTTTTCTCTTCCAATCTGTTGTTCAAAATCCTTTTGTCATCTTCAATCATGACTTTTTCCTCTTCAACTCTCTTTCTTTTTTTAGTCACTTCACATAGAAATACTGATTGGATCTCTTGTTCTCTCTTTAGATTTTTGACCTATTTAGTTAGGGTTCCATTCTTTTCTATTAGATCTACAATTGCTACATCAAATTCATTAGAGTTTCCTTTTGCATATAATTCAATAGTATCAATCTCTTGGCATTGTATGTTGTTCTCTTGAATAAAAAAATTCTTACTTCTCTTCAATGATCTCTTTAGCTCATTGCTTGCTTCATTTAGCTGATGTAGCAAAAGCTGTATTTTAATTATCTGGTTCTCAATAGTCTTTCCCAATTTGTAGACTTCCATCTCCAAGATCTTTCCCCAAAGATGCAAAGATTTTCTTTCAAAGAACTATTCTATGGTACAAATTTTTGGAAATACAATAGGAAAGTAAACTCTAAGAGGGGGGGGGGGTGTGAATTCAATACTTAAAACTTTTAACCTCTAAAACTATTCATGACACATCCATCTCATAGTCTATTCATATAAACTAAAGTACCAAATTAAACATATACATTCATAACATGAAAGTAAATATTCAACACGTGTATGACACAAGATATTTGTCTACCTAGAAACCCTCCAAGGAGAAGGTAAAAATAGGTGGGGATGACACCCAAAAATTTTCACTACTATAGTAATAAAGTGTATCCAATGAAGGTTATGATGTTTGACCATGAAAAATGATCTACCCTATGAAAGTTTTACTTTGTTAAAGGCTTACAAGATTGTTAGATCTTACCCTATTAAATGATATAAACACCCTACTAAAGTGTGACTTGGAAGAGGACTTCCACATATAATGAAGTAAGCACCCTGTTAAAGGATTTAGAATAGCTTGTTAGGACTACTTTGTTAAGAGATTTAATTGATTCACCTATGAAAATGTCTTAGTAATGATCCTTCATTAGCACTCTATTGCTTGATGTCATATCACCTCTGTACTAATGTGTACTTGATCCTTTCTGATTAGATGTACCTCCATTTTCCTCTAATTCCTTTCCTCTATTCTCCTTCTAACTGATTCTATAATATAACTCAATTCATAACACCTTATTCAACATGAATTCCCTATTGTGCATGCAAACTCTCTTCAATTATCCTTAGCATATTATTAAGAGTTTAGGATTTATCTTCCTTAAAAGACCTAGGTGATTCAAGGTTAGATATGAATCGGTAGTAGTGATTCACCCATATTGCCACTTAAACCTTCCCTTTTCTGATTGGATGCATGTATCATAGGGATTCTCAATCAAGATTGTCATTATTAATAAATGATCATAAAACAATACTTAAGTTGGCTCAAAAATGGTTTACATAGTAGTTTGTTCCAATACAAAAAACTTTGTCAAAACTACATTACTCGACATCTAAAGTCCCTAGTGCTTAGCACTAACTGTAACTTCAATGCTATCACTCAACATTTGAATGACTTGGCATGTTCTACTTGCTCAAAACTTGAATCACTCAACATAATACTATCTGCTCAAAATCTAAGTGACTTAGCACTTGAGTGGCTTGACACTCACTATTTACTTGGCATACACTATCTTATATGTTATGCTTGGCATATGTTACTTGTTCAGTATGAAATAAGTAAATGACTATAGACACTCATTTGTCGAAACCAATCTGAGATCAACAAGAACATCCTTGCTACTTCCATTCTGGCCATAGGTGCATATGTCTCCTCATAGTCCATGCCTTCTTGCTATGACTATCCCTTGCATACAAGTCTAGCCTTGTTTCTCCCAACTTTTCCTTGCTCATTCATCATGTTTCTAAATACCATTTGGTTCCTATCACATTCTTGTTTTCAAGTCTAGGATCTAACTCCCATGTATCATTCTTCACAATTTGATCTAATCCTTCATTCATTTGTTGAATCCAATGATCATTTTTGCATGCTTCATCTACACTCTTAGGTTCAACTTGAGATATCAAACATATTTCCTCATTTACTATGTTTCTTGTCATCACACCTTTTTCTTTGCTTCCAATTATATTCTTAGGAGGATGATTCTTTGTTAGATTTATACTAGGGGTAGGAGTTGGCATCTCAACTCTTATCTCTTCTCTAGGTTTAGATCTTTTCTCTCCTCTTT
The DNA here is from genome assembly GCA_028749045.1 of Cupressus sempervirens. Lineage (NCBI taxonomy): Eukaryota > Viridiplantae > Streptophyta > Pinopsida > Cupressales > Cupressaceae > Cupressus > Cupressus sempervirens. The sequence continues at coordinate 432,303,407 of CM053792.1, forward strand.
GTTCAGTAGTTAGGACATCATTTTGTAAATCATTGTTAGTCTCAAAGAAAACTTTAGCATTTTGTCTCACAATTCTATTATTATCTTCTTCTTCTTCTGAATTATAATCTATCATATTTTCCTTAGTTCCAAGCTTTTCATCAATCCTTGCATTTCAACTTTTTTCTTAGTTTTATAGTTAAAACATTTGTATTCCTTTCTTTTCAATGAATAACCAAGAAACATATCTTCATCACTTCTTGGATCAAACTTATCAATATCATCTTCTCTCTTAATATAAAATTTTCTCCCAAATATTATGAAATACTTAACTAATGGTAAATGACAAAACCATAGTTCATAGGGTATCTTGTTCATACCTTTTATGATCTATACTTTTTTCATAGTGTACATTGTTGTATTGACTAATTCTCTCCAAAATGTCTTAGAAAAATCATTCTCAAACAACATCACTCTTACTACTTCTGCTACAAACTTATTTCTTCTTTCAGCAATCCCATTTTTCTTAGGTGTTCTAGGTGAAGATAACTTCCTTTTGATTCCATTCTCTTCACAAAATATGTTAAATTCTCTAGAGGTGAATTATCCTTCTCTACCAGACCTCAAACACTTTAACTTAACACTAGGTTCATTCTCAATGCTATTCCTAAATATCTTTAACTTCTCAAAAGCTTGAGATTTCTCTTAAAGAAATTCTACCCAAATCATTCTAGTGAAATCATGAACAAAAATCATAAAATGTCTTTCACCATAGAATCCTCTTATTCTTAAGGGACCACTCAGATCTATGTGAATGATCTCCATCTTCTCTATGGCAATGAACTTCTTGCTAGGAAATGATACTTTCTTCTACTTAGCCAAAACACATTTTTTACACATAGCATTAGTAGGCTTTGTAATCTTAGGCAAGTCTCTGATTCCAAATGTGCTACTAACCTTCACAATATTATCAAATTTTATGTGACAGACTCTTCTTTGCCACAAACAACAATTTTCCACTTTATCTACCAAACATGTCATTTCAATAGGATTCAACTAAAATACAATACTTTTAGATCTATTGCTAGTTCCAATTAGCTTACCATCTCTGTCTTTTATAATTCAATTCTTTTCAGTGAAGTGCAACTGATAACCCTTGTCCACCAATTGTCTTACACTCAAAAAGTTATGCTTTAATTCATCAAATAAATAAACATCATCAACGTTAGTTTTACCATCAAGATTAATGGACCGAATTCCTATTATATGATAGGCTACATTATTACCAACTCTAACAATACCTCCATCATGATTCTTGAATTTAACAAACTTATTCATATCACCAGTCATGTAATGTGAACAATTAGTGTCAATTATCTAACCAAATTTTTTTTCTTCTTGGGAAATTAGAGCTCTTTTTGCTCTAATTTCTCTATCAAGATCATCTTCATTGATAGCCACAAATCCTAATTCATCATCACTTTCACTTTTACCTTTCTCATCAAATTATTCATCTTCATTTTCATACAAATAATTTCTATCTCTATCTCTTCTAGGTTTAAACTTTCCCTTGTACTTTTTCTCTCTTTTAAGACATTTAGATGCATAATGACCAAATCCATCACAATTCCAACATTTAAAGATTTTCTTACCATATTTTTCTCTTCTTACAAGAAGGGTTATTCCTTCTTCAATCTTCTTGTCTTCATCAGATTTATTTCTACCAACAAAATCTCCACATGTGTTTGCACTCCTTAAAAGATTAGGTTGAATGTTCAAGGTACTAAAAGCTATTTCAACTCTTACTAGATCTCTAGACTATCTTAGATCTACTTCTATAGATTCTAATCTTCCAAGAAATGTTTCCTTTGTGAAATCCTTATTGTAGGGCATTAATAATTGAATCATCTGAGCTACTTGCCTCAATGGTGGTGTCAAAATTTTCAAGATCTTCCATATTACTTCATCTTCTTCCTTGGTTCTATCATGAGACTGAATTCTTGCAACAATTTTTGATATTCTACCAATATAACTTCTTACAGATTCATCTTCCATCATTTTGGCATCTCAAAATGCACATATCCACTTCTAGAATCTCATTTTCTTTGTATATGTATCATCTTCAAAAGTAGATTCTAATGCTTTCCAAATTTCATAAGATGTTTCAAGTGACTTTATTTGACTATATTCATTCCCTAGAAGATTTTGTAGTAGAGCTTCTCTGGCTCTCATGTTACACATGAATAAATCTCTCTCATATTCACTGCATCCTTCAAACTTTTCTTCTTCAACAATTTTCTTCTTACTCTTTTTCAAGATCCAATATCCCAAACCCATGCACAATAGATGACTCTTTATCTTCTACTTGCAACTATCATAGTTGGCCCCCATAAAATCTAGGACTATCCTTTCTGAAAACATTTCCTATTGATCTCCCAAAAATTTGTTAAGCTTATCCTTTAAGGACCTAATGCTCCGATAATAATTGTTAAAATATATAGTCCACTGATATAATTGAGGGGTAGGGGAGTGAATAAGTTATCGAAATATTATCACAATTATCAACCTTAAGCAAACTTAATTTCATGAACAATATAAACTAAAATGACAACAAGATACTCATACACAATAACACCAAACATGTTAACTAGGGTAACCATTGATCAGAGGGAAAACCCTAGGGGGATGGTACCCACAAGATGATGTACTAATATAAATATTCCTTGTTAGAGGATGGACCATGTTAGGGGTCTACGAATACATTTAGTAGATAACAGTGCCTACTAGGAGATTCCAACCCTATTAGGAGTTGTGGAAGACAACTAGACCCACTACCCAACCAACTCCAAGTGTAAGACCAATGAACCCACTATCCAAATGATCTCTTGATTATTCTTTGCAAAATAATAAAATTATATTGTATTGTTCATTCCTCTTTTTCTATCATATCAACTAGACCTCTTCTCTTTTTGATCGTGTAACTAGATCATAAATTTCACATCCAATAATCCCTTAGATCATTTACATGCATTCCTCAAGCACTTTGCTTCTTTTCACACTTTGTACTTCATACAATGATCACCACACTTTTGTTGGACTAACCACCAAAATTCCCCTTTAGGATTCATGACATGGCTTAACCACCTCTTGTGTTCTATAAGTCTAATGGTTGTATCAAGCATTAATAGGTTGATCTTTTGGTGCATTAAAAACTCTAGCTTGTAACAAGTGGTATTAGAGCTTGGTTTCTCAGAAGACACTTAACAGCTTGAGTAAGATCCCTATGGATATGGAATAGTTGATGGAGAACCTTAAAGAAGCACTTGAACAAATTGATCTACTTACTAAAGAGAGAGATAAGCTGAAGGATAGATATGAAGACTCCAAAATATACATTGGATAACTAAAGGAAAAGATTGAACATCTCAAATCCAAACCTAAATATACTAAATTTGAAACTAGTGATGATTAGTATTCTAAACTTGTTGGTAAACTGATTTTTTCTTTTTCATTTGACTCTTGAATACTCGAAGTTCTTAACAATATCTAGTTACAACAGTTGAAAAACCATCTGTAGATGAATGAGCTTTTCTCTAAATTAATAGGTACAGCTCCCTATGATATATTTTTAGTGAATTATGTTTATTCCTATCATCTAATTGGGGCTATGTTCTTAACTTGAGAATAGTAGAGGTGTAACCAAGCTAAACTTAGACAAGATCTAACTCAGGTGAATAGAATTTTTTAATAATCTATTTTGTTTTATGCATCCACACATCTTATGAATTCACAAAACTTTTTCCACAAGCTAAACTACAAGAACTTAAATCTATACTTTAACTACTAAATTGATAACACTTAAAATTCATCTGAGAATGAAAAATAACAATACTTATCATGTTCATTCGTTGTGTTACAAATAGGGGAAGTAAAACTCTATTTCTTCCTCATTCCAATCCAAACCATAAGAGAAAGATACAAGCTTAACTAACACTAACTGGAATATAAAATAATCAATATAAAATACCTTCAATTGTCTCTACAACAAGAATTATTTCACACCAAAAAAAAATTTGACCCTCTATTCATCATTCAACTTCATACATATAGGGTTTAAGAGATGACCGTTACAATAGAAACTTAATCGGTTCATCTTTTGAGAAGGAAAAATGGCAAGATGCAAGTTTTTCACATTACAAAATTTACAAAATGGATAGAATTTGCCAAAGAATGTGAAAAGGAGGCATCATTTGAATCACTTGGACTTCTTCCCCTTTTTACCATTCACCCTATTTGCCTTGGAAGCAACTATAACTAGAAATAGTTCCTCATGACTAGGCACATGTACATTAGTGAATCTCAAGAGCCACTTTGAATGCTCTCGAGCCAATTCCTTCATAGCATTTAACTAATTTGGAAATTCTTCCATAGCCATGTGTACACATCCAACAAGTGTTTGCAACTCTACCACTCTGTTTTGACTACTTGAAGTCATTCTAGATAGATTACTCATGTATGTGGAGAAGTTGTTCTTCATTACTTCTACTCCAATAAGAGCTTTCCCTTGCCCAATAGTTTTTGAATTAATGTGTAATCTTCACATGAGTTTGAATTCTCTGTCTTGGGTCTTCTTCACTTTTTCCCATGTTTCTTTGAGTCTTTCTTCAACTTCTTGAATCATCTCCAGCTTAAATTGCATACTTTGAAGCCATTCAAATAGAGGCTTAGTCCCTTTCTTCAAAATATTTGCTTCAACTACCTCTTTTGCCTTCATTTGGATGATCATTTCTAGGAGGGAAATGCAGTCATCACATCTTTTCTTCTCTGCAGCCAAAGTGTTGCAATTAGATATGATATTATCTTTCTTAGTTTCCAATCGAAGGATAATGTTTCCAATTTGATCAATCAAAGAAATTCCATCTTAATTGAGTTTCTCAATCCATTCTTTTCCAACCTGGCTAAAATGCCTATCATTCTAGAGTTGCAAGATAAAAGCTTGTACATCTGCTATAGTAGGATTTTGAGTAGCAAGTACACTAGTGATGGTTGCTAATGGAACAACCAATTGCCTGATAAACCTATTCAATTCTTCTATCTTGGCCTTCATCTTAATTTTTGACAATTTTAGGCTTTCCAATTGTTCTTCTATCACCTCATTACTTGATCTCCACAAGCCCACTTTTGTATCATGTCTAGCTTCTCTAAGACCAATTGAGTGTAGAGTGAATTCATCAGGTGACATATCTTCAATTCTTCCCACTTTATTCAACTTCACTATCTCCATGGTCAAGTGCCATGTTTCTAGATCTTGTCCAAGTATTGATAGGGTATTCTGCTTCTTAGCTTTCACCATTGTCGTCTCAGAGTGAACTACTTGAGACACAATTTCATTCATAGGTACACTCTCACCTTTTCTTTTCTTCTTCCTTTCTAAGGTGTCTTCTAACTAAGACTCTGTATTAGTCACCTTAGAAGTTGTCCCAAGTGACTCTATGCTAAACATCTTCTTCTTTATTGGAGTCACTGCTACTATAGTTGTAGAGAAAGAATTCTTTGGATCTTGAAGAAGCCTAGCTGAACTCAGGAATTTTTCTTCCTCTTGAGTTTTCTTCATAGCTTCATCAAATTTAGTTGACTCACTACTACTACTCTTTTCATCCCCAATCTCTACTATCTAAATGGGGGAACCAGTTGACTTCAAAAGAGGAGCACTTGTAAATGGAATAGGGCTATGATGAAGAGATGGAATTGGAGTAACATGAGGAGATTGAGTTGGAGTGGTGTGAGGTGATGAGACTAGAGCAGTAACACCATCCTTTGACTCTTCTATCTTCTTGTCTTTGGTACTAGCTTGGGCTCCAATAATTAGTAGAGGACTGCCCTGGCAAGTTGGAGTTATTGAAATGTTCTTCTCTAGGGGTTGATCCCCTCCTCCTACAGATTGAGTAGGTTCTTGAGTAGCTATAGTTGTAACACTGGGTGTGGCACTCTGAGAAGAAGTAGGAGTAGCAATGGATGGAGAAGCTTGAGTATTCTTACTCTTACTCTAACTCTTTTTTTTTTTCCACTCAATCCATTTCCCAATCCTCTTGATGATCTGAGCCATCATAACATCAAAATCTTCCTCTATCTCCACATAAGGTTCAAAACTGATAGGAGTATTCCTTAGTTTAGTCAAATATGTATTACTATACATATTTTTCCCATCATCTTCTAGCCCTTCCACATCCAAGTCAATGTCATATGTCTTTACTTAATCCACTATAAATTTGGAAAAATCCCAATCTTGGCTCTCCAACTCATCTTTACAATCTACCCAATAATCCTCCACAGTAGTAACATACTTGATTACGCTTCCAATTTGAAGCACATCTCTGGCATACACATTTGGGTCAAACATAGGCCTCACCACTTCATACTCCTCTAAGTTATACTTGTTCTTGAATGCCTTAAGCATGTTTTTAGCATATGATCAAGACTCACAATTCTAGGCTCCAACTTTCATGGGGAATTCATACCCCTTCTTCCTCAAATTGGTACTCAGCATGTTCACTTGAATTGCTTGTCTCGTGATCTCAATGAGCACGATCATGTCATTCAAGTATCTAGGCAGCTTTAGGGAAATCCATGAAAAGCTACAAGACATAAATATGAAAAGGATAAGAATTGAATGAAATAACTACCAAACGGACTGATGACCACCATCATTTATGGGCTAAATCTCCTCTTCTAGTATCTTTTGAGTTCCCTACAAATCCTCATTGTAAATGCATCATTAACTCTGATTTACTCTACATAACTATTCCGTAACTGCAAGCATGGGTAAAATTCATAACTCTTTACATCATGTGGAAAGTTCTCTATTTTGGGAAGGCCACATATATATTAAGAAAGAAAACTTGTAAAATGAATTGTAAGACTTTGTTTCACTAAGGGCTCTAGATAGATGCTCCCTTACCTCATATGCCCAATCAATATACTGTGTATCTAAGAAAATTATTTGCACCAAAAAGAAATAATGTTCTACAAAATTAAGTTCTTCTACCTTGCCTTTTAATTAATGCAAAGAACCAAAATTTCAATGATCTCGAGCTTGAGATCAGTGCCGAAAAGGGTTTTAGGAACCTTACTCTTAGCTCCCCTTGGTTTTTGAAACTAAGATCTCATAATCTCTTTCTGCCATACCATTTTCTTCAGAGAGAATTCTAACATAACTCCTCCTACTATCAATTTAGAGAACTCTTATTGCTCTAGAATTGAGAGGCAATTGACTACTACTTGCCTATGATTTGAGATTAACACCATTTGATCAGGCAATAATATTTGTTTAGTGTCTAGGTTGTAGTGATTGATACATTCAATGATTAGCTCTGTGGCTTGTACTGCTACTAGAAATCCAACTACTTCTACCAGTCCCCTTCCTCAGAGTTTCTCCATTATGGGATGGATTGATTCTATCCTCATCCTTCTTTGGAAATCTTGTATGTCGAAGAAACGAAGTGAAGTGTCTGTGATACTCTGCCATGTAGACTTGATTCCACCCAATCCATCAAAATCGGTGAATCTTGTTGCCATTTTGTCTTATATAGAGGTAAATTAAAATTCAATAATTGAAAATAGTGCAAGGAGTGAACCTCTTAACTTTGAATTTTTTTTGAAAGCACTATTCAATATAATAGCATAACAATTCAAAAGACAAAGCAGTAATTTGAAAATTTGTTATGTTCATCTTTATATAAGAACCCTTAATCTGTCTATTGATTTTCATGATCTGTGCCACACAAGAAAATTTAATGATAAATCCATTGGATTAGTAAATGTGAGGATTCTAATGTATTTTTCTCTATCCTTTCACTATTTTTTTTGGCCCAATGGTAACTTTCTGTAATTATAGCCTTACTTTCCCATTTTTACCCAATTTCGGAGAAATAGAAATGGAGTACTCCTTGGAAGAAAACCCACTTGGCTAAATTTTGTTTAAAATACTCTCACATATGTAACAAATTTTCTTCCATTACTCTCCCAAAACACCTCGTGATTGATTGTCCAAATAACCATGCTTGCAGGAGTGATTTTCCACTAGATGTAGAAAATTGCTTTCGAGGGTAGAAACCCTGTAGACGAGAAGGCAATCTCCACTTTTCTGCTTTTGTCTTTGTTTTACCTCCTATGCCCGAATCACTTGACTTCAAGCATTTGAAAAAAATAAATGAGATTTTGAAAGTTAAAAATGGGACCCACTAACTTACTTTACCTTTCCACAAATGCCTTTTCCAAAAACTAACTTCTTGGTTCGAAGTCCGCCAAGGAGAAGTTGTTTCAAAAGTTTTTCGCCGAATTTTATTCTAATCATCTTAGTGAATTTGAATGATTTCTAAAGTTAAAATATGGCAATACTTGAATGATCAATCCATAATATAATCCTAATCTCCTTCTTCAAGCTCACAAACTATACTCATAAATCTCTATGGAGTTTCACCTTCAAGGTGCGAAAACCCGCCAAGGAGAAGATGAAACTAGATTTTTTGCAAGTTTAATTTTCTTTATGCCCAGATCAAAATGAGTTGCTAATATGTTCATCTAAGATAACATAATCCAAGAATCTCCAACAATCAAGGTTCTAAGCTACCCATGAGACTCATGATGATAAGGAAACCCACCTGATTATGTAATATGGGAGAAGGGAGAAGATGGAAACCCAATGGAGATACTTATCACTTAAGGAGGAAAGGACCAACTAACTCAACTAGACTAAACATGATACAAGTTAAATTTCTACTTTTGCAAGATAGGTGTAGGATGAACACTAGAGCAACAACTGGCTCTGACTGGGGACTTGGGTAGAGTATACCCAAGCAAGGAACTCAAAATCTCTAGTTTTGCAAAAGAAGATAAAAGGTGGCAACACAAAAAAAGAAAAAAAGAAAACATAGAACAAGAAAATAGAAAGGGAAGGGAAAAGGCTAACTAAGACACACACAGGACACTAATCCTAACTATAATACAACATAGGGGTTACCTATTTTCAAATAGCAATTTGATAGAGCTTGAGGTCCTGATCATTATAAGTTAGGGGTAGTACTTCACCATCTTCATATGCAAACTTGAAAGAATTATTTTCAAGTGCCTAGTAAATCCTGAATGGGCCTTTCCACAAAGTATCAAACTTGTTATGCATTCCTTTTGGAGCCTTTCTTTTATCCCAAGGTGGCACCATGTCTCGTATCATAAACTTTATGGGTCTTGTTTTTTTATCAAAAAGCTCTTCCACTTGCATCTGGTGTTGTATAATGTGGTTTACAATATCTCTCCTTTCTTCTTCAAGTTTTCTTAGATATAGGATCCTCTTCTTCGAACCATCCTTATAACATCATCCTCAATTACTATTTTGAGTTTGTTCATGGCTAACTCTAGAGGTAGAGGCAAATTGGCTTCAGTTCCATCAACCAATTCAAAAGGAGATATACCAATTGCCCTCTTGGGTATCACTCTATCTACCCAAAGTGCCTCATGAATATTTTTGTGCTAGGTCTTCTAATTATCTAAGACTAGCTTCTTAACAATATTAATTAAGTTCTTATTGCTAGCAAATGCCCAACCATTTCCTTGAGGGAAATAATTAGATGAATGACCAACGATGATCCCATACTCAAAAGAGAAATTAGTAATTTTGATTGAAGAAAAATAAGATGCATTATCCATCACTAGTTTAATAGGAACACCAAACCTGACCAAAATATTCTCTTTTATGAATTCACACACCACCTCAAAAGTAGTCTTCTTTGTAGCTTTAGCTTCTACCCACTTAGTGAAGTAATCAGTTGCAGTTATTATATATTGATGACCAGCATTGGATGTAGGACTAATAGGACCAATGAAGTCAAGGGCCCATTGTTGAAAAGGCCCTTCGATGATAATAGGTCTTAATGGTAGAGTAGCTAGTTGAGGGTGTCTAGAGAACATCTTGCACTTTTCACACTTTTCTACCCAAGCATATGAATCTTTAAACATCTCAGGCTAGTAATAGCATTGCCTCAGTATCTTAAAATTCATAACTAAAGAAGAGAAATTTCCTTCGCAAGCCTCATCATGAAATGTCCTCAAAAACTTTTCTTGTTGTTGTTTATCTACACACCTAAGAAAGGTACCATTAATACCCCTTTTGAAAATCTTAACATCCCAAATAACATACTTAGCTACTTTTAGTTTAAGGTCTCTTCTTTGCTTTGCATTCAGGCCTTCTAGACATTCACCATATGTTAAGAAGTAAGAGATATTTCCAAACCATGAATCATAGAGTCCTACAGCTAGCACTAACTGCTTCTCAGCCAATTCTTTTGACTCTTCAAAGATTCTATTTTCTACAATTGCTTTGCATAGAGCATTCCCTCTTATTAGGTTGGTAGGTTTAATCTCTATATCATACATCTTTGATATGTGGTGCCAACATTAATCAATCTGAAGGGCATTCTGTAATACAAAAATATACCCCAAGGAGTAGTAAATGCCATTTTATCCTGATCTTTTTCCTCCACCTCAACCTAGTTATAACTTGAGAAACCATCAAGCATAGACATCATCTCAGATCCTACAACTATTTACAATAAATGATCCATGTTTGGAAGAGAAAAATTTTCTTTAAGAGATGCCTGGTTCAAATTGTGGAAGTCAACACAAATTCTTATCTCCCCATTTTTCTTCCTGACAGGTACTATTTTGGCTATCTAGGTGGAATGATGAATAGGATAGACAATCCTCACTTTCAACATTTTGTCAATTTCCCAGAAGATGGTGTCCATAAATTTACGATTATAATTTCTTTATTTTTGCCAAAAAGGAACTACATCTGGTTTGAGAGGAATTTGATGTTTCACTTCTCCTCCTCTATAGCTCTTCAAATCTTCATAACTCCATGCAAAAAAATCACTATATTCCTTAAATAATTTTTTCACAACTTCTCTTTCTTTAGGAATACAACATTTTCCAATGTTAACCATTTTAGGATCATGAATATCTCCAATATTCACTCCTTCATATTCACCGGTGGTAGGTCCCTTCTCTGCCCTTTTCTACTTAATATAGGCATCATGCCTACTAAACAACTTCTCTAAGGCTACAAAATAAGGAGGAATAATATTACCTTTTAAGTGAACTCCCACATTTTGGCTCTATTCTTTATCTGCACCAAAGCTTTTATGATCATTACCACTGGACTCCTGTACAAAACTAGAATTATCATTTCCAAGGAAGAGTTGTAAACTCTTATCATCATTGAAAACTTGCTAGGATTTTGTGTTATCTACAACAACAGATCGATATATAATTTTAATCTGATACTTCTTATCCTTAAAGTCTAGGTGATGAAGCAATAGAGAGGCAGAAACTACAAGAGAATCAACCTTTGTATTCATCTCTCTTGCCACTTCTATAATAGAGAAGGCATCTAGGTTCTCTATCTCATCCCAAACTCTATTCCTATAATTCTTCAGCTTATGGTTCTTCACTGAATACTGGCCTTTGATTTGTCTTACAATTAATTCTGCATCACTCTAGACTTTTATTTTTTTTATTCCTCTTTCTTTTGCTATTACTATCCCCAATAATAAGGCCTCATATTACTCTAGCTTAAAAGCAAGGGGTTAAAATTCTCCATCTAGGGATATCAATACCACACATGCTCCTGATCCTGTAGAAGCACAACTTCCATTGAATTCAAGTATCTAGATACCTGATACATCTTTATTTATTTTAGACACTTTCTCACTCTGATTCTCATCTTTTTGTTTACCTGAGTCTTCATTGGTAAACATGTAGTTACCAAATTCTAGCTCTTTGTATAGAATCTAAGCCTTGGGATCATCTAACTTCAAGATTGTGAATTTGTCTTTTTCCTCAAGTTCTAATTTAACTTTCTTATTTCAATAGGTATCACTACCTGAGACCAATCCAAATTTATTTCTCCTCCTAAGTCTCAATAAAAAAATCTTCTTAAAAGGAGTCCATAACTTGCTAGGATATCAGCTACTAGAATAGTCAATAAAATCTTCTTTTCTGGATGGGAGGCTAGAGCCACTTGTGCATCTTTTATTTGTCCAAGAAAAGGGACTTGTTTGGAATACATCGAGTAGCATCTTCCATGCACTTTAGTAAGATTAAGACCTAAACCTTTGGCCACAGAAAAAGGCATGACATTATCTAATGCACCCGAATCTATGATATAATTACTAAGTTTACATCCATTAATATATAATGATATATAAAAGGGCTCAGGCTTTTTCCCAGGGCATGTTGCTAAGACTATGGAATCCTTTTGGTTAAATATACCAGATGTTAAGGTTTAATTTTATTCCTCAACCATTATGTTACAATTTGTATATGATGTGTTTCCTTTACACCAGTCTATTAATCTTTTTAGCTCAGAAGGATGTGATTTCAAATAATCAATAGTGGAAATTTGAACTTTTGATTCCTCACAAAATTTGATAAAATCAAAAGATGTCTTATCCTTACTCACATGTGAAGTAGATGTCCCTTGATCAGTAGATGCATTACTTGTCGAAGGACTGGAATCATTTCTTTGAGCATGACTAAAGGATTGATTCTTCTATTTCTGTCCTTGAATAAGTACTGTGTATGAAGTCCCATCAATGGTTGCATAACATTCTGCCCTAGGTTTAGAATCTAACTCATATTCTAAGGATAAGTTTCCAGAGTCACCATTTTGATAGGAATCGAGCTCTAAAGTGGGTTTTGTAGTGTTCAATTCATTAGTAGACATAATTGCATCATGTGGGCTATTTCTAGGTAGTTCTCACTATCTTGATCTGTGGTCAGATGAAAGACACAAATATTTCCTTTCTTTAGTGTTGCCTTGATTTGCAGTCTAGGTGATGGTCTTGTAAGTTGTGGAAGTTTTCCTTCATTACTTCTTCTAGGCAAATTTTGGTAATTTCATTGGTAAGGATTATTAAATCTAGGTAACTTCTTCTTGATGGCCACCAACTCATTTAATAATTTCTATATCATCTCTTCAGATGATGTAGTGCTACTAGAAATTCCCTTAGTATGAAATTCTTGTTTCCATTTTCTTGTAGAAATTAAATCATCTTCACACTCAATTGCTTTCTTTTGGTGTCAGCCACATCAGTGGGATGTGCTCTTCTTAGATCATTATTAATATCTAGAGGCATTGCACTTATGAAGAAAGTCATCAAATTACCTGTAGTTGGCCTAGCAATAGTTGGAATCTGGTTGACGATCTTATTGAAATTGGCAACAAAATCCCTCATGCTCATAGTAGGTTGTTTCTTGATAGAATTAAGTTGTGTCAAAAATCTTCTGCAGTTTTAAACCTTGCTTCAAAAGTAATTCTTAATGTAACCCAATTAGTGAATCAACCATCATCTAAGCTATAAAACCAGTCTGTTGCACTATCAGTAAGGGTTTCCATGAACAATCTTATAGCTAGATCCTCATGTCCAACACCTAGGATGTGAGTGGCTACAAAGAAAGCTTTAATATGCTCATCAGTAGTAACTTTCCCATCACCTAAAAACTTAGGGAAATTCTTCCTGGATCCAATCAAAAGTGGGTGATAAGCATTCAAGGCTAAGGGTCATATTTCCATAGCCCATGGAGTAGCCATGATTACTCTAGAGATATAAGGAGGAAAATTAACAGCTGGTGGGGGTGTTACCCATGTAGTGCTAACACTTGACAAGCAGAATGAAAAATGCTAGTATCTTGATCTCCAAAAGGTAAAGATGGCCTACTTTGACTTTTGTCATCACTTTTTCGCTTTTGAATGTCTAGGATAGGAAAATTGAGCTCTGTAAGCTTATCAAAGATAGGGTCTTTCCCACCTTGTTCCTTGGTACTTCTGAGGAACCTAAAATTTTCCAGGATGCTAGGTCAAGTTTATCTCTGAGCTTCTTGCCCCAATTGTCTTTTAACTCTTGAGATATTTCTCCTTTGGATAGCTCTCTCTAAGGCTTCAACTCTTCTTTCTTCTTCTTCTGATACCTAGTTTATGTTTCTATAATGTTCTGTGTTCCTCCTATGTCTCCAAAAAAATGTGTTGAGGGAAGAAATTATATCTTCTTGATTGTCTTGAAAACCAAGATTGGGTTGGAGAACTGGAATAATATTTTCATGAGGTAGTACCATTTTTCCTCATGAAATAGGATTTTTGGTCATGTGACTATTCATATCCCTAGCAGAGATGCCAAAAATCTATTGGTAAACAAATTTTTTCTTTTTCATTTGACTCTTGAATACCTGCAAGACATAAATATGAAAAGGATGAGAATTGAATGAAATAACTACCAAACTAACTGATGGCTGCCATTGCATCTAGGTGGAATCTCCTCTCCAGGCATCCTTGGTGTTCCCTTCAAATCCTCATTGTAAATGTATCATTAACTCTAATATACTCTGCATAACTATTATGTAACTGCAAGCATGGGTAAAACTCATAACTGTTTACATCATCTAGAAAGTTCTCTATTTTGGGAAGGCTCAACCATAATTGTAGGGAAGTTAACATATATATTAAGAAAGAATACATCTAAAATGAATTGTAGGACTTTTTTGCACTAAGGGTTCTAGATACATGCTCGCTTACCTCATACGCCCAGTCAATATACTATGTATCTGAGAAAATAATTTGCACCAAAAAGAAATAATGTTCTACAAAATTAAGTGCTTCTACCTTGCCTTTCAATCAATGAAAAAGAACAAGAATTTTTGCAATCTTGGGCTTTAGATCAATGCTAAAAAGGGTTTTAGGAACCTTACTCTTAGCTCCCCTTGGTTTCTAAAACCAAGATCTCATAATCTCTTTCTACCATACCATTTTCTTCAGAGAGAATTTTGACATTGCTCCTCCTACTATCAATTCAAAGAACTCTTCTCTCTTTGGAATTTGGAGGCAATTGACTATTTCTTTCCTATCAATTGAGATTAACACCATTTGATTAGGTAATAAGATTTTTTTAGTACCTAGGTTGTAGTGATTGATACATTCAACGATTAGCTCTAGGGCTTGTACTGGTATTGTAAATCTGAGTTCTTCTACCATTCTACTTCCTTAGAGTTTCTCCATTATGGGATTGATTGGTTCCATCCTTAGCCTTATTTGTACATCTTTCATGTCGAAGAAATGGAGTGAAGTGTCTATGATACTCTACCATGTAGACTTGATTCCTCCTAGTCCATCAAAATTGGTGAATCTTGCTGCCATTTTTCTGATATAGAGGTAAACTAAAATTCAACAATTGCAAATAATGCAAGGAGTGAACTTTGTAACTTTGAAATTTTTTTGAAAGCACTACTCAATACAACAACATAATAGTTAAAAAGAGAAAGTAGTAATTTGAAAATCTGTTATGTTCATCTTTATATAAGAACCCTTAATCTGTTTGTTGATTTTTGTGATCTATGCCACACAAGTGAATTTAAGGATAAATCTATTGAATTAGTAATGTGAGGTTTCTAACGGATGTTTCCTTGTCCTTTCACTATTTCCATTAGCCCAACAGTAACTTTCTTTAATTATAGCATTACTTTCCCATTTTTACCCAGTTTCAGAGAAATAGAAATGGAGTACTCCTTGGAAGAAAACCTGCCTAGCTGATGTCTGTTTAAAATAATTTCACATATGTAACAAATTTTCTTCCATTACTTTCCCAAAACACCTCATGATCAATTTTCCAAATAACCATTCTTGCAGGAGTGATTTTCCACTAGATGCAAAAAATTGCTTTCGAGGGTAGAAACCCTACAAAGGAGAAGGCAATCTCTGGTTTCTCGCCTTTGTCTTTGTTTTGCATCCTATGCCCAAATCACTTGACTTCAAGTGTTCAAAAAATATGAATGAGACTTTGAAAGTGAAAAATGGGACCCACTAACTTACTTTACCTTTTCGCAAATGCCTTTTCAAAAAACTAACTTCTTGGTTTGAAGTCTGCCGAGGAGAAGCTATTTCAGAGTTTTCCGTTGAATTTGGTTCTAATAAGCTTAGTGAATTTGAATGATTCCCATAGTAAAAATATGGAAATAATTGAATGATCAATCCATAATATAATCCTACTCTCCTTCTTCAAGCTCATAAACTATAGTCATAAATTTCCATAGAGTTTCACCTTCAAGATGCGAAAACCTGCCAAGGAGAAGACGAAACTAGATTTTTTGCAAGTTTAATTTTCTTTATGCTTGAATCAAAATGAGTTTCAAGTAAGTTCATCTAAGATAACATAATCCAAGAATATCCATTGAGAAAGGTTCTAAGCTACCCACAATATGCATGATGATAAGGAGACTCACCCAGTTATGTAATGCGAGAGAAGGGAGAAGATGGAAACCTGATGGAGATACTTAACATTTAAGGAGGAAAGGACCAACTGACTCGACTAGACTAAACATGATAGAAGTTAAATTTCAACTTTTACAAGATAGGTGCAGGATGAAAAGTGGGCCAACAAAATTGAAGATAGAGTACAAGATCTTGAAGCATGAATTAAAGATCATGAATCTAAAGTTGACTTTCAGAAATGATCCTAGCAAAGTTGAATCTAATTTGAAAACTGAGAATGCAAAACTTAGAGAAAGTCTTACAAAGAAGACATATGAATTTCAAACATTGAAACAAGATCATGAAGAACTTCATAAGTACAATACTATTGTGAAAGGTGAATTAACTTAGTGCAAAAAACAACTTGAGAAGCTTTATTCTAGCATAGAAAATATTGATGATTCAATGTCAATACAAAGACCTACTTATGATAAGACTAGTCTAGGTTATCTAATTAACATGTTTTGAAAGAAACCTGAGACTATATCAGATCCAAAAAAAAAAGATAAATTTGATGATAAGATTGAGTCCAGTCAATCTTTTGATAAACCTAAAGAAGACAAGGAAGTTGAAATATTTGATGAACCAAATAAAATGGAATCTACTAAGGAAACTAGGTATGAATTTAGAGGTGATTATTTTTTATGTAATGAGATAGGTCATATGAAAAGAGATTGTACAAACAAGTCATTTAATCATGTTAAGGACTTTTATTGTCATAATTGTCATGGTATGGGTCATAAAGAAATTGATTATAGGAAACCTAAATATGATAATGATAGAAGAAATACTATAATGCTTAGAAATACTAACCCTATAGATAGAACATGATCTAATGAAAGAACATCGAGAGAAGGAAGACCTCATGAAGATAGAAGACAAATTGTATGTTATAAGTATAACAACTTTGGACACATAGCTCAAAATTTTCATGCATTGATGATTAGAATAATTCTAGAAGCAGAACATTAGTATGTCAATTATGAAATAACTTTGAACATAAATAAAAATATTGTAGAATGGATAGAAACTTCAGAGATAGAAGGAACTATGGAAGAAATTTCAAAAACTGAAGGAATAATGGAAGAAATGATAGAACTAATAGAAGGAACCATGAGAGGAACTCTAGAACTAACAAAGACAATAAGTAAGAAAGAAATGTAGTTAGTTAACTTCAAGAAGAACTCAATGAAACATTTCTAAAAGGATTGGACATATCAAAAGATAAGTTAGATGATGGTGACATAGGAAGAGATCAAAGCTAGTTATTGAGTTTGACTCAACTAAGTTGAATTAAGTTTATTTATAGCACCAAAATTTGGAAACTTTACTCAAAGATCGAATTAGAGGTAGAAAATTTGGGAAAATGTTTAACAAGTTAAGTTTAGATGGTACCTAATCTTGCTTGTAATTTGGAGCTTATCTAAACTAGTTATGAAGGAATTAAGAGTTGCTAGTATTACAGAAAAATTTAATTCTATAGAAAAAGATGAAAAATATGTTTTTATGGAGAATTTAATAAAGTGAAGTCTTCAGGAGCATTTTCATGATGGGAGGAAGCTATAGTAAACCATGAATGGCATCTAAAGCTCATATAGATGATCTTGAGCAGTTATTTGATTTCAAACATGATTGACATCTTTTTTGTGTTTGCAAAGTATGCAATTAATCCAAGTTCAAGTTGATGGAATAAATGGAACATAGACTTGATTTTCACTTTATTGCAATCATGTTAAAAGAAAAGAGCATTTAGAAGAGACTTGTTAAGGTGATTTCAAAGAAAACCCTATTTTTGAAAAAGGTATTTTATCATTTTTTTCGTAGAATTCATTCGATAAAAGTTCATATTTGATAGAATCATGGATATGTCAGTAGTTCACAATGTTGAGAATGAGGAGAGACCAAAATTAAAGATTTTTTCTATGAAACCTATAAAAGGAAACCCTAACTCAACATTATCCATTATTCTAAGCAATGTAGTATATTTGGAAAATATAGGAAGTTATCTTACTAGTAAATTTGAATCTATTGGGAGTGAATATATGAATAAGGATATGGAATTAGTTTTCAATCATGATATGACTGTGAAACCTAGATTTGAATACTTGAAGGAACTAGACCTATTCAAATATCATTTTTACCATGAATTGGATAGACATGACTAGAAACGGATCATATTAAGTAGAATATATGATGGGAAACTATGGATGCAAGATAGTGTAGTTGATATTTCAGCTGACCTTATTCATGAGATAACTAGTCTTTTTAAATAAGGTAGTATATCTATAGGTGAGAAAATGGTTAAGAATAAAGTTGAGAGTTATACCAAAGAAGTGTATAATGTAAAGGCCATGGTGATCAACACCATTAAGCAAGATGATGTAAGATTCCTGAGTAGAATCATTGCCTACTCTATATGTGCAAGTTAAAAGATTGATGAATTATTAGTCAGATTCATCTATGTAGCCTACAAGATATAACAAGTTAACCTTAGTGAAATTCTAAGGATGAAACTACTTTAGAACCTAGAAAAGATCAAAAGGACTAAGAATGGTGTGTTTAGATTTTAGTCAGTGATCAATCACATATTCTTCCGTGTTCTTAAAAGACTTCCATATTTATTAGTCATAGAGATTATAAGTAGTGATAGATGTACAATGGAGAAGATCATAGAAGTATGCATAAGACATCCAACAGATAAGATATTGGATAGTGGGAACTTGATAATGAAGACATTTTAGAATGAAATGAGATAGAGATTAAGAATTGCACCTACAATTGTAGATAGATTTAAGGAAGATATTTGTGTTATGGTTGATAAATATTTTACTTATATTTAAGAAGTAGAATGTCAAGAAACATTTTTTGATTGCTTAGGTTATGAATTGACTGATGATATAGCAGTCAGATACATTGATTTACTATTGAAATCAGAAAAGGAAAAAGCTAATTATAGATTTGGAACACATTATGAGATTACCTAGTTAGCTCATCAGGCATCCTTGGAGAAGGCTTCTCACAAGAAGATAGATTCAATGATGAAGAAAGCTTTATCAGAGGCCAGTATGACTTAGAGTGAGTCACAAGAACTCAAACAAACCATGAAGTAAGGTATACTAAATGTGCACCCTTTGTCAGTGTTTGTTACAAAGACATCTTTGGAACAAAGCATTCACTATGTAGTAGTATCAAATGTTTAGACAAGTGAATTGAAGAGAAAATATGAGACATTAGTGGAAGTTGTGGCCACAAAGACTAAAAGGGTCAAGCAAAAAACCATTGGACTAGGAAATAGACAAAATAAATTATTGGTAATTGTTGAGTCTAGTGAAGAAGAAGAAGAACAAGAAGTTAAATAAGCAGAGAAGGTAACAACTTCTAAGAAATCAGCAAGAAAAGCTTGGCAACCTTAGAAGCCAAAGATAGAAAAGACAAACTCAACTATTTCTAATGAAGGTAACTTTTTTCAAATGAACATATTCTGTGATTTGTATAATAAATTTGAAAAAGATCATATTGATATCTCTATTATGAGATACATTATAGCCAACAACCTGAAACTAAAGGATATTGAAGGCATAAACCAGAAGGTCTATGATAGACTTATTGAGAAGAAGGCCCTAGCTAGAGAAGAAGATTTAGAACTTTAGAAGCCTATGCTAAGAACAATATGCAATATTGATGATGAAGAAGGAATCAAGAGATTGTTAAACAATCTATTACCATACTTGAGGAATAAGGTAAGACCATTTTTTATTATGGTGGGTGAGAAAGACAAGTTAAGTAGTGAGACTATGGTAGCTATACGTCAGATGATGACAAAATCTAAAGAAACATTGAGGATACTAACCCATTTGAGAGTTCAAAACCACCTAAATCTCATTCTAAAGATATAAAAGACAAACCAAGGCAAATTGAAGAAGAGAAGAGGTTATTAGAGGAAGAGAAGATGAAAGTAGAAGAGGCCAAGAAGAAATTGCTTGAAGATTAGAAGAAAAGAAAAATAGATGATGAAAAGAAAAGATTGATTGAAGAAGAAATGAAAAGGAAACTAGAGGAAGACAAGAAGAAGAGATTAGAAGAAGAAAGGAAAGGAAAAAGAAGAAAGAGAGGAAGAAGAGAGAAGAGTCAAAGAGGCAGGCAAGAAGTAAAGTAAAATGACACTAAACCTTCTAGTTCATCTACTCCACTTTCATTTGCCAACCTGACAATGTATGATGATGATCAAACTAATTTGATCTCATCCTTCTCAAAACTCATTCAGAAGAATAGAATAGTGAAGAGCCTTCAAAAAACCTTGATGGAGGTTATTGATAGATTACATAGTACACTGGTAGTACAATACATAGAGGCAGATCTAGAATAGAGGGCACAAGTAGTGCTAAAGTCATTTGACAAGGAATTCACAAATTTGTTAAATGTTGTAGAATATAAGGCACAAATCTCACATGATGCTAGCTTGTTTAGCACCATTTGTCAAAATATTAAGAATGATTTGACAAGTCTTGATACTTGTATCAAGGGACTTCAAAAGTGTCAATAGGATGGTAAGATATTATACATTAAGTGTACTCTATCTCATAAACTAATTAAGGATATTGATAGTCATATTGGAGGAAAAATGAGTGAGCTAGAAGCTCTATCTAGATAGATACAACATCCATCTTGTAAAATTGATGATTTTGAAGGACAAGTGGCCAGTATTCACAATGATATCAGGAAATTAGAAATTTAGAAGGAACAAAATTTGAAGAGAGTTGATGAGTCTAGAAAATGCCTTTATTTTGTTATGTTTAAGATACTTTGTGATACTCTGTTTATCTTTGTTTTAACACTTATAAGCCTATGTTTGATAAACCTTTGATGATTTATGGGGTAGAAAAACTATGTCATCTTTTGCCTAAATTATATCTAATATGCAGTATTTCATATAAATATCCAAATGTGCATTCTTATGCTTGAGTTTAGTTTGATGGATGTTTATTTGCAAATATGTCTTATATCATAACTAACCTGATGATAAGGATTAAAGGATGAGTGGAAGAATCTAGAAATTGGATGCTGACAGCATTTAAGGAGAAACGAGCATCAAGGAACAACTAGGAAAAGGAAGTTATAACCACTCCAGGAAACATGGCAGTGAATAAGGAGGAGCTTTTACGAGCCATTACCTTCTCTATATTTACATTGTAACAAGTAGATGCTGAGACTTCATTTCTCCCTCCTCAATTCCATTATCCTTCCTTTCCGCTTTCAATTGTTCTCCTATATTCTCTCTTGCGGACTTAACTTAGGATAGTTACTTTTCTATTATGTAATAAAGAGTAGATTCCCTATATATGTCGGGATTGACTCCTGTGTATGGAACTTTTAGATTTTGGTTTTTGATAAGTTTTATCGAGTAAGAGAGAACACTAATTCACAGTTTGTTGCAGTTGTGTTTTACAATTCTGAATCATGTAATGATTGATTAATGAAATGAATTAGTTCTCTTTAGCTTCTATCCTGGGTTGGTAGATTAGAGAAGCCAACCAAGGGGGGCCACTTGGAAAGTGGATTAGATTAGGATAGAATAGATTTATTTTACTAGCATTAGCAGTATTTTAAGTAAGACGTAGCTAGTTAATTCCTTCCTATAGCATCACACTTCATGAACATTCCTGCAGCATCTACAAGAACAATCTAGTGGATGAGTCAAGATGGAATCTCTGTTATCTTATCATTATGTTTTCAACATTCATGAATTCAGCAGTTTCCTATCCACACCAGTAGTGTAGTTTCCTTCCTTTGCATTTTTACTTTCCTGCATCATAAGCATAATGACTCATCAAGGTACCTAGTGCACATACTGTGCCAACCATTTCAAGTATATGTCCTTGGGTTGACAATCTAAATGCACCTCATCATAGGGGAAAAGTAGTCCTTAGCTTGAATAGATTATTCCTAAGCCAGGCCTAGTGCATGACTATGGAACACCTGTTGTGAGGCGGTTCATTTTTGGCGCCATTGCCGGGGATGGTGTCAAGCTAGGAGCATTTTTTAGTCATAGTTTTTAGATTAAGTTATTTTTACCAGTGTGAAAATTTTAGTTGCATGCATCGAAGAGGAAGATGACGAGATGAATATGGCAGATTTCTTCCACAAGGATCTGTTAATGTGAATGAAGAAGTTGAGTTGCCCTTTGAAGACACAAGTCCTATTTTCCCCACACTATCATCATCAAGAGTTGAATCCCTAGATATATCTGGTCTCCAACCTTTCACTGAAATATTGACCAATCTTCTTGATAACACTACCTCAAATCCACCAGTTGTTAATCATCTAGTGCCTAACATTCCTTTTCAGCAGCAACCTCATAATCCAGTCCCACCAGTCATGGCATAACCCACTTTTCCATTTCCACTTCCAAGTCTCATAACCAATGCCAATCTCAAGAATATACCTCCCACTGCTCTTCAAAAGTTCTATGGCCTTGCAATTGAAGACCCTGATACCTTTTTGTTTGAGTTTGACATTATTTGTTGTAGTTTCAACTAGAAAATTGATGCTCATAAGCTTAAATTATTTCCAGCCACATTGAAAGAATCATCTTTACAATGGTTTATGGGCTTAGGAGCCAATGCAGCTGTGAATTGGGATGAAATGCAAGCCTTGTTTTTGGAAAAATATAAAGAATATTGCAAAGCATCTGGTACAAGAGGAGATGATATCTTTAAGATATCACAAAAGGAGGAAGAGACATTAGAAGACTATGTTTCTCAATTTTTATATACACTACAAAAGGATCCTCAGCACACATTGTCTGAAGATTCCAAAAAACTAGTCTTTCTAAGAGGAGTGAATGAAGACTATTTGGTAGCATTAGACCTGATGACCGGTGGAGATATATATCAAGCTCAATGGGATGACCTTAAAAAGATATGTCAGAACTACTCAAGGTCAACCATGAAGAAAGGTCGAGGACCCCATTCTACGATTACAAAAGGAATTAGTCAAGGCATTTCAAAATTTGAAATATCCAATTTGTTGTCAAATTTCAAACAAGACATCAGTAATGATGTCACTACACAATTGGATGCAATGACTGCAAAGAAGAAGCAAACAGAGGCTGAGTTACAACTAGCTGAGCACTGTCCTCATTGCCAAAGGGTAAAAGCATAGATCTGTGTCACCGTTTGTGATACAAAAACCTATTTTGGTCAAATCTCATTTCTCTATCAAAACTCAAGTTTTAAAAAAAACTAAAAATAACCTTTTATAAATTTCAAATTCAATATCATCATTATATAAATTTTTGAGTGTTTTGATTAGTTATAATATGCTATAATCTAAAAGTATTATAAGTCAATATTTCAACATTTCAGAAGATGCTCTCTCAAAAAATGAAAAAAAATAGTAAATCATATCAAAAAAATAAAAAAAATATATTTATCACTAGAGGAGAGAATCCTCTTTATGAATATGTAAGTTTTTTTCAAGAAGGTATAGATTTCATAGGGAAGTTTTGACAGGAGGAAAAAACTATTGGATTCTAACAAGGTCGAACTTGAGTACTTATAACGAAGAAAATATACATCAAAAATAATTATTTCTTTTTTTGTGCACTAGCTATACATGTCATCTATAAAATATTTTCAAATCATAACAAAAAAAGATGATTTGCACATACTTGTTTAATGGGAACTACATCCTATATTTTTTACAGTTAAAAAAGGGACTTCAAAATAAAATAAAATGAATAAATTCTTAGTCAAAAAAATAATAAAAATTATAGGCATAAAATTCATACAATTCTACACATTTCATCAGTTTACATCATCTTCATATTTTAAACGCAAATACCATTTTTTTTGTCATTAATGTTGAACTGTCACATTCTGATATCACTTTTCTTTATAAAAGGTGACACAGGTTTGTGCTTTTACCCCAAAAGAAAAAGAAGGATTGCCACTATAAATTGGTTGCAAGCATGGAGAACTAGCATCTTCCAACTGAATATGTAAAGATAGATGGGGATGATGAGCAAGTATTCTTTGTTGCTCAACGTCGACCATGGGCTCAACGTCAAGGTATGCTTCAAGACCCCTTGCAAAATTCAAATTCATATGGTAATTAATGGAAAAACCACAATACCCAAGGTCCTCCACAAAACCAACCCAATTGGAATAATGCTAGGCAAAATAACCCACAATAGTCTCAATGGTCTCAAAATTTCCAACAACCTTGGCCTAACCAGCAGAATAACCAATGGCCCCAGAACCAGTAGAACCAATGGAAACCACCCCAAGGGAATTAGAAATCTCCAAACCAATGGAAGGGATCTCAACAATGGCCTAACCAAAATACTGGTACTCCACAATTACCCCCTCCAGCTCAACAACCTACTTTAATGCCACCACCTACAAATAGTGGATCTCAAAAGCAAACACAACTACCTACATAGCCTCAGCCAAATCCAAATAGCAAACCACAATAGCCCATGTATAGTGCTGATACCCAATAGTACCCTGGTTATACCCTAGATGTCGTAGATATACATTTGAGATCTGGAACAACCTTACCAGCACCAAAGCCACCTCTTATAACTGAAGTATCAGACTATCTTATAGCATCAGAACCTTTGGTTGATGAACCTGTTGACCCAACTAATGTTACCATACCAATACTAGTTCAACCAACAGTAGAGCCTCCTTTTCTAGACCAACTAATACAAAAGGAACCTGAACAAAGCAAGGAACAACCCTTTGACATTGTTAATCAGTTGAAGAATATGCATGTCCAAATACTTTTGTTTCAAGCTATTAAGGAAATTCCTACTTATGGAAAAGCTATAAGGGAAGCTTGTCTAAGGAAACCTAGAAGGAAGAAGAAGGATCCTACCATAGTTCATGTTGTTGGACACTTAGCTGATATCATGTTAGGAAGAGTGATTTCACCAAAATATTCTGACCCAGGGAGTCCAGTAGTAAGTGTCAGCATAAATGGTCAATTTGTTAAAAATGCTTTAATAGATTTGGGAGCTACTATAAATGTGATGACTAAAGAAACCATGAAGAAGTTACAAATAGAAGGATTAAGGCCCACACCAACTATTCTGTAGCTTGCATATAGTTCCACTGTCATTCCTGATGAAATGATAGACAATATTGTTGTGACCTTAGATTCCCTAGAATATCCTGCGGACTTCATGATTTTGTCCCCTAAAGTAAACCTATCTGGCTATCCTGTCATTCTAGGTAGACCATGGTTGGCCACAGTTGATGCAAACATAAATTGCAGATTAGGGAATATGACCATATCAAATGGCCAAGCAACCAAGCAATTCGATCTATATCCTCCTACACAACCATTACCAGATTTGGGTACATCTTTTTGGCCAGATTTAGGAGATGAAGAAGAATAGATAAATTTCATAGTACAACTTATGATGTTACATAGGCAATCTTTTCTAAAGTTGCAAGAAGAAGATTCAGTAATCCAGAGCATCCTTACCAACACTTGTGTGGTAGGAAAAGATGTGCCTGAAAGCTCTGTATTAGAATTGATTACATATGAGGAGTGTGATACAAGTTGTACTTTACTTAAGGAACTTGAAAATATTTTTTCACTACTTCCCTGTGAATTAGAGGGAAGCCCAATCTCTAAAATTGCTATGGTAGAATCCACTATTCCTGTTGAACTGAGTAAATGCCATAAACTGCATGTTAACCCCCAATTGACATCTGTACAGATGAAAAAATTAAAAGAATTGCTTCAGAAGCATGAGAAGACTTTTGCTTGGGATTATGGTGATATGAAAGGATTAAGGCCTAAATGGGTGACCCCTCAAACTTGGCAAATCGTGACAAAATTTTTCAATATTGTAATAATGGAGAGATTTTGAATCTCTGGGAACCATGGGTTAGACATATGTTTTAATGGTTATGTCACAACAAAAATTTTCAATATTGTAATAATGGAGAGATTTTTAATCTTTGGGAACCATGGGTTAGACATATGTTTTAATGGTTACATATAGCATTTAAGATGTATTTCAAAATCATTTCCATTAGAATAGGAAAGCAATCTCCATGAGGAGACAACGTGGGAAATATAGGGCTTAAAATGTGGAAAGATGGTTTTAATAACCATCAGTATGTAACTAAAAGCATCTCTTTAAAAGAGAATGGAACCGAATAGAAAGGTAGGAAAAAGTGTGGAGAGACTCTCGAGAGAAATTAAGAAGAGAGCGAAAAGAAGTGTAGAAAGGAGTCGGCTCTCTGGCTGAAGGCCAGAGAGCCACACATATCAATTATGTTTCTATGTATTTCAAGTTTTGGCTTTAATAAATTTAAAATTGTAATTTTTGTTCTCTCTTTTCTCGTCTATGTTCCATGCAAGTCAGTTTTGTTTGTATTTAAGGAAGAGTTCATTAGATAAAGAATCGGGCTCCATGATATCTTATAGTTATTATCTTCAATGATGTTATTTGGATTATGAGAATGGTGTTAAGATGGATCGGTTGTATGGTTACATTTGATAGTGGGAAAATGTGGCGAGCTCAATAGCTATAGGAA
Source organism: Cupressus sempervirens (assembly GCA_028749045.1). Lineage (NCBI taxonomy): Eukaryota > Viridiplantae > Streptophyta > Pinopsida > Cupressales > Cupressaceae > Cupressus > Cupressus sempervirens. The sequence goes on from CM053792.1 coordinate 432,330,293, forward strand.
GAACCTGAGAACAAAAAAGGTGATGGAATTTGGTTAGAGGAAGATTCTTGAAACCCGAATCCATAGCTAATGGTTCTTGTTTTTGTAATAGAAAAGGTGGCAGCCATTAATGGTCAACAGACCCAATGATGGAGAGTCGAGCATAGTCACGGCACAAGGTGGAGGGTTGGAATCTTGTTCTATGGTAATGAGTTTGGTTCAAAATTTGTGATGGAGATTAATGGATTTGGGTTGCCAACGAAGTCTTTGGGTTTGCAAAGAAAGGTGGTAGACTGCAAAGGTGGCAAATGATAACACCATGTACACTCCATGTCAACACCAAGCATGAAGAAGCCGATTTCTCCTTCGAGACTGTGAATTGCAATTTGTTCATTAAAGGTGGCGGCTCCTTCAACCAGCTCGATAACTATGGTGGAAGAGATTTATTGTCTCTTAGTTAATTGCTTATGCATTGGCATATTGTGGTTGACAGTGCACGACACCTTGGTATTTGGAATCGTATTATATCAGAGCCAGCGAATGGTCTGGTGATATTGCAGTGCGAAGAAGCATAAACTATTGCATTAATCCATCAAGCTGTGGGAAGAAAGAAGTAAGATGTCAAGAACATAATTTGGCACTAAATAGTGAAAAGTGTTTCATGCTCATGCAAGAGGGTGTGGTACTTGGTCATTTCATATCTACTGTAGGTATACAAGTAGACCCAGCTAAAATTGAGGTAATTCAAACATTACCTATACCCACTAAATTAAAAGATATCAAATCTTTTCTGGGACATGTTGAATATTATAGGCACTTTATAAAAGACTTCAGTAAAATAGCCAGTCCCTTGTACAAGTTGCTCACAAAAGAAGCTGAATTCAATTGGACACCTGAGTGTGATAAAGCTTTTCTACAGCTTAAGCAACTTTTGACCACAACCCCAATTTTACAATGCCCTGATTGGAACCTACCTTTTCACATATATACAGATGCTTCTGATTATGCCATAGGTGCAGTTTTAGCACAAAAACACTCAAATCTTGAGAATGCCATTTATTATATCAGTAAGAGTCTTCATGGTCTAGAACTGAATTACATAGTGACTAAAAAAGAATTGTTAGCACTAGTCTATGCTCTAAATAAATTTAAGTATTACATCACAGGTTATCCTATCTATGTTCATACTGATCATGCAGCAATCAAATATCTCATAAACAAACTTGCTATAACTGGTAGGTTAGCAAGATGGTTACTATTGCTACAAGAATTTGACATAACCATAGTGGATAATCCTGGAGAAACAAATGTCGTAGCTGATTATTTGTCAAGAATCAATCATCATGATACTGACACTACTCTAGTAGATGATGCATTTCTAGATGAACATTTGTTTCATATTGCTAGTAAAGTTCCATGGTATGCAGATATTGCTAACTACATTGCAGCTAATAAGACACCAACGCATTTTTCTCATAAGCAGAGAAAGCTGCTCATATAGAAAAGCTTCCATTTCTCATGGATAGACAATTTTCTATTCTATACTGGACCTGATCAAGTTATGCGTAGATGTGTAAGAGAAGATGAGACATATGATATTTTGCTTGCATGTCATAATGAGCCTTGCGGAGGACATTTTGCAGCCAAAAGAATAGCTTTCAAAATCTTAGCCACTGGTTACTATTGGCCTACCCTTCATAAAGATGCAATCAATTATACAAGGAAGTGTGACCAATGCCAAAGAATGGGTCGCCCAACCAAAATAGATGAAATGCCTCTGAATCCTCAAGTGGTGTTAACACCATTTGACAAATGGGGAATGGACTTTATCGATCCTATTGATCCTCCATCCAATGGGAAGTCTTATATTCTGGTTTGTACTAACTACCTAACCAAATGGGTTGAGGTTAAGGCTATGAAGCATGCTCGTGATGAAAAAGTTGCCAAATTCCTGTATGAAGAGATTTTTACATGCTATAGAGTTCCTAAAGAATTGGTTACTGATCAAGGCACACAATTTACTTCCAACCTAATTTCAGAATTGATGAAACAGTATAACATCAAGCATCACAGATCCAGTCCTTATCATCCACAAGCCAATAGACAAGCAGAAGTTACCAACCGTGAGCTAGAAAATATTCTAACTAAAACAATCCTTTTGCATCATCGGGATTGGACTAGCCAGTTACAAGAAGCTGTTTGGGCTTATAGAACAACTTGGAAAACCACTATCGGATTCACACCATTTGAGCTTTTGTATGAGAAAGTGGCAATGCTTCCAATTGAATTTGAACACAAGACTTTAAGAACAGCCTTGACCTTAGATATTGATCTTCCTGCAGCACAAAGAGAACGCCTCTTGCATCTTAATTCTTTGGATAAAATGTGCAAGACCACTTTAGAACACACTAAACTAGTGCAAAAATAGAGAAAACATTGGCATGATTCTCATATCCTCAACAAATAGTTCAAAGCTGGTGACTGGGCATTATTGTATGATTTCTTCTTTAAGGATATGCCAGGGAAGCTGCAGACACGATGGTTAGGACCATATCAAATCATCCATGTCTTTGACAATGGAACAGTTCAACTAACCACAATTGATGATGTGTCTTTCAAAATGTTGATCAACGGTCATCGACTTAAGCTTTACAAACAGCCTCAAACAAAAGCCAAATTCATGCAACAATTCGAACAACCAGATCCAACAACAACTCAAGTATCTCTTCCTATAGCAGAAGGTGAAAACTTTTTGCCTGCTCCTCTTCAACATTAATTCTAATTTGCATGTCCATAATAATAACTTTATGTTCGCATAAAGTCCATTTTCTTTTCACGATATTTCTTTCCATTCATATCTTAATCTTCCATCCACCCACCCCACTCCATTTCTTAATCTTCCATCCACTCACTTTCTACATACTTAAGTTTTTGTGTTTTCAATCAAATCTGCACATGCTGATGGATGTTGCCATTTACATTATTTCTATCACCTTTTTTTTTTGGAGCATGTGACAATCCACTTGGCAGGTATAAATTTTTTCAAACTATTATTAATTTATGAGTTTTCAAATTTTGTTAATTATATATAATACTGCATAGTCTCTATAATTACGGCGTATTCCAGTCCCTCAACCATACTAGTCTGACAAGTGAGGACACTTGTCATAAAATTAGTAGGGGGCAGGGGAGTGTCATACTATCCAATGACATGCCTGATTAACTGTGATAACTTTCTAAAATCTTGGTATTACTCTTTATTAATGAGAACTTTTTGCCATAAGTATGCCATGTCAAGTGTTGTACTCCCACTTTCTGAATGAATTTTTCCTTCTTCGTGCCAAATTTTTCGTGCTAAGCCATGATGTGACCTATTTTAAAAAATTTTGGCATTTGAACCATGTTTCTAGATGATTTTCATGCAAATTCATGATTTACTTTTACCTAAAGTTTAATTATGGCACATAACAATTGGTTATGGCAATCAATGTTCCCAAAAAGAAGTGGTGAAGTATCTGAGAAATAATGCAGAGTTTTGAAGTTTGCATTCAGAAAGGGAGAGGGAAACGGAGTAGCACAAGAAGTATCAAGAAATGGGAGGAGGTTTACAAAGAAAAGAGCTGATTGAGCACATTTTGTTACTCTCTGACGTAGAAGTAGTAAGAAGATTCAATGCATGCGGGTGGTTAGGTTATTGTTTGAATTTAACAACATATGATGAAGAAGTAGCTATAGAATTCACGAGGACATTTGATGAAGGTGAAGCTTCTGTGTGGGGTTTGACAGTAATTTCAATAGAAGAACAAATTGCAAAAGTAACAGGGTTACCTCCTATTGGAGAGCATTATCCGAGCTTGCATGACACTAGGTCAGAAAGGGCCCAATTCACTACCCCACATGACCCTTCATTGGATGTTAAAAAGAAAGGGTGCAAGAGATTGTCTTTGTCGCCTCCATACCCTGACCTAGAAATGCATGTCATCAGGTATTTTACTTGTGAAGGTAGTTTTTTCACTTACATGCACATCATTTTAAGTTGCTTAGTTGTATAAGCCACAATATTGTCGTGAATCTTCCAAATTTTCTATATAATATGCTCTGTATTAGTGCAGAAGAGACTCAAAAAGAGAAAGATAATTTTGTCACTCACCATGCCTTGATTAATTTGTTAATAGAACGGTCTCTTAGGAATGTATCCCCTTTGACATGGGATGACTTTGTGAAATTTAAAACCCTACAACCCCAAGTTGAACCTAGTGAATGACAGGGTGAGGAAAATGTAGTTCCCAGTAGTGAGCCTACAGAACAAAATATTGAGGAAGCTGAAATAGAAAATGCACAAGGGATTGAACCAGAATTTGCTTTCACTCAAGAGAATGTGCCTCCACCTGAATAGGACATCCCTAAACCCACTACTAGTCAAGCTAAAAGGAAATGTAAGTCACCAAAAGAAACCGTTGCTCAACAAAAACCTAGTCTTGCAATTAAGCAATAGAAGAAAACAAAGAAGGTTCCTGCAACAACTAATCCTACAGTAGTGATACCGAAATAGAAAATTAGGCAAAAGACAGTAGTACAAGAAGAGGCTCCTTTGTGGAGAAGCCCTAAAATGAGAGGAAATTTTTTTAAAAATCCTATATTGTTTAAAGCACCTGCTCCAAAGTCTCCTGTGCAGATAATTTCTGACCATTCTCCCTTTCACACTGAGATGATAGAAGCTTCTCGTAATCCTTTTGCAGCATGTGAGCAAGAAATTAATGAAATCTTAATGGATTTACCAGGTGTTTCAAGACATGAGAATGAAGTAGTTCCTAAATGTCATGATTTGAATACTACCTTAGTCCCATATAAGTCAACATGGATCAATAGTTTGGTAGAACATCTATGGCGGGAACATAAAACAAAAAAAAAAAAAAAAGATTATGAAGAGGATAACAGTGCCATCACCTTGCAAAAAATCCTTTTCCAATTATATGGACAGCATTTATTTGCTGAAGCACTATGGAAAGAGGAGAAGAAAAGAACGAGAAAAATCATAACATCACAAAATGAGGAGATTGAAGAATTGAAAGAATAGCTAGAAAGACAAAAACAGTGCATGGAACATGCACTTAAATTAGCTGATCAAGCTCTTGCTTACAAACCACCTCCTTGAGTATATGCCTTTTGTTTGGAAGAATAATATCTTTTGTTTATGTTGATGTTAACCCTCAAAAATGTAAATGCAGAATTCAAAACCGCACAAGAGTTTTATGGGTTGTATCAAACCTTACCACCATGGCAGTAAAATCTATTGTGTGAGTTGTATATTCATAATTTTTTCATTCCTGCAGAAATTGAGTGGAATCCTTTGCTCTATATAAGAGATGTGCATTTGAAAGCTTTAATGTCATGGTTGTCTAATGAGGCAAATTATGACAGACAATTGATTAATTATAGAGATGAGGAGAGAACAAAACCTTTACCCTTGAGGGCAGAAAGTAAACAACCAGAAGAAATGCTTCGAGACTAGTTTACATTAACCTATGGGAAGAGTAATCTAGAAGTTAAAAAGAAGGTATTTGCTGTGAGAGCCAAAGTGTATGCCGAATATGAAAACTTGCCCTACTTTGCATTCCAGAGAGCTATGACCGGAGTAAGAGGTTGATGGGCACGGTTACCTGATTCTCTCAAGAAATTAGAGCCGCACAGTCCTATTAATTTAGAAGCAACACTATATAGAGTTCCAAAATATTTAGAACTGGAAAAGCAACTAAGGCCAGAGCTATGGTGTCCTTTAACCATGCAACTTCCAATGCTTTTATGGCCCCTGTATGATATTGATGTTGACAAACTTGATAAGTTGCAGGAAGACCATAGGTGAGAAGTATGGGAAAGGACCAGAGGATTCTATTACACCTTCAAGACCAGCAGAAAGAGAAAGACAGAAGTTGGGGAGCTCAAATCTTTGATAAAGAAGTGTAATACTTGAGGACAAGCATTAGTTTAGCAACGGGTAGATGATGAGTCTAGAAAATAGCTTTATTTTGTTATGTTTAAGATACTTTGTGATACTCCATTTATCTTTGTTTTAACACTTATAAGCCTACGTTTGATAAACCTTTGATAATTTATGGGGTAGAAAAACTATGTCATATTTTGCCTAAATTATATCTAATATGCAGTATTTCATATAAATATCCAAATGTGTGTTCTTATGCTTGAATTTAGTTTGATGGATGTTTATTTGCAAATATGTCTTATATCATAACTAACCTGATGATAAGGATTAAAGGATGAGCCAAAGAATCCAGAAGTTGGTTGCCGACAGCATTCAAGGAGAAACGAGCATCGAGGAACAACCACAAAAGGGAAGTTATAACCATTCTAGGAAACATGGAAGTGAATAAGGAGGAGCTTTTACGAGCCATTATCTTCTCTGTATTTATGTTGTAACAAGCAGATGCTGAGACATCGTTTCTCCCTCCTCAATTCTATTATCCTTCCTTTTCACTTTTAGTTGTTCTCCTATATTCTCTCCTGTGGACTTAACTTAGGATAGTTACTTTTCTGTTATGTAATAAAGAGTAGATTCCCTATATATGTCGAGATCAACTCTTGTGTGTGAAGTTTTTAGTTTTTGGTTTTTGATAAGTTTTATCGAGTAAGAGAGAACATTGATTCACAGTTTTTTGTAGTTGTGTTTTACAATTCTGAATCATGTAATGACTGATTAATGAAATGAATTAGTTCTCTTTAGCTTCTATCTTGTGTTGGTAGATTAGAGAAGCTAACCAAGGGCACCCACTTGGAAGGTGGATTAGATTAGGATAGAATAGATTCATTTTACTAGCATTAGTAGTATTTTAAGTAAGATGTAGCAAGTTAATTCCTTCCTGTAGCATCACACTTCATGAACGTTCCTGCAGCATCTGCAAGAAAATTCTAGTGGATGAGTCAAGATGGAATCTTTGTTATCTTGTCATTGTGTTTTCAACATTCATAGATTCAGTAGTTTCCTTTCCACAGTAGTAGTATATTTTTCTTCTTTTGAATTTTTACTTTGCTGTAGCATAAGCATAATGACTCATCAAGGTACGTAGTGCACATACTGTGCTAACCATGTCAAGTATACATCCTTGGGTTGACAATCTAAATGCACCTCATGGTAGGGGAAAAGTAGTCCTTAGCTTGAATAGATTATTCCTAAGCCAAGCCTAGGGCATGACTATATAACACCTATTGTCAGTTGGTTCAAGAGTATAGGATTTTAGAGAGTCTATTGCTCTAAAAATTTCTTTTGTTGAGAAATAGTTGGAGGAATATGTCAAGGCTAAGGACACTTATTCTAACTTTTGTGAAAGCGATGTATGTCAAGTTTGGAAGCTATTTTGTAATTTCAGATTGAACTGAGAAAGAATCTATATTCTAGAAATCTAATTACTTGTTTGGGTAGTGAGATCTTCTTGTAATTGGAAGTGCATGTTTGGGCAATGGGCTCATCTTGCATCTATTGCACTACAATTCCTAACAGGTTTGGCACAACTCCTAATAGGGTTGGAATCTCCCAATAGGGATTCATAGTCTCCTAATAGTGAATCTTTATAATAAATTTTCTCATTGGCTCCTAATAGGATCCATCCTCTAACAAGGAACTTATATATCGGTATATTATCTAGTGAGTATCATCCCCATCAGGGTTTGCCCTTGGCCAAGGTTTCCCTAGTTAACAAAATATGGTGTTATGAGTTATCTTTGTGCATGGTAACTATTACTATTCAACATTAATTTCTTATTTTTTTATGTACGGTTTAAAGTAAGAAATAATATCTAGTTGGTGACTAAAGTTTTTAGATTATTGATTCAACCCCCCTCTCAATAATCCTTATTTCTAACAAGTGGTATCAGAGCTTGGTCACAGGTTCAAATATCTTCAGGTAATGTAGAGGGGGGGATTGTTGGACTAACTGCCAACATTCCCCTTTGAGATTCATGGCATGGCTTAACTGATTCCTATGTTCTATAATTATAGTGTTTGTATCAAGCATTAATAGGTTGATCTTTTGGTGTAATGGCAACTCTAGCTTGTAACAACTTCATGCTTTATTTACAAACAAGAAAAAAATATTTTCTTTATACTATATCTTCATAATAATTCCTTGATTCAGCCTCGAGGATTTCCAAATTAATTATAATAAGATAATTAATTAATTACAACTACAATAGCACTATTGGTTCACAGTCTATATAAAATTTCACATGTGTGATACTAGGGCTTACACACTTGCTAATGTCATTAGCTAATTGTCCTCTATCACTATCTAACTATGCATCTTCTCATTGCATCTTAGATGTAAGATAACAAAAAAATCAAGAATTACTTTCCCAATACATTGTCTTTCAATGGCTATCTATAAATTAGGTATAACTTCTATACATCTTCGACTTAGACTCTGTGCACTCAACCACATCATCAAGACATAGTATAGAACATGTCCATCACTGTGCATCACCAAAAAATTAATCCATTATTCATACCATTAAGATCTTTGTCTTCTACTCAACCATCCTTTATAGAAACCATGTTATATTGGCATTGAGGACAAACATAGTCATGAATGCAACATATCAATACTCTCCAATACTTAGGATACTCCCCCAAAGTAGTATCATCACATTCATGCTAACATAAACACCAACATATTGTTGGCCTTATGTAGTCACAATGGTATGATTGGATTGGTGAAATAGTTATGACTAAGTTATAGCATCACAAAGACTTGAGCATTGTGTAAATACTAGAGTAAGTATTGGAGTGTTATCACTGATTGGAAATTGGTCAATATAGAGGAATGACATAGAAAGACTACAACCCAAAGATAGGCATATAATTTTAGTTGATTATAATTCATCCAAGTTGAACCATGAATGAGACAAAAGGAGTAAGTGATAGTATGATAACATTGTGACATGTACATAGAGAAAAGTGGTGGAAGTCATAAAATAAATAAAGGACATGAGTCTAGACATAGACTTACAAGTAGACAAGTAGGCCTACGTGAATAGGTAGTCATGAGTACTTTGTGACTAGCTCTGTTATGGATTCCAAATTTTGATTACATGCTTTAAGTGGGATAACTTTAGGGATTTGACACCTAGATTGGATGAGCATATTCAAAGACACTTGCACTTGATTTTAAAGTTTTATTTGTTGTTGTTAAAGAGTGTAATAGCTTATATATCTACAAGAGGAGAAATTTTTACAAAGGATAACTAGATATCATAATAATAGACCAATGCACTAGCATGAAAAGAGGGAAAGTGAATAGAGAGTGTTAACAGTGTAAAGCTAGAACGAAGGAAGGATATCACAAAATATTTGAAGTTAATCATAGAGGATATACAAGACAAGTGTGCCATATTATCAAATCTAAACCTTTACTTTTTTTTCTTACCATTATAATTAGTGTAAGCCTATAACATGGAATACTTGTATTAAGTCCTTCAAATCCTATAACAAGGCATCTCTTAGAAAGAGATATAAATCCCTCATGAGGTAGCCTCAAAAAGATTTTATAATACTAATAGATTACAGTAATTTCAAATATAATGGATTCTCAATAGGAATATATGTAAGACTTTAACATGGCATCCTTTTACTTACAAGAAAAGGCTAGTGGGTAAATTATTCCCACCATGGTTTCCACCCTCTCAATGGGGCTTCCATGTATAACTACATGTGTCATTGATGCATGCTTTCTTTTTTAATCTTATTTGGTTTTAGAGTATTGTATTTTTCATTTTCTTACTAGTTAAGGGAATGGTAACCAATTTTGTGCATAAGATTGCTACTCTAACTAATAGAAAAACTTGTACTAATTCACCACCTCACCCTAGTATTGGTTGGGACAACAATTAATATGAAAGTGTACTAGTTGGGACCAACCACTAGACTTCAAATATAGCATGATGAGGATCTAGATACTATTTAGGACTTGAAAGAAAATTTCAAAGAACCCCTAGCCAAAAGAAAGAAAATAATGAAGAAGTTATATGAAAGACAAGTACTAATGGAAAAGATTAAAGATAAAAGTGGTTCTTAAGAATTAGAATAATGTATATCAAAACTCATGACTAGTAATGAGAAGCTAACCAAAAGGATCATGGTAATGAAGAAAGAACAAGAGCTAGTACTAGTGAGAATGAGTGAAGATTGAGATGAGAGAGGAAATGATATCCTAGCAAGAGATCAAGCCACTAAAGAAATGAGAAGATCACTAGAAGAAAAATAAATAAGCTAAATAATTTATAAGAGAAAAGGAGGAAGAAATTAATATGATAGAAAAAGAACATTGATATATTAGACAAGAGAATAGTATTTTGTAGAAATATTGTCATGACAAAATAGATTAGTTAGAATCTCTAACTAAAGAAGCCAAGAATATGGAAGAGAAAGCTCATAAGTTGATAGACGAAATGAAGGACACAAAAGAAATGAATGAAATATTGATGAATTCTAATAAAGGCTCCAAGAGTCTATGAGAGTAACTCAAATCTGAAAGTAAGGTTGTGAGCTCAACTGGTCTTGGAATCAAAGGAATCAACACAATAGGGAAAGGAGACTCTTTAGGAATGAAAGACTTAAACCTCAAGAAGAAAAAGAAGACTCACAAAAGAGATAAGTTATATAAAAAAAATACTTGTTACGATTATGGTAAAGTAGAAAATACATCTTTTTTATTCGCACAGGCAAGTAATACCTAGTACACAACACACCTATAATAGATATTGCAACATTCGCCACCAGTATGGACATAGTGTACATGAGTGAAGAGAACTCACAAATGAGACAAGACTAGAAGGCTATGGTTACTACTATAATAGATATTATCATAAGTCAAAGGACTATAGTTCAAAGGATTGACAAAATCACTCATCTCCAAAGACATGGAGATACATTAGAAACAACAAGTGTGTCATAGGTTTTTGTTGATGTAAATATGTATTTACTATTTACACTTACTTAATTTTACGTAGGTAATGCATTATTTTATTTTATTGCATTATTTTGTGAGACACTTAGTAGTTTGTGTACCTTTTTGAGTTATTATGTTGACAACATAGAAGTACAAAACTCTATTTTAGCACATGGTCTCTACAACACTAGAGTTTTCATCATTCACTAAGTTTTCATGTAGACAAAATAGTTATTCACACTCCCTTTTTAGCACATGTTGTCTACAAAACTGATTTGTGCATTACACCCTTATAGGCTTATCCTCTCATCATCACACTTACTTCCATGCTTAATGGAGGATAACCCATATCTGGTGGACATGTGCCTAGTTGTATGACTTATCATAATGTTGATTTTGAGGCATTCTAGATGTATCTTAGAGGATTTTATATATGGGCACTCCTAATGTACTCTTAACACATATTGAATGAATATATCATCATTCTAATCATACTCTCTCTTTTTGGTCTAAAAATTGTGCTTGTGTTTGAGTTCTTAGTTCCTAGGTGAATTTTTCCATAAGGCAAATTCTTACATTTTTCTGTACCTACAAGAATGATGGTCATCTTGCACTCCAATGCAAGATAAGAACTACTCATAAGAAAAATATTGGGTCATATAATATACATGCATGACATGCTATAGATTTTGTAATATTGGTCGCACTACCAAGAATGAATGGATCAAATAAAAACCTAAGTAGCAACATCATGGTAAGAAAGGAAAAGAAAAGATCATTGACACTAAGAAAGTTTTCAAGGACTTTTCCAAGCTATGGAGTAAGAAGAAAATGATAGAAGATGAAGTCAAACATGTAGAGGTTGTAAGATCACTGATTAATGCTAAGACTTCCAAATCAAACTTAGCTACCTAAAATCAAGGGATTATGCAAGTGAAAGAAGTATTTCTCTTATCCCTATATACAAATTGGTAATCCATGAGAAGTGATGCCTTAATTAACTTGAAAGCGGTCACCTTTTTAAAAATCTTTACCAGTGAAGATAAGACAAGTTCTCTCTAATTTTGACTATTGGATGGCTTGTCATAGAGAATTTATTGCAAAATATTGGAGGTAGGTAAGGGACATGTTTTGTATTAGAACCTCAACATTAATTTTTTTGGATCTATAAATAGACACATCCTAAAGTTAATTTCACTTTGCAAGCCTAAAATCTTTTAAGCTTTCATATTTGCAAAAACCTAGCTACCATGTGTAATATTTTAGTGATATTTTTGTGTGAATCTAAGCAAAACAAAAGGCAACCCAACAACCAAACTAGTGAACACAAGTGTGAGAACTAGTCTATCAATCCAAAAATAGTGTGAGAACTAGGCATTTAGTGAAGTAACCCATGTATCTCCAAAGTCATGCATCACACACACCTTAATTGGTAATCTAGAACAGTGAAGAGAGAAATCTCAATAGGATCTTCTTGAAGCCATCCAGGCTTATCATCCCTTGATATGATCAAAGCACAATATAGCATACCATTTATTTGGTAAATCAACTAAGGGAAGAAGAAGAGAAGAGGATAGTTTGTTTAATGGAACTATGATGTTTCTTATATCCACTCACTAGGATAATAAGTAAACATGTGAAATATTAAGAAGCTCAAATTTTCAATACATTGTTGGATACATAAGAAGGTATTGATAGGCATCTAGCAGAGGTTAGTAGTAGATCACTTGCATTCACTCACCAAAAAGGGTCATGAGGGACTTAATTTAACACAAAAAGGGAGTGATACAAATAAATGTTTGAAGAGTTATAAACTCTTAGACCCCATACCCCATACCCTTTCTCTTTAATGACAATAAAGGAGGAGAGAAGAATATAGAGGGGGTGGGGGGAGAACATAAAGGGGGAGATAAGGGTAAAAAGGTGAGAAAATAATATAAAGGAAGCATGTAAATTGTTATTTTATGAATAAAGAGTTACATTTGGTATCAGATTATGTATCTTGTGTTGTGTTTCCACTGTGTGGTTATTTGATGGGGGCTAGGACATCTCCTTTGGGGATTCTCCTATCTTGCACTATGTCAAGTGCTATCAAAGTGAAGTTTTTTCCTAAGTGTGTGAACTGGTCAAGTTATGGTAGTTATACTAGGACTTGGGTTAGAGAAGTAGATCTGAGAAGATCTTGATCTAGTGGTGGATTTTTCTTTCTGGAGTCCTAGATATCTTATTTGTGAGGTAGTAGATCATGTTTCTAACTTGAAATTGTAGAGGTCTTATAGATGGATCAATGGATGCAAATATGGAAGATTGATCTTGTTGAGGCATGATCATAAATAGTTATTGGATTATAGATCCATGGTCTTGGACTTGTGATGTGGTTCTCTATTGTTCATTCGAGATGGAATGTTGTGATCTAACTTGCAAACAATTTGGATTTATCATAAGGAGTATGGGAATGATTTGTTGTAGAGGGTTTGTAAAGATCTTGGGAGATGGCCTTGAGAGGATTAGACCCTAGGATGATTCTGGATCTCTATGATGTGGTGGAGAGGAGGTTTTCTAAGATTTCTAGTTGGTTTGTAGATAGCTTGGCTGATTGAGTTAAGGATAGGGTGAGGAAGGAATTCTAAATATGTTTGTGGAGTTAGAATCTACTAATCTAGAAGAGAGTTCTCTAGCTAATTAAGAGACTTGTTCAAGAGAGAAGATATCATACAAAGGTCGAGGTGAAAGAGTTTGGTTTTGTTGATTAGTTTGTGGAGTCTAATGCAAAACCTACAAAATAGTTGGAGGTTGTTGCTAAAGATATTCCTAACCTTGTTGATGTTTGGATGGAGGTTGGTTTCCATGATTAGTTGGATGAGTCTGACATGGAAATTGTAGAATACTTAGTTGTGGATGATCTAGTTGTTGTTGGTGATGAGTTGTATGTTGTAGAGCATCTTTTTGTGAGAAATTATGAGATTGTTGGTATTGTGATTTTGGCATATGTTGATGGAGATCCAATTATTGTTGCTAATGTGGAGTTTTTTGTTGCTAGTGTGGATTTACTAGTTGCTACTATGGATGTGGATTTTTTGATGAAGCATTATGTTTATTTTTTTCCTAGGAGTGAGCATTCTAATTGGGTGGTTGAGATTCTAGTGTTTAACAAAATGATGTAGATGTGGATGATTTTCATGTTGGTTTTCTTGTCCCTATTGGGGTGGAAGCCTTTGGTGAAGATGAAGATGGTTGTTGATCTTTATTTGGGAATCAAGGTGTGGGTCACACTTTTTTATTTACCTAGCTAGTCTGATGCACGAGCATCTTGGGTTTGCTTGGTGACTACTTTGGAGCTCATCGAAGGAGGCTCAATAGTTACTTTAGAGGGTGCTTGGACTGGTGCTCAACATGCTCTAGGAGGTCAGCATGGTCTATGGAGCTCGTCATGGTCTTGGAGCTTGGCATGGTCTGGGAGCTTGGCATGGTCTATTGATCTTAGCATGTATTGGGAGTTTGGAGATGCTTTGGAGCTTTTTATCACTCGATAGTCTATTGGTGCCAACTAGAGTTCTTGGTGCATTTAATGCATGTAGAATGTCATCATAACGTAGATTGATTTAGGATTTTGTGTGGATGTATTTTTGGTCTTGTTCATCCCTTCTATGTGCATTTAATCTTGGTTGTAAACTTAAGGCTTGTCCTAAGTATTTTGTGTGGTTATCATGTGTTAACTGTGGGTTAACATTAGGGATAACATTTTTTATTTTTTATTTTTAGTGAGGAAACTTGTGGCTTAAATATGCATTTAATGCAAGGAGCTTCTTTAATTTGTAATTTCTAGGCAGGCTTGTGGCTTAGTTGGGTATAAGTAGGGGGTCTTATGGAGTCTTTTAGTCATTCATTTCAAGGAGTAATTCATTCATTTTAGAGAATTGATTCTAGAGAGTAGCTGAAGGGTGAGTTTCTCCTGAGTTTATGGATAGAGCATTGAATGTGAGGCAATTTACAATAGGATTTTGGTGGAGTTACAAGTTTTTGAGAAGAGATAGTGGCTATGGTTTAGAAACAAGGAGGTTTCAAGGTGGCTTACGACCACAAGTTGAGATCTTGGAGGTTTCTACCAGATTGTTGTTATGCTATAGATCTAGGCTAGTTAGGATTGAGTTGGATCTTGAGGGATCTTGCAATACTATTTTGTAATTGTTGTTGTATTTGGTCATAACCCAGAAGGCCTTACAACTAGGCATATTTCATGTAAATAGTTAATTTATGAATAAATAGTTGCATTTGGTATTAGATTATGTATCTTGTGTTTCTACTGTGTGGTTATTTTTTGAGGCTAGGACATCTCATTTTGGGATTCTCCTACCTTGCACTACATCATTGTAAATTACTTGCATTTAATCATGGGCTATTTTGAGAGTTGGATTAGTAGTTTGAAGTCACTCCACTCTCTATGATTAGTTTATAGCAATCATAGAAGTAGTGTAGGGTAGATTAATGCATTTTCATATTTTATTCACTTTCATTCCAATATGTATCCATGCAGGAGAGTTCTAATGCTCTAGGTTAATATCTTCATGTGTTCACCAATAATGAACACGTAACATGTTTGATTTTCTTCAGAACTAATTTTTTGGTCTAAGCTCATAAGTTTTGTTTTTGTTATTTTCTTTAGAGGTGACATGAAATTATATGGTACTATCAAATGTCTTCTTAAGATGAAGAACCAAAACTTAGTTGGTAGAGTAAGTTATGGTTTATCTAAGTGGTCTTTGTTTTTATTGTGAATGTGGATTATTAAACAAGCGACTCAAAGGAGATTTGAGGTTTTGGTCCAAAATATTGGGTCAGCCCAATTTGGGGTTATTGTGGAAATGTAAAGTTTTACTACAAGAAGGGAAGTGTTCATCTAAGGAATGTGTATAACCCTTTCATTTTGAGAATCATTTATAGAAGAAATAAGGATTTTGGAAAAGAAAATGTTTAGTGTTTTCTACCATCAATATGTGAGTCCCTTGAAGTAGACCAAGTTGAGTGAATTGTCCTCCTAAGTTTTACAAGGTGTGACTTTGCATCAAAAGAATGATCATACCATAGTATAAATAGGATTTTTATCACTAGATAATGACCAACAACCTATTACACATTAGAACTAATAATAGAATCTTCACATGGACAAATAGAAGAATAGGCTTCAACCAAATAACTAAGAGACTAGATGAGGGGTTTGCCTCAGTCAAACCCCAGTTTGGAATCAACCTTAATAATAGAATTCAAATAGAGAATTATAAAAAGTAGTAGAAGTAAATCTAACAATGAATCTATGATACTCAATAGATATACAATTGTATTTAAAATGTAAACAAGTATATTGATATGAAAGCTTGAACATAACATTAACAAATATAAATCAAAACCTCCATGATTGTATGCTTAGAATCCACCTTGAAAGAAGTATGAATAGATCATGAAGATTAATAAAAGATCTTGAACGAAGATCACACCACCATGATGGCTAGATCTAGGGTTTAAATGATGAATCTTGAATGCTTCAATCCTTGATCTTCAATGGCGAACTTGAATGCTTGAATGATAGAATACTTGATAATATCTCCTTATGAATAGTAGGTAGATGCTCATAGATCATGACTGTGCTTATGGATCACTTTTAGATATGTGTGGATAGATTATGGATAAATTATGGATGTAAAAATGAGGGAAGAAGGCTTCCCTATATAGAGATCTAGGGAACTAACTCCTAGGGAAGGCTGGCATAGGAGCATTAAATATCATTTATCTTAACCCATAGGAATGGACCTAGATTAAATCTAATTTAATATTATACCATTCTACAACTTAAAATAATCAACCTAGAAGTGAGAAAATAAACTTTTCAAAGCTTGAGATCTTGAAACTGACAAAAATTGAAAATAGGACCTAGGGTCAGGGACAAGGTTGACCCTACCCTAGGTCAAGATCAAGGTCATTCTTGACCTAGGTCAAGGTTGAGTTCAACCTTGACCTAGAGGCCAAATTCCTTAGTCTATCAGAAATAGGCTGGCAATAAAGAAAGAGAAGCCGAATAGGGTAAAATAGTCAGATTCATTGAAAGACCCATTCAAGGTGCTTGACATGACCCAAAACTACTTACTTAGAGGGCTAAATGCTCATAAACATGGAAGCGATTCCATTTTAAGATGATACAAAACTATTGTAAGAGAAGGAGATAATACATTGATTAACATAAAATTTACATTATAAGTAGGACAAACAGTTTTCCAAATGCACCTAGATAAAGCCCCTAGCCCTAACCATTTTACTACTAATATTTTTCAAATTTGTTAGAACATGATAGGAGAGGAATTATATGAATTAATTAAGTCTACAAGGAATTATGGCATGCTTCTCTAAGGAATTAACAATAAATTTATAGCATTAATAACCCAAAAAACAAATTACTGTGAAATTTAGAGCAATAACATTATGCAACACAAGCTACAAAAGAAATTCCAAGGTTTTTACAAATAGACTAAAATTACTCCTTCAAAAATTAATCTATGAAGGAAAAATAGGATTTATACTTGATGGATCAATTCTTTAAGGGATAATCATTTCCAAAGAGATTATACATAATACAAACAAATAAAGAATCATGTATGATGATAAAACTTGAAATCCAAAAATCTTACTACAAAGTTATTTGGAGATTCTTATGTAATTGTTTAGAAGCCTTTGGATTTTCAAAAGGATGGATTAATATAATCTTTAGTTATATCTCTACCCAAGATTTATATTTTAGTGAATGGAAATCCCAAAAGGTTTTTAAACATTTCAAATGGGATTAGATAGAGAGATCCAATTTTACCATTTATATTTGCAATTATAGTTAAAGCAGTTAGTAGAATTATTCAAAAATATCACTAGAAAGGGAAAATTTGAGGCATTAAAATCATTAATATTTTCCCCAACATCACTCACCAAAAAATTTTAGATGACACTATCATTCTTGGTAAAATAACTAAGGAGGAAGCAACTCAATTCAAATCTATTCTCAACAAATAAAAGGAGGCTTATGGTCATAAATTTAATGTGAAAAATAAAAAAAATATGTTTATAATCTTATACTTAAAGTATCTTAGATTTCTCTAGAAATACTTACATATATGACTAGATAAAGGAGAAAAACATTAACAATGATGGAATCAAATTATGAAAAAACTTCGTAATAAAATGGAAGCTTGGAAGGACAAATGATTATTAATTTTTGGTAGACATACCATGATTAAGTTAGTCTTATTTTTATTTCATATTTATCATGTGTCCATCTTCCCTCTCACTATTATAGTTAAAAATAAATTAGATTGCAAACAGAGAATTATTTTTTGGCAAGGAACATCATAAAACAAAAAATGGTATTAGTAAAATGGGAAACATTTGCAACACATTAAAAGTAGGAGGTCTTGGTATTAGGAATATGAAATTAAAAAAGTCTAGCTTTAAGGGTGTAACTAGTATGGAAAATGTTCTGAAAAACTAAAAGGAAATGGGCCTCTATTCTACTTTATGAATATGTATTGGATGAAGAACCTATAAATATCTTTAGGGCTAAAAATCATCCCAATGGTAAACAAATTTGTAGCTTCATTAAATCATGTATACCCACCATTAATTAAAAGTTGACATGAGATATAGGAAATGCGGAAGAAACCCTTTTTTGGGAAGACTGGTGGGCAAGATATGAAACACTAGACTCTCTAGGTCTAGACCCCATTACCAAAAATACTTTAGTTCAAATTAGAGTTAATAGGCTTGGTAATTATATCATGAATGATGAAACAATTCCTTTTGTTAGTTGGAGGTGGAAAATCTTAAAATATATACCTGCTTCAAACTAACCATAAACAAGAATTATTGGAAATCTTGACAAAAAGATAATTTAATATTAAAGAAAAGAGAGATAGGTTAGTATGGGGTGGATCAAGTGATGGTCCTTATAAAGTTAAAGAAGGTTATAGTCAAATATCTAAATCTCAAAATTTTCATATGTCAAACACCCCCCCCACCCTCCAAATTTATGTTGGGACAACTATTGGCCACCTAAGGATAGTACCTTTTTATGTGCAACAATGTAAAATAGAATACTCAAAACACATTGGTTTAAGAAACTAGGATATGAAGGGTCATCCAGATGTATATTATGTAAAGAAGAAGAGTAAATAGGAGAAGACATTTTACTCAATTTTCCATATTCAAAACATTTTTGGTATGGCATTTTTCATTTCCCTAATCAACTTCCTTAAGAAATGACCAACAAAAAATTATAAAGGAATTTATCACAAAATCTAGACTCTTACACCCTACATAGTTGCATGGGAATTATGGAAAGAACATAATAAAAGACCTTTTCAAAACAAGGAAATGAAAATACAAACTCTAGGTAACAAAATTGAAGAAAATATAGAAGAAACTCTCAACAATAGAATTCAAAATGTTGATTATGTAGAATGCATATTTTCTCAATGGGATAGCATCACCTAAAAACTTGGTTTGGACTAATTATCCTCCCCCAACCCACAATTTGGTAAAGGGGAAAGTAAGAGTAAAAATGAATGGGAAAATTTAAATGACTACCTCCTAAGATGACCTGGTATAAACTAAATTTTGATAGAGAATCAAGCGGAACCAGGATCCTCTAGGATTAGATGTGTTAAATATAGTTAAGAAGGTAATATTATTGCCAAACTAAACCTTGGAATCAAGACCTTAGAGATAGAAGGAGATGTTGGTATCTATAATCATCGTTGTCTATTAGTGTCAATCACTTAGTCATTTATAAGGTAGAGTCAAAAGGTCATCATTACAACTAAGCTACTCTATATGATGTACGTAAGATAGTATGTATTGAGTAATTATATAGAAGTTGAGTAAGTATGGTCACAGAGAAATTTTCTATATGGATCGAGCTTATTTAGTAACCAAGTAAAATTTTAATTATATAAGTACAAAGTGATATAATATGTTCCACACATAGTATATGTTGAGCATCAGGAAGTTAATAAAGGTTGACCAATATTAATGTTGAGCACTAGTAACAGTTGAGGCTGAGTAATGTAGAGCCTATGTAAAAGTCAGGAATGGAACAAAGTTTTAGGAAATATGATTATCCAGTTGACTTGTAAGAATTATCCAAGTTTTGAAGAGTTTGCTATTAAACATTTGATAGTTGTTGAGGTTGTTACAAAATATTTACATGGTGAGGATCACATATCCCCATGTGTATGTTCAATGATCAAGATGAAGAGGTAAAACATGGAACCATCTAGAAGAATCTTCATAAAATCTTTATATAGTGATGATCTTAACCTAGATTGTGTGTGTGAAAAGTGATTGTGTGTCTATGTGTAAAGATGAGAGAGGAGATCAGAAATCATTCAAGGGTTCTATTATCATCTAACAAAACAAGTCACTTATTCATAAGTAGTGAAAGTGGAAGGGAAAGACAAGAGTATCATATCAGAGGAGAGGATTAGTTAGAAAGGAGAAGACTAAAAATTAGCTTACAAAGAAAACTAAGAGTCAAGCACTGAGTCATTTTTAATATTCTTGAATTAGGGTAAATCTCTTAACAAAGTGATGTTAACATATCTTTGTAAATCTCCTAATAGAGTCCTTACTTATTTGTAAGTGTCAAATCATCTAACAAGGTGAAACATATTAATTTCTTAAGTCTTGAACAAGATAGATTCCTCACAGAGTAGACCATATATTATGGTCAAACATTGTAACCATAACTAGTTAACTTTATTACTATAATAGTGAAGATTTGTGGGTGTCATCCCCACCCTAGTTTTACCTTGATCTTGGAGAGTTTCTGGGTAACAAATACTATGTTATGTGTTATTACTTTCATGCATGTGATTGAATTGATTCACATGTTACAGTAAGTTTTCATTTATAGATTTGCATGCATAAGTTATTATTGGATGTGGATGAATATGTGAAAAGGTATAAATTTTTATAGATTCTAATTCACGCCGCACCCCTCCCTTGCAAGTATCTAGTTTATTCCTCCATAAATCAATAATTGGTATCAGAGCTCAGTTCTCTAAAGGAAAGTTAAAGGCTTGGAGATTAGGTCTTGGAAGATGGAGGCTTTCAAGCTAGAAAAGTCTATTGAGAATCATGTGATTAACATCCAACTCACACTATAGAAACTAGAGTAGGCAAGACAAGATCTAAAGGATTACCGAAAAAGGAGAAAATAAATTACCATCCAAATAAAGAAATTCTCTTATGAAGAAGTTGAAACTGGAGGACTATTTGGACCAATAAATCTCAATGACAAAGCATCTGTTGAACTACTTGAAAAGAACAAACTCCTCAATGAAGAGATAAGGGCACTAAAAAGAGAACATGAAATCTAATTAGTGAGACTATGTGAAGTAACTAAATAGAGAAAGAAAGTTGAGAAAGATAGAACTATGGTAGAAGATGACAAGAGGGTTATGGCTACCAGACTAGAAGAAAGGATATCAGATGTGAAGAATATCACAAATACACAAATGGATCTGATGAATCAACTAATGACTAAAAATCAGACACTAAATCACAAGGATGTGGACATTGTAAATTTGGAATCTCACAATGAGATACTGAGGAATGTGAAGGAATCTATGGAGAAATTCAAAAAAACAAAGGAAACAATGGAGTACTTTGAAGAACTTATGAAATCATCAAGTTGTTCTAATGGGTCTAGACATTCATGCAATGAGAAAGGAGAATCATTGAGGAATGGAGAAATGAGAAATGCAAAGCCAACTTGTTATCACTATGGAAAAATTGGTCATATTGAAAATATCTATCAAAGAAAATATGGTATACAAAATTCTAGACCTAAATTTATTAGTTACTATTTTTACTACAAGAAACAAGGACATCAAATACATGAGTTTATTTCAAAATTGAAAAATGCACCTACTGCACCTAGATTTGAAGGATACTGCTATAACTATCAAAAATATGGGAATAGAGAATTTTAATGTAGCTTAGAGACAAGACCCTACTATTTAAATCAAAGAAAGAATAATTATGCACTTAACAATGCATGTTCCAAATGTCCCAAGTTTAGACATTAAAGAAAGAATTATAGGACTCAAGTACATTTAGACAACCAAACAAAGGATAAAGGAAACGAAAAAGTGGATATTGAGCAAGTGAGGAACAAAATGAACTAGAAATGGAAAAAGAAATGAGAAGATGGAAATATTGGAGTTAATAGAGCTGAGGTCAGCCAATCCAATGGAGAAGGTGATCATGTCATCTCTAACTGAGAAAAAGAGGTATATATGGAACTATATTCTTAAATGATATATCATACATCATTTTCTTACATAAATATGTGCCAAAATTTCATATATACATATATAATATACTTGAGAACAAATTTTGTGAATGTTTTTTGAGTATCAGTATATTATCTATGTTGACCAAGCATTCCAACATAGACTGAGCATTCTAATAAAGACTAAAAGCTATGGAAGAGATTGAGCTATTGTTCTAGTTGGCTCCCACTCAATGAAAGACATGGCATTGATGGAAAACCTAATAAATCAAAAGATGAGGTATTTAATAGATTTCAAATATATTATTCCATACCTTGCATCCAGATTTTCAAAGAACTCTGAGCGATTAAGTGATCATGGAATAAAGAGAATTCAACCAACCAATAGAGATTTCAAGGAGCAAATTGAACAAAAAAGTTGAATGAGAGTGTGATCGAGTACTGAGTATCCAGAGAAGGAAATACACAAAACTCTAGTTATGATCATGGCATCTTCATTGACCACTGGAATGAGCCAGAAGGTTAGTAAAGTGCACTTAGTGATGAGTGATGCCCATCCTCCACCTAAATTTCATGTTATTCTAGAAATTGTTACTACAGGAGACTCAATGGGTGCTTTATCCTTGATACCACCTAGATTCATCACGATTCATGATGTCAGAAGTTGCTACATGTGTAAAATTAGATAAGTTGGATACTATGAGATCAAGGAAGCTTATGAGAAGCTTTGTGATGAAAAAATCTTGAAGGAAGAGTTTTATATTGTTGAAAGGAAAGCATTAACTTGAGTGCTAGAATTTTTGAGAAATTTAGAATGGAATAGATAAAGAAAAAATTTAAGTAGAATTAGTGAT
The DNA here is from genome assembly GCA_028749045.1 of Cupressus sempervirens. Classification (NCBI taxonomy): domain Eukaryota; kingdom Viridiplantae; phylum Streptophyta; class Pinopsida; order Cupressales; family Cupressaceae; genus Cupressus; species Cupressus sempervirens. Next base: position 432,353,410 of record CM053792.1, read on the forward strand.
ATGAAGTATTGGCTACATGATGGACCAATTGAAATCACAAAGATGATGATGCATAAGGTTATTGACTAATGAAGAAAACCATGCAATGCTTGAGCCAAGGAGAATTTGAGGCTAATATAGGAGCCGAGTGGAATGGATGAGGGCTATCCTTTACAAGAATTTATGATCCACTTATAAAAATTTTAGTGAGAGTCATTGCTCACAAATCCTATCAATCTAGAAAATGTAGTGCCTGCCCCTAAATCGCATTTCTATTATCACTGTCAAATTCTTTTAGGTTGATTTTATGCTTTGATTAGCTTTAGAGATACTAGATTTGTAATATTATGATATTATTTCATGACCCTGATCACAAATGTATCAGTCATTATTGCTTAGTTGATTTCATTCATGTGTTGTTAATGATATTTTGATGATTTCTAGTTAGTAAATGTGGTTTCTTTCATAAAAATGTTAACATGATGTCTTTAATGATGATTATGTTGTATTGATAGAGATGCATTATTATATGTACGCATTTGATGTTAGCCTTGTGATTTTTACGATACTTACCCCATAAATGCATGTGTATGGTGCGTGTGTTTATTTTATCTTTCTGTCTAACATGTTTGATATGGTTAAGGGAGGGAGTCATAGTCACCTACTAGTCGAGATCTACACGATGAACCACTCCCCGCCATTGTCTATTTAGTTTAGATATATTATATACATGTACATGCTCGTCTTTTATGCAGGATGCAGGTACCGGGCATCGACTTCCCTGAATTGCCAGGATGAGTGTGCCCTATTACAAATACTCAAATGGTGAGAATGGGAAGATAATGATCAGGTCCAATCCTAGCCATAGCCTATAATACTTGTCCTGCAAGGAGGACTCGTAACAAACTGTCTACCCTTTTTAAAACCCGTGAGTATTTTTGTGTGTATGTTGTTTTGTGAGTCCTTGATGAATTTTCTGTTAATTAAGTCTAATTAAAAGATTAAATTAATGATTTAATTTAATGGAAATTATTATGACATTTTGAATATCTAATTATATTTAATTAATTGAGAAATTAATTAAATAAAAAGAACTGGATTTGAAGATAAAAGCTTTAAGAATAAATTTAGAACCTGATAATATTTATTTAATTTAATAATAATATATTTAGAGTTCATTTTTAAATAAATGCTAAATATTATTGTTATTTAAGTTAATAAATATTTATCAAATTAAACGTTCAAAAATATATTAAAAGGAGAAAGATATTAAATTTTGAAAAAGATTTAAGTTCGCATGAATGAGTTTAAAATATAAGAAATTAATTAAAAGATAAAATATGTGCACATGAGTAAGATATTTTAATAAAGTGCACATGAGATTAAAGTTAATAAATTAATTTAAAAGCAAAGTCAAGTGGAAAGTTAGATAAAGTAATTTAATGATTCACTTAATGTGCATGAAAGGAATAACAAAAGAATATCTTAATTAAAAAGAAAATTAATTATGCATGAAAGAATTAATTAAATTAAATAATTGTAATTTTAGAGTTGTGGACACAGAAATCCTAAAAGGTAATTAGAGTCTATATTAGAGGGTTTTCGGGTCATTATTGCGGACACAAGTTTTTCAGACACAGGTTTGAAGGACCACACTTTTGGAAAGGGGAACAAAGAAATCTTTGGAAGCTTGGAAGGGTTTGGATTAGCAAGGGTTTCACCAGATTGTTAGCATCAGATCAAGGTAGGGTTTGTGAACTATTCTAGAAACACTTTTGGATCTCTGTCTTCTTCGTGGTTGTTGAAAATTGCTTTCTCAAATTTTATTGAATGAATCCTGCTACCTTTCTTCTGAATCTTTTGCTATTTGATTTCTTTTGAGAACCAAGATTGAAAAAAACTATTTAGATAAACTCGTTCTACAATTGAAAGAAATTAGTATTAAATCGGGATCTGAGTTTTGGATTAAGAAGAAATTAAGAAATTTAAATTTGGAAAGGGTTTGTTTTTGGAAATTAAAATCTTAGGATTGAAAATTCAAAGGGTTCGATTTATTTTTCCTATTAGACTAAAGTTTCAATCATGGATTAAATATATATATATATATATATATATATATATATATATATATATATATATATATATATATGATAAAAAAGAAAGTTATATAATAAATTTTATAGAATACACAACCCTTTATAATAATAATAATAATAATAAATAAAAGTTTTACGAAATATTATAATTTAAAATTTTTTTAAAAAAATTATAAAAAATTTATTGGGGAGTACCCCAACTTACCTCATCCCTGCCAGTGCAGAGTACTTGCAATACGCAGAGTACCTGCGATGCGCAGTGTACTTGCGGATCGCAGTACCTGCGTTGATCTTTTTTAAAAATTAAAAATTAAAAGGCCGCACGGTTGGAAGGCCGGCGGCCAGTTATATTATGAAGTTGTGTTTTTTATAAAGATTTAATTTAATAGTTTTTCTTTATATATATTAATTTTAATTCTCATTTTAATTAATAATGATTATTAACAAGTTTAATATTATTAATAAATTTAAATATTAAATTTAATCTTATTTAATAATGTTTTTTTGGTGATTAAATAAATTATTAATTAATTTAATTAAATATGATTTAATTAAGAATGATTAATAATGAAAGTTATTTAATGAAGATGTTTATTTAATTATTTTATAATATTAATTTTTAATAAAATTGGAGGGATTCTCTTACAATTAGTAAAGTGTTCATTTATAACTTAAATAAATGAATGATTATTCTTCGATTTTTTTTTTATATATTGGTTCCAATAATGTGGGTAACCTTATATAAATTTAAGTCAAAGAATGAATGGGTTATTGGGTCGAGATAACTGAGGATCTTATACACTTAAAACATTCAGTAAAACATAAACTGAAACCTTACTTTTTACCTTATTGTGTATTATTATAAATCAAACGCAAATTATGAAACTATACTGTTTTGCTTATACTGTCTATGCTTTGAGATTTTGGTGTTGATTAGATGTCGACCATTCTAGGATGTACATAAGAGGTTTTGTGAAATTTCTTTGATACTATTTTATGTGACTAGATGTCATGATATATCTTGTGATTCATATTGGAGATTATATTTATGAGGTTTATTTTTTGGAACATTTATGTGTACTTGGATGGGAGAACCATCTTATTATTAGGTTGCCTATTAAGGAACCGAGTTTGATCTTTATGGGTGTTGTGGTATGGGGCACAACTGTGGAATTTTGTGCTTAGGAGAGGTTGTCTAGGTACATGACTTTGGGAGTGGCTTGCATAGGGGTCCGGGACTCAAAGTGGTCAGTGCCAGGGTAACCTAATGCAAGTTATGTAATAAGTGATAATCTAGTAATTAAAATTTATGGGGGAAAACACATTAAAAAGATAAGTTAGAGATTTTTGATCTCCACCCATGCCTTGAGTGCTTGTATAGACTAAGGATGGGAATGAGATGAGTGCCTTGTCTTCTTGAGAGGGCTTTCTAGTTTCCATATGTGTGACGTTGAGGGTCTGAGGTTCAGAGTAACCAGTCCAGGGTAACTCAACGCTTGAGGGTTCGGATTCTATTAAGAGATCAGTCCAGGGTAACTCAAGCAGCCATGTGATGACACTCCCTAGTATGTAGCCCGAGTCTCCTCTGTAGATTTTGTGTATCTCTGGTGGTGTACTTATTGTTGGTGGTGTAGCTATTGTTGGATGTGTTTATTATGGTTATTTACTTTCATTAATGATGATTGGTGATTCATGGATGATGTACTTTTGACATGTGGCTTTTGACTTGAGGTGATTGTCTTTTGTTGACTTTATCTTATGATCTTGGTATTTGGTTTATACTTGGTTTGTGTATGATGTTTGGTTATGTGGTGTCAGTATTGGATTGAGTGTTCTTACTTTTGGATTATTTATCTTCTTGAGTAGCATGTGTTACCTTTGAGGTAGTTTTGGCTATTAGGGGTACCTTGCCTCTAGAGATTATTAGAGAATGCATGTGAGGAGGTGATGATAGTAGTAAAAGGGGCGAATTGATCAACATATGATCAAGTGACTTAGAAGAAGGATAGAATTGCAGAATCGGTCAGTAGAATAGAGGATCAAGGATACAACAATTTCATATTAGATTAGAGAGGATCGAGATGAAGTGAATTGGGATTTAAAATCAGAAATATTAGATTGTAAGTGAGTTAGATCAAACATTCTACTATATTTTCTAACAACAGTATCAATAGAATGAAATCTTTTGTATTAAGGTTGATTTAACAGTCATTGAGAAATCCTTTAATAGGGTGACATTCCAAGTGAGTGTTCTAATGTCCTTTAACCTGTAGGAACACTTTTAACAGGGTGTCAAAATCCTTTAATAGGGTAGGATCTAACAATCGTTTTTAAGCCTTTAATAGGGAAAATCACGAGAATGGTCAAAATATGTAACCTTAATAGGTGAACTTTATTGTTACAGTAGTGAAGAATTGTGGGTGTCATCCCCACCCCAGTTTTACCTTCTCATTGGAGGGTTTCTGGGTTATCAAATCTTGTGTCAAGTATTTATGTGGATGTATTTGCTTTACATGTTATTTCTATATGTTTTTTCATGCAATGTTTTAAAGTTAAAAGTTATATTGGTTAGAGAATAATATTTCTAATTCACCCCTCCCTCTCAAAAGTATACATTTTTCTATTTGTATTTCCAAAAATTGGTATTGGAGCTAAGTTCTCACTAGGATAAGTATTACATCTTCGAGAAAAGATCTTGAGATAGAGGTTTACAAGTTGGGAAGGATCATTGAGAATCAGGAGATTGAGATACATCTCTTACTGCAACAACTGGATGAAGCCAGAGATGACTTGAGAAGTTCACTAAAGAGAAGGAAATAAATTGCTATAGTAAAAAATGACACTCAATACAAAGAGATTGACACCACAAAGCTATTTGTAGATGGGAACTCTTGTGAATTTGATGTAGCAATTGCTAATCTCATGGATAAGAACATAGCACAAGTTGAGGAAATTAGAAATCTCAAGTTGGAGCAAGAATCACAAGCTATAATGCTATGTGAGGTGACTAAAAAGGAAGAAGAAATATGTAGAGGAAAAGGCCATGATTGAAGAAGAAAGAAGAATCTTATCAAATAGATTGAAAGAAAAATCAGTAGAATTGTCTAGGATCTCAAACATGCAGTTGGACACCCTAAGCCAAATGATGAATGCTTGTCATCAAGGACATTGAGATAACCACATTAAATTTGTAGAATGAGCAATTACAGAATGACCTAAAAAGAGAAAAAGAGTTTTCTAAAAGCTTCAACAAGCCAAATGAAGCCATTAAGTGCTTTGAGAAATTATTGAAATTTCCTAGATCTAGTAAAGACACATCAGGATTGGGCTACACAAGCACTGAAGAAGGATAATCATCTAAAGCTACTGAAGAAAGAAATAATAAAGTGAAGAACTCTAAACCTACTTGTCATCATTGTCAAAAGAAAGGACACATAGCTAATGTTTGTAGGAGCAAGAATGCTAGTTAGAATGCCAAGACAAAGAATATGACACATCATTACAAGTGTAAAAAATAAGACCATCAGGCACATGAATGTAGAAAAAGGACCATGCATACATCAAGATTTGAAGGATGCTACTACAATTGTTAGAATTTTGGGCACAAAGCCTTTGAATGCAGATCCAAGTCCACATGGTCATCAAACAATAGAAGAAGACATGAAAATACCTATAATTGGGATTACAATACAAGACATAGCTGTCATTATTGTCAAGAGTATGGACACATCCCTAAAAATTGCATAAGAACACATTTTAGTGGAAGCTATAATAGATGGTTGAGTCAAACGACATGCTTTAGTTGTTTGAAGACTAGTCATATCAGCGAGCACTGCCCAATAAAGTCAAAGGTACCTAACTCAAAGTTCAAAAAAGGGAAAGGCAAAGTAGATGTTGAGCACATTAGAGGAGAGATGAACAAGACATGGAAGAAGAAATATGGATGCAACACATCAAATGAAGGGATCACTTCCCTTGAAAGGTCAAGTGGTCACACTTCATCAAACTAAGCAAAATGAGGTATGTGGGACTGATTTTCAAAGTGCTTCATCTTACATCAGTTCCAAGGTAAGTTAGTGCTGAAAAAGGTAAATTAGCATGAATAAGGATGCAAGTTAACAAAAAAAAAAAAGGTCAAATCTTTAAGTTTTTCATCTTATTGCCGTGTGTGAGAAGTTCACTTCAACTGTCGAGTAGAATTTCAGTGTGTGCCGAGTTATTAGCCAAATTTAGTTGAAGCCAAGTTAGTAATGGTTTTTGAGTAAAAAGAGACTGCTATTGAAGCCAAGTAAGGGTAACTCTAGTGGATGTTGAGTGATGGAAAATCAATGGATTCCAAGTAAAGAAGAAATTGTGTAGAAGCCAAGTTTATAGCTGTACATGCACCATGCATTAAATGCAATGTTTTGAACTATTATAAGGAAAATTTATGCCCATTTCTCATCATTACAAACATAGAGAAAGAGTGAGTAGAGAAAGGAAGTGATTGGCGAGCAGAGATTGAAGCTATTACATAGATTCCAACAGAGATAAAGCTTTGTTTCATCAATTTAAAATGTATTCTTCATGAGCCGAGTTATACAATCTTATTTTTTGAAACCCTAGTTTTGTGAAATGGCCTCTATGTAATGACCCTTTCCAATAGGCCACTAAACAAAACCCTAAATTTAATACACTGCTAAAGTATATTGCTGAAGTAAGGAAATAATAGTGCTAATGTATTCATTCAATGAAAACCAAATTTTTTTACAAATGATATGACAATTTTATGCGTTGAAACATTATGACACGACACATTACAGACAACCCCAATTGGATGTATACAATTGAGAACTTATTACAACTACAAACTAAAATGAAGAACCTAGATTGATCAGATACTGGAGACTGACTGCTGAAGATGATATGGTGAAAGTGCAACTCCACTTGAAACTCCAAACTAGTAATTAAGCACAAGTGAAAGACTGAAATATCCTTCCCACAGCTGCAATAATTTAGGTGATCTTTCATGCCCTCAAAATTGTGTACCAATTGAGAGTTTTCATTCTCAATGGCCAATTGTGACTACTTGCAGAAACCCTAGGCTCCACAATGCACATCAACAAAAAGCAATAATAAATCTCGATGGTAGGCAATGAGCTCTCAATGCTTATTTATTCTTTTTTCCCCAATAGGTCAACCTCTTTTTAAATTATTTCTCTGCTCCTTCCAGCAACATCTAGAACATTATTTTATTTAATGACTTTATAAGATATAACACTTAATTAAATATAAAGTTACCTTGTAATATTTTTTTTATCGATAACTTTATAAATAATTAATTCCTCTAAAACGGGGACATTGCAGGTCCGCCCCCCCTAAAATTGCTTGGCCTCAAGAAATCTTAATGCTGGATGCTGCAAAATCACTTCTCCCTCCCAATTAGCATCTTCAATAGGTAAATCTTTCCACTTAACTAGATACTCCCTGATTACTCTCCTGCCAAGTTGCTTCTCTCTACTATCCAGAATGGATTCTGGCACTAAGATCAATTTTCCCTCATCATCCAAGGGAGGTAATACTGTAGAAGGCATCACATTCTGACCCAACACTTTTTTGAGGTGTGATACATGAAACACATTATGCACTCTACTATTCATAGGAAGCTCCAACTCATAAGCCACCTCACCAACTCACCTGACGATCCTAAATGGTCCATAATAGTGTGGCTTGAGTTTCTCTACACCACTCTTTTTGAGAGTGGACTGCTTATATGGCTGCAATATGAGGTAAACCATATCATTTACCTCAAAGCTATGCTCAATCCTCTTCTTGTTTGCATACTGCTTTTGCTGGTTCTGAGCTCTAGTAATGTTGTCTCTGAGAGTAGCAACTATATCCTTACTTTCCTATAATAGTTCACTTGCACGGGGTACCCGACTGTCTCCCAACAAAAAAATTTAAGAAACTAGGTCCCTCATAGTTGTAAAGTGCCTTGAAGGGTGTCATATGCATAGTCATACGGTATGTAGTATTATAACAATACTCACAGAGATATATCCATTAGACCCAAGCTCACTATTGATCTACCACACAATTCCTCAAATAACCTTCCACCCATTTGTTTACAATCTTTTTTTGACCATCAATCTATGGGTGATAACTAGTGCTTGGTGTAAGCTTAGTACCACACAACCGAAATACCTCCTGCCAAAAGTGACTCATGAAGTGGCTGTCCCTGTCACACATAATGCTCTGAGGCAAACCATGTAATTTGAAAACTTCCCTGAAGAAGACCTTTTCCACCTGAGCTGTTGAGTATGTAATAGTGATAGGGAAGAAGTGAGCATAATTTGTCAACCTATCCACCACCACATAGATACAGTCACGCCCCTGGGCCCTAGGAAAACGTGTAATAAAATCCATAGAGAAGCACTCCCACTTCTTGTTAGGAATAGGAAGTGGCTATAGGAGCCTTGCTTGATAAGTGTGCTCTTTTTTGTTCTATTGTCAAACATGACACTCACACACATACTGCAAAACATCATCCTTAAGTCCCTTCTAAGTGAACCGTTCTCATACTAACCTGTAAGTCTTGAAATACCCAGGATGGTCTATTGTAGGTGAATTATGGAATGCTCTCAAAATCAATTGCTTCACTTTTGATCCTAGGACTAAGAAAATCCTATTCTTGTAAATGATCAAATCATCTATGAGAGTGTATCTAGTGTCAATTATTGTTCCCTCCACTATAGCAAAGGCCCACATGTCTTTGGCATATTCTGCTACAATCAAGTGTCACCAATCCTCTGATATCTGAATCATAGAAGTGAGGTGTGGCCTACGGGATAAAGTATCTGCCTGTAGCTTACTCACTTTTGTTGATGATCATTCATGTCCCGCTATCCTAAAAAGTGCCTCAAACTATTATGATCAGTTTTAATACAAAATTTGCTGCCCACAAGATATTGTCTGAATTTGGCCAAGGCATGCATGATGGCCAACATCTCCTTATCATATATGTTGAATGATCTCTCAGGCCCTCTGAGTTTCCTACTCTCATAAGCTATAGGATGTTTGTCCTGCATGAGTACAACACCAACTCACTCTCCAAAAGCATCACATTGAAGCTTAAATGGCTTCGTGAAATCAGACAATGCTAATGCTAGGCATGTAATCATTATTTCGTTGAACCACATAAAATAGTCTTGTGCCTCCCGAGTCCACACAAATCCCCCTTTCTTTAGAAAATTTGTCATGGGTTCTGCATGTCATGAGTAGCTACTGACAAACCTGTGATAGAATCCACATAGACCAAGGAACCCCCTTAACTGTGTAAGGTTCTCAAGTGGTGGTCAATCAAGAATAGCGCGGATCTTTTTAGGATCCATTCACACTCCTTCTGCACTAATGATGTGTCCAAGATACAACATTTCTATCATCCCCAAATCACATTTGGACTCCTTGGCATATAAGGACTCCCTCTGTAAAATCCTCAATATTGTCTCCAAGTGCTCTAAATGTTCCTACCATGTCCTACTATAGATCAAAATATCATCAAAGAACACTAGCACAAATTTCCTCAACTGATGGTGGAAGACCTTGTTCATAGTGGACTGAAAAGTGGCAGGTGCATTAGTCAAACCAAAAGGCATGACTACAAACTCGAAATGCCCACAATGACATTTGAAAGTAGTTTTTTCAATATCCTGCTCTTGAACTCTGATTTGGTGATAGCCCAATCTCAAATTAATATTTGTGAAAAAACAAGCAACATGATCAGCTCATCGATGCGTGGGATGAGATACCTATTATTTATAGTTCTCTTATTCAACACCCTATAATCAATACACATCTATAGAGTACCATCCTTCTTTTTTACCAAAACAATAGAAGATGCAAAAGGTGACTTACTTGGTCGGCTGTGTCCCATTGCTAGCAACTCCTTGATGGTCCTCTTGATCTCATCTTTGAGTCATTTTGGGTGCCGATATGGTGTGATCATGATAGGCTTAGCACATTCCTCCAGCTCAATAATGTGCTTAATACCTCTATTTGGTGGCCTGCCTGGTGGAATCTCATTGAATACCTTCTCATACTTGATTCTCAATTTTGGAATATCTGGATGATATTCAGTCTTATGTTGCTCCTCCTGGGTAGGCATCAAGGTGCATATTTCTGCCCACTCTAAATTACTATGCCTGGCTAATCTCTCCAACTGCCTAAATGAGATAGTCCTGACATCACCATTACGGATAGCCTTCAGCACATGAGTCCTGCCATCCACCACGAATCGTATCTCCATATCCTCCAATCTCAGGGTGTCCTCCTTCAAAGAATGTAGTCAGTGCATCCCAAGTACTATGTCCATGTCACCCATGTTGACCACATGATAGTCCACCTTAAACTCATAGTTGTTCAGGTGCAAAGGTGGATCTCGCACCATCCTATCACAACGAAGAGTATATCCATAGGCTACCTTGACTCTCAGTCCCTTAAACTCCTCAGTAATGAGTCCATGCCTCTCCATAAATCGTGCATCAATGAAATTATGTGTGGCACTTGTATCCAACAGAGTACTAACCTTCTGTCCTACCAAGACTCCCCAAAATTTGAAAGATCCCTCTCTTTGAATACTAGATAGATGTGCCTCCTATAAATGTAGCTCTAGAGCCTCTTTTTTGTCAGCACTATCTACCTTTTGTTCACCCTCTGCCTCATTAGGATCTTCATCATGGTGCTCTGAGATGTTTGAATCTGAACCTTCATAATAAACCCACATCACCCGGTTAGCCTTCCCCTTAGGCCTCATAGGGAAATCATGACCAAACTCATAGGGACCTTTTCAAAAGAAGCATATCTTCTTCCTATGCAGGTCATTAAGTAGTTCCTTATCCCAAGGTGTAGCTGGCTTGCCTTTTGAGTCACTAACCTTCTCTTTACCCTTGCTGAATTCCTCTTTGTTATCTCTAAATGATTAAGAACCATTTGAACTAAACTGGTTTGTTGGAGCTGCAAGTTCCATACTGCGGGCTTTCTTCATGGCTTCCTATAATGTAGGAGGATCAAAAGCCTATACCCACCCCTTGAGTGGTTCAATTAATCCCTCTGTGAATAAAATGACTAGCCTCTATTCTAAAATGTTAGGCACCATCACTGCAAGATTTTGGAAGTCATTGATAAATTGTTCTAAGCTTCCTAATTGTCTCAACTGGGCTAACTCCCGAAAATAAACTTCAAGATAATTTTTAACAAACCTTTCTATCAATCTATCCACAAACTCCTGATAAGTGGTTACCTAATTGTGTTGCAATGTGATCATGCCATGTGTCCACCAATCATGTGTTGCCCCATCTAAGTGTAAAGTGGCATACTTGAGCGCTTCAAATTCTGTCATAGTCTTAAGAGATAGGAAAGTATCCACCTTATGAATCCAAGCACAAGCAATCATTTTTCCACTGCCATTAAATGTGGGTAATACCAACTTGTTGGTGACCTATTGCAACTCACTATGTTTATCGGCCTACTTCTACCTAGTAGCTCTATAATTCAGGTACCTGTCAAATATCTATCCATCTTGTACATATCCTGGTAATAAATCCCACTCATTCCTCGCTTGTCTGAGTTCATCTACAATATCTGTTACCATAGCATCAGGTGTGCATGCTGGAGTTTCTTCTTGAATGTAGGATGCGTGGGTCTGTCAGCTATTCCAAACCGTGTCCTATATTGTGATCCTGCTATGCTACTATCATCTTGGTCATTATTATGATTATTTCTCTTATTTTCCCCAATCAAATGTTGCATCATAACCATCATTACCTGTGTACTTGCCTCTATTGACTGTAGAAGCCTCTCTTGATGTTGTAAAGTCTCATCATCATGCATAGTTCTGGGTGGGCTTTGAGAATGTCTCTCAGCCATATTCTTAGTTATGTTGGTTCTTTTGTAAACTAAATTGGTTGCATAAACCCTATCAGGCTAGTAGGAAATCGCTTTGATACCACTGTAGTGACCCTTACCAACAGCCCACTAAAAAACCCTAAATTTAATACACTACTGAAAGTATATTGTTGAATTAAGAAATTTTTCTGCTTAAATAACTGATGTAAAATAGTGCCAAGGTATTCATTCAATGATCACCAAATTTTTTTTACATATGATATGTAATTTTCAACACTGAAACATTACAACATGGTACATTACAGACAAACCCTAACTGTCTGAATCCAACTAAGAACTTGTTACAACTACAAACTGAAATGAAGAACCTAGATTGATCAAGTGCTAGAGGCTGAATGCTGAATATGATATGATGAAAGTGCAACTCCAGTTGAAACTCCAAACCAGCAATTAAGCACAAGTGAAAGGACTAAAATATCCTTCTCACAGCTACAATAATTTAGGTGATCTTTCACACCCTCAAAATTGCATACCAATTGAGAGTTTTCATTCTCAATAGCTAATTGTGACTACTTGCAGAAACCCTAGGCTTGACAACACACATAATCAAATATCAATAATAAATCTTGATGATAGGCAATGAGCCCTCAATGCCTATTTATTCTTTTTTTCTCGATAGGTTGGCCTCCTTTTTAATTTTTTCTCTGCTTCTTCCAACAACCTCTAGAAGATTATTTTATTTAATGACTTTATAAAATATATCACTTTATTAAGTTAATTAAATATAAAGTTATCTTGTAATATATATTTTAATTGATAACTTTATAAATAATTAACTTCTCCAAAAATGGGACACATAATCATCTCAATTTGTCAATTGACTTATATTACATTGGTTCTTACAAAAGCATCTCCCTGCTTCAATAGAAAAACTAAAAGTAATTTAAGATCATATAAGAAAAAAACATAAAATTTTAATTTTATTTGAACAATTCATTTCTTTTATACACATTATTCATTCATCAAAAATGTACATTATTAGCTCTACCATAGCACAACACTATTGAGAAGTGTCACTAGTAATCAAAACTTCCTACAACCATCACTTAGAATCAACATTTTATTAAGATTTATCCTCCAGTTACTATTTCTAAAGTTGCATTTTTTAACATGAAAGAGATCCCTCTTAAATATCATTTATGAAGAAAAAATTTAAGTTTGAAAAAAAATGTCAACGTTGATTATTTAACATTTTTAATGTAAAAATGAAGATATGTAATATTTAAGTCCAAAACATTTTCCTCTACAAACCTTTTAAAAGGACTTCTCTATTTTGATTCGGTTTTGCTGTACGATTCCATAGGTACACCTTTTAAAAAGGACTTCGCTAGTTTGATTTGGTACTTCAAAGGGCTAGAGCTCTTATCTTTATTTGTAAAACCTAAAACGACTGTTTTCCAACTCTGTTTACCCTCATTTGAGCCAATTGAAAACCGACAAGTCAATAACAACATCGACACCTTTCATTTGTTTTTCCTGACGAGATTTTATTTATAATTTGTTTCAAAGTTGAAGAGCATTATAAACATGAGGTTTTGTAGGGATATCATTATTTGGAAATTGATTTAGTAAAGATTGATAATCTAATTGTATAACTATGTTATACAAAAATATCTGCAGCCCTCAATCATCAATTAATATAAAATATAATATTTGCAACATTATTTTAATTGGACCAATTTACCTCACCTGGGGCAGCAATAACTACAGTCTGGAACTCTTCGCCAGAAACCTCTAAATCATCTAAATCATATACTTAACCTAAATCTCATTAAGGGAGACATAGATTCAATAAATCTTACCAAGGGGGACACACTGATTTATTGGGCATGATACGCAATGAATCATGGCGGTGAATAATTATCTCATGAAGGTTGTGAGGATAGTATCAGTGTGTCCTTGGGAGTCTAAAATGTGATTTTTTTCAGTAAATAACCCTAATGCTAACCCTAATAGTTAAAGTGGCTGTGTACAGTTCTGAAGCATTAAAATCACACTAATAAATATAAACCATTAATATTCAAAGAGGAGAGGAAGAACCAAAAAAAATTCACATCACAGTAACAAACCTAAATGCACTATAGAAAGCATTTCCAACAATCTTCCTCATCTCTAAAGTAGTTTCTCAACATAGAATTTTTTTTAACAATCAAATATTTAGCCACGCTGATAATTCTTAAATATTATTCAGTTTGAAAAAATAAGTCAGTTTCAACTATCTAGCACTTCAACAATCTAGCACTTCTAATCTAGGAATCTACAATGTGATGTTTAAGCCATCTGCTTTCAAACAAAAGAGATTCCAATCACTAACATTTAATTTGACCATACTTGTACAAACCCTCTTGAATTGCCTGCATAAATTTCATTTCTTTCCTCATCATATTCCAATGCAGTAATATCTTCAAAAGCATTCCCCCGCCTTATAACAGAGCAATTCCCAGTGAAGATATCAACAATATTTATTGAGTGCTGATCGACTTTGTTATAAGAAATGAGAAGCTCTTCATCACGAGCAAGCTGAAAAAGCCAACCAGGACTCCGGACAAAGGGGTCTTTATAAAATGTAACCACCTCTCCTTGCAAATTCCATACGAGAACAATCTCACTGTGAAATGTCAAGAACAATCGTGTCTTGTAGCATAAAAGATATGATGAAGGCTTCTTAAACGATGGTTTGCCCAATTCAATAGTCTTTCCACTCAGAACATCAATTATTTGCATGCATTCATTCTCTTGTTTCAGGAATATCTTGTCATGAATGAAGGTAACCATATCAACATTTTTATGGGGTACTAATGTCTGATGAAAAGATTTCAAAACAGTGCCATCATCTAAGGATAAGATCTTCAAAGGAAGAAAGCTTCCACAAGCACTCCTTTTTGATACTAAGAGTATTGTACCAGAACCGAGCCTTATAGTGTCAATTTCCTTATCAGCTATAGAGTATAATAGTGTCCAATTCTTCAAATCAAATACCTTGTAAATATGACCTTGGACTAAAATAACAACTTTCGCATTGCCAAAATCAAGCCCTGTAATACCTGGAAAAGTGAGGTTTTCACCCTCAAACAAATCAAAACCAACATCATCCGGTTCACCATTTCTAATGTGGTTGAGTGGGATTCTTCTGCATTTCATTGAGGATTCAGGGGAAGCAGCTGACACCGTGATGAAACAATTATTTTCCTTGATCTTGATACAAAGAAGCTGTTTAAACTGATCATGAGGATTTAAATTCCAGTGACAAAGCATTTTATTTGTGTCTCTATCAAATGCAGTACAAAGACCTGATTGTGCCAAAACAACTATAATGTCTTGAATTATACCAATTTGTAAAATCTTGGATGCATCATTTGTATCAAGCTCTTTGCGCAACTGTAAATTGCGAAACATTATCTCAGAATGAACATTTCTGAATCTCAACCTATTACCAATCTCACGATTTCCAAGTTTATAGGCAATGTTGGAACATGGCTTCCCTTTCTCTGCCATTATCATCTTCTAATCCAGAACCAATTCTGCTTGTAATCCAAGCTTCTACATGGAAACTTCACTCGCTGTCGTATGTGCTTGTGGCAACAAATGTTAGAATTAGGGTTTATGAAAAATGTGATTGTGAAAAAAATATTTAAATTTAAGTAGTGAGTAATTTATTAAAACTAAATTAATAAATATAATAAAAATGAGTAGCACTACAGCTAATTTATAAATTCTTTAGGATAACCAACTAATTTTTACATTTCATTAAATTTATCACAATAAAATTGAATAAGAGACTTTTGCACATTTATTGAGTATTAAAGTTTATTATAGTAATTTGTAATAGGAGATGGAATGTTGTATCTTAAATTAATTTAATATTTAAATTTATGTTGTGATTGAATTTATAAATAAATATAATAAAAATATCAATCAATTGGTAAACATCTAAATGTGCCAACTAATTCTCACATTTCATTTAATTTATCACAATAAAATTGAAACATTTAATAGTTATTAAATATTAAATTTAATTATAATAATATGTATATTTAAGAGTATAAATATTTAATCTTAAATTAACTTTCTATTTAAATTTGAGTAAATTTAACATTTATAGTAAAAGTCATAATTAATTGGTCCAAATATGTTTTTATTTAAAAAAAATTAGCATTATGATTGATTTTGAAATCCTTAATTAAGAAATGAAGTAGGCCACCAAATTCTTACATTCCATTCAATTTATCATAGTAAATTTGAATTAAAGATCTTCTATTGTGATTAAATAGTGAATAGACTTATTAGCATTAGAGTTAATTTTAAAAATTTGATTTATAAATGTAGGTCCCAAAACTAATTCTCACATTCTACTATTTTAAATATTAAATTGTATTGTAGTAATCTGATAGGAGATGGATTTATTTAATCTTAAATTAACTTGATATTTATTTTTAAATTGGCTACTAAATTTGTAAACAAATAAATATAATCTTAATCTAAATTAATTGATCCACTCATGTTTCTAGTAAATTATTTTAGCATTAGGTTAATTTTGAAATTCTTAAGGCTAGCCTACTAATTCTCACATTCCCTTTAATTTATCTGTTGGAATGTCTTAATGGGAAGAGTGCTTCTGAGAGGGGGGGGGGGGGAGGGGGGGTGAATCAGAAGTACTGACCTTTTCACTTGTTTTAAATTCTTAATAAAATATAACTGGAATTAACATGCATGCATATAAACATTAAACAATCATGAGAAGCAAACATGCATCACCACATAACACTTGAGATTTTGGTGACTTAGAAATCCTCCAGAAATAAGAAGGTAAAATTGGGCTGGGCATGATGCCCACAAAATTACTGTAGCAATTGATTTCAACCACTTCTGATGGTTTTCCCTGGTAAAGGCTTTACACACCGTCAAATCTGACCTATTGAAAGGATTTACAAACACTTTACATGAAGTGTCACCCTGTTAAAGGATTTACATAAGGCTGTTAAACCCACCTAACTCAATAGAATTTCCAAATTTCTAATACAATTGTGAGAGAGTATTAGAATAATACACCTGATCTAATGCAATCTCTGATGCTGATCTCAAGTACTTGATCTGCTCTTTTATCACTAATCTCTTCTAGATCTGATCTGCTGATTTTGTTTCCTACTCTATTTTGATCAACTGGATGTTTAAGTGTTATCCTTTCCATTAAATCTTTGACACCAAATGTTCTGCAACGACCTTAATAATAGGCTCTACTTTTCCTTCTTCTTTCAACTCTTTGTTGTTCAATGGCATCAAGACTCCCTTATAAGGATTAGTGGTTCATTATGCATCCTTGATTCAAGTGTTCTCGCTCAAATCCTTGAAATTCACCCATTGGCTGCATGCCGTCTCTAATTTTCTAATTGGCTGCATGAGGATTGCATAGGTGGTTGGGAGGATTTGATCTTATCCTTTTATCCTATCATGAGTCATGCATAACCGTTTCACATCATGGTTTGTGATTGCACAAACTTTCATGCTGATCTTGCATTGCTCGGCACATGAAGTAATACTAATTCTTGGCACCATCTATTCTGGATTGCTCAGCATCTACTGTGTTTCCTGGTTACTCATCTCCTATAGAATTACTGTGTCACTCGGCACCTATAGAATTTCTATGTTACTCGGCATCTATTAACTTCCTGTGTTACTCAGCACTATCTGTGACTTGGCACATATGGTGAAAAATGGTTAAGTGTATTGACACTCATTTGTCAATCTTACTTATTTGATCAACAATCTCCCCCTTTGACATGAGTGTCAAAAACACTTAACTGATCATTCATGATCTAATCCTTATGTGTACATTCTTCACTTTCTTAACCTACATACAAAATTTCAAAAAAAAATATTGTAAACAATTAATATACCTTATGACTCCCCTTGAGTTGTTTATGCCTTGTCATGTCATGAAAATTGTGCCAATGTGTCTGACCTACTTTGTTCTTTGACCTGTTTCTAGCCTATTCCTAACTTCTAAACTTGTTATCTCCTTATCTTCTTACTATATGCATTTATCCTCCTTTAATATATCTCCCCCTTAGAATATTGCCTCCTACATTATCTCCCCCGCCTTTTTTTTTAAGGAAAAAGTGGCAAGCCACTATAATATTTTATTACTTTTGATTTGACGAGGTCAACTGGGATAGAATCAGTGAAGAAAACCCAGCATCATCCCAAATATATACATAGATTTATATAGTTTAAGTAAATAATGACAAGGGGTGTATCAACTACCACCCAACAGTGAACCAAAGAGTGCCTTGACATTGATTTCTTTGGACTTTTCCAAGCACTATCTTCATGACAAGCTTATCTTAGCAATTAACACTTATCTTACAAATCTTTTGAATCAAACACAAATCCACCTTCGATTGACCCAAGCCCACTAGGAATAGGTCCCTAGCTAGAACATAACTTTGAAGTGCCATGAATCCAATCCAAATCTGAGTTAACCTCATCAATTAAATTCCAAAAATTCTATTCAATCGTCTACATAGAAGCTACACTCATATCCCTAGAGTTTGACACATTAGGTTCCTTCTGCAAATCAATCATAGCCTAACCCACTTATGGGCCAAAGCTTGAAGCATTTTAGGAGACTGCAGGAGATCCATAGCATTGGAAAGGAAAATTGAAATGAGTTGAGATGGGTAGAAAAATAGAAGTGTCAAAGGATATAGAAACTCTTCACCAATGATATGCCAAATAGCTCTTCGGACTGTGACTGAATAAATTAAAAACATTCGGTCCAACACCTCATCTGAAATAATACTCAGTAACATAGTTTCCTCCAATGCCAATGGCAAGCATATATGAGAAATCTTTGGCATGATGACAAAATGTTGTTTGTGACACATATCACAAGCCAAAGTGATATCCCACCCACAACTCATCTTGTAACACAAACATGAGCACAGATCACATAATTGAACTCTTCCATATATGTGCAATTGAAGATGTCATTCCTCAAGCAATAAATTACACAGTGCAAAATGATATAAGCCATCTATGCTTGCATAGATTACGTCCTTGAAAGAGCTAGAAAAAGTACTAATTATGATGCATTTTAATGACTCAGATTTAGCCACATGAGGAAATCAAATCACAGAAACAAAAATTAAATGTTGTCAGAGAATAATCAGATTTGAAACACTCAAAATATATTGTGCATGTCATGTCATCATAAATGCTTCTGATAAAATCATACGACATTAATGATCTTTGAATTGTACTCTAATTCCAGGGCAACTCGGCACCTAATACTTATGACCTTGCCTCGGCATCTAAAAAACCTACTTTGCTCAGCACCTGAAACAATCCTTCTAAACTCAGCACCTAAACTGGACACCTGATACCATTCTGCTTCACTTAGCACTTGAATGTAGGCATCTGATACTTATCAGCATTACTCTACTTCAATTACCTTCTTGTTGAACTCAGCAACCAACTACTCTGCTCGGCACCTGAAACAATCTTGCTAAATTCGGCACCTTAACTTGACACCTAAAGGATATCAAATATTCTTTGCACCTATTATTTTTCACTCGACATATATCACATTCAAACTAGAACAAGATCAGCAGACAATTTAACACCTAATGCAATTCTGCTTCACTCGGCACCTGAATGTAAGCATTTGATACTTATCAACATTACTCCACTTCAATTACCTTCTTGTTGAACTCGGTAACCACTATGTGTACTGACCAACTCGGCACCTGAAACAATTTTTCTTTACTCAGTGCCAGATGATAGCTTACTTGGCACTAGAATATAACTTGCTCAGCTTGGCACCTAAAGACTTTCTCAACATCTGATATTAATCTGCATTACTCAGCATCAATTACCTTCTTATTGGACTCGGCATCTACTCAGCACCTGGAATATGAACTTCAGATGCTGAGCGGATAGAGGCTTCCAAGTCATCTTGAATAAGATTTTGTAGAACCTTGTATTTCTCAATAAAAGGTAAAGGATGAAAAGTAGAGGAAGTAACCCCATCACAACCCAAATTTGATAAAAAAATCTGCAACTTTATTCCCTTCTCGATAAATTTGCGAAATGAAAATATCCAAACATTCATCGAGAAGTCTCCAAATTTGGTTAAGAACATATTTTAGCTTCCAAGAAATGATGCACCTATGGATACAAGCATCAATAATAACTAAAGAATCCCCTTCTATATATATATATATATATATGATTGTTATACTATATTATTATTATTTTTACTCTATTATTTCTAGTGGAGTAATTTATATGGGTCAAAAGGGCTCACAGAATGACCTATGACCCCTTTCGACACATTCCATGATGACATATGTCCCTAAGGGATCCTACGACCCCTAGAGACATATTAGAATAGTTTATATGGGTCGTAGGGGGTCACAGGATGACCTATGAACCCTTTCGACATATTACAAGACGACATTTGTCCCTAGGGTCCTAGGACCCTTAGGGACATATTAGAATCATTCATATGGGTCGAAGGGGGTCATAGGGTGACCAATGACCACCTTCAACACATTCCAAGATGACATATGTCCTTAGGGGTCCTAAGACCCCTAGGGACATATTAGAATCATTCATATGGGTCGAAGGGGATCATAAGGTGATATATGACCCCCTTCGACACATTCCACGATGACATATGTCCCTAAGGGTCCTAAGACCCCTAGGGACATATTAGAGTCTTTCATATGGTTTGAAGGGGGTCATAGGGTGAACTATGACCCCCTTCGACATATTACATGATGACATATGTCCCTAGGGGTCCTACGACACCTAGGGACATATTAGAATGCTTCATATGGGTCAAAGTGGTTCATAGGTTGACCTATGACCCTCTTTGACCCATTAAATGATGACATATGTCTCTAGGGGTCATAGGACCCCTAAGGACATATTAGAATCATTCTTATGGGTCAAAGGGGCTCATAGGGTGACCTATGACACCCTTCGACCCATTAGATGATGACATATGTCTCTAGGGGTCCTAAAACCCCTGGGGACATATTAGAATCGTTCTTATGGGTCAAAGGGGGTCATAGGTTTATATATGACCCTCTTCGACACATTACATGACAACATATGTCCCTAGGGGTCCTAGGACACCTAGGGACATATTAGAATGCTTCATATGAGTCAAACAGTGTCATAGGTTAACCTATGACCCCCTTCGACCCATTAAATGATGACATATATAGCTAGGGGTCCTAGGACCCCTAGGGACATATTACAATCGTTCTTATGGGTCAAAGGGGGTCATAGGTTGACCTATAACCCCCTCTGACCAATTACATGACGACATATGTCCCTAGGGGTCCTAAGACCCCTAGGGACATATTAGAATGTTTCATATGGGTCAAAGGGGGTCATAGGTTGACCTATGACCCCCTTTGACCCATTAAATGACAACATATATCTCTAGGGGTCCTCAGACCCCTAGGGACATATTAGAATCTTCAACCCATTACATGACGACATATGTCCCCAGGGGTCCTAGGATCCCTAGGGACATATTACAATCATTCATATGGGTTAAAGGGGGTCATAGATTGACCTATGACCCCGTTCGACCCATTACATGATGACATATGTCCCCAGGGGTCCTAGGATCCCTCAGGACATATTAGAATCGTTCATATGGGTCAAAGGGGGTCATAGGTTTACCAATGACCCCCTTTGACCCATTAAATAAAAACATATATCCCTACCGGTCCTAGGACCCCTAGGGACATATTAGAACGGTTCTTATGGATCAACGGGGGTCATAGGTTGACCTATGACCCCCTTCAACCCATTAAATGATGACATTTTTCCCTAGGGGTGCTAGGACCCCTAAGGACATATTAGAATCATTCTTATGGGTCAAAGGGGGTCATAGGTTGACCTATCACCCCCTTCGACCCATTACATGACTACATATGTCCCTAGTGGTCTTAAGACCCCTAAGGACATATTAGAATCCTTCTAATCGGTCAAAGGGGGTCATAGGGTGACCTATGACCCCCTTCGACCCATTACCTGATGACATATGTCCATAGGGGTCCTAGGACCCCTAGGGACATATTAGAATTCTTCATATGGGTCAAAGTGGGTCATAGGTTGACATATGACCCCCTTCAACCCATCAAATGATGACATATCTCCCTAGGGGTCCTAGGACCCCTAAGGACATATTAGAATCATTTTTATGGCTCAAAGGGGGTCACAGGTTAACCTCTGACCCCCTTCGACATATTATATGACGACGTATGTCCCTAGGGGTCCTAGGACCCCTAGGAACATATCAGATTCATTCATATGGGTCAAAGTGGGTCATAGGTTGACCTATGACCCCCTTTGAACAATTAAATGACAACATATGTCCCTTGGGGTCCTAGGAGCCCTAGGGACATATTAGAATCATTCTTATGAGTCAAAGGGGGTCATAGGTTGACCTATGAACCCCTTTGACCAATTACATGATGACATATGTTCATGACCCATTACATGATGACATAGTCCCTAGGGGTCCTAGGACCCCTAGGGACATGTTAGAATATTTCATATGGGTCTAAGGGGGTCATAAGTTGACCTATGACCCCCTTCGACCCATTATATGATGACATATGTCCCTAGGGGTCCTAGGACCCGTAGGGACATATTAGAATCGTTCATATGTATCAAAGGGGGTCATAGGTTGACGTATGACCCCCTTCGACCCATTAAATGATGACATATGTTCTTAGGGGTCTTAGGACCCCTAGGGACATATTAAAATCGTTCATATGGGTCAAAGGGAGTCTTAGGTTGACCTATGACCACCTTCGACACATTACATGATGACATATGTCCCTAGGGGTCCTAAGACGCTTAGGGACATATTAAAATGCTTCATATGGGTCAAACGGGGTCATATGATGACCTATGACCCCCGTTTACCCATTAAATGACAAGATATGTCCCTAGGGCTCCTAGGACCCCTAGGGACATATTAGAATTGTTCTTATGGGTCAAAGGGGGTCATAGGGTGACCTATGACCCCCTTTGAACCATTACATGATGACATATGTCCTTAGGGATCCTAGGACACCTAGGGACATATTAGAATGCTTCATACGGGTCAAAGGGTGTCATAGGTTGACCTATGACCCCCTTCGACCCATTAAATGACGACATATATCCCTAGGGGTCCTAAGACCCCTAGGGACATATTAGAATCATTCTTATGGGTCAAAGGGGGTCAAAGGTTGACCTATGACCTCCTTCGACCTATTACATGATGATATATGTCCCTAGGGGTCCTAGGACCCCTAGGGACATATTGGAATCATTCTTATGGATGAAAGATGGTTATAGAGTGACGTATGACCCCATTTGACTCATTAAATGATGACATATGTCCCTAGGTGTCCTAGGACCCCTAGAAACATATTAGAATCGTTCTTATGGGTCAAAGAGGGTCATAGGTTGACCTATGACCCCCTTCGACCCATTAAATGATGACATATATCCCTAGGGGTTATAGGACCCCTAGGGACATATTAGAATCGTTCTTATGGGTCAAAGGGGGTCATAGGTTGACCTATGATCCCCTTCGACCCATTACATGATGGCGTATGTCCCTAGGGGTCCTAAGACACCAAGGGACATATTAGAATCCTTTTAATAGGTTAAAAGGGGTCAAAGGGTGACCTATGACTCCCTTCAACCCATTATGTAACGACATATGTCCATAGGGGTCCTAGGACCCCTAGGGACATATTAGAATGCCTCATATGGGTCAAAGGGGGTCATAGATTGATCTATGACCTCCTTTGACCCATTAAATGATCACATATCTCCCTAGGGTCCTAGGACCCCTAGGGACATATTAGAATCATTCTTATGGCTCAAAGGGGGTCATATGTTAACCTGTGACACCCTTCGACATATTACATGATGACATATGTCCATAGGTGTCCTAGGACCCCTAGGAACATATTAGATTCATTCATATGGTCAAAGGGAGTCATAGGTTGACCTATGACCCCCTTCGACCCATTATATGATGACATATGTCCCTAGGGGTCCTAGGACCCCTAGGGACATATTAGAATCATTCTTATGGGTCAAAGGAGGTCATAGGTTGATTTATGACCCACTTCGACACATTACATGATGACATATGTCCCTAGGGGTCCCAGGACACCTAGGGACATATTAGAATGCTTCATATGGGTCAAAGGGTGTCATAGGTTGACCTATGACCCCCTTCAACCCATTAAATGATGACATATATAGCTAGGGGTCCTAGGACCCCTAAGGACATATTAAAATCGTTCTTATGGGTCAAAGGGGGTCATAGGTTGACCTATAACCCCCTCTAATCCATTACATGATGACATATGTCCCCAAGGGTCCTAGGGCCCCTAGGGACATATTAGAATGCTTCATATGGGTCAAAGGGGGTCATAGGTTGACCTATGACCCCCTTCGACCCATTAAATGACAACATATATCCCTAGGGGTCCTAGGACCCTTAGGGACATATTAGAATCTTCGACCCATTAGATGACGACATATGTCCCTAGGGGTTCTAGGATCCCTCGGGACATATTAGAATCATTCATATGGGTTAAAAGGGGTCATAGGTTGAGCTATGACCCCGTTCGACCTATTACATGATGACATATGTCCCCAGGGGTCCTAGGATTCCTAGGGACATATTAGAATCGTATATATGGGTCAAAGGGGGTCCTAGGGACTTATTAGAATCATTCTTATGGGTCAAAGGGGGTCATAGCTTGACCTATGACCCCCTTGGACACATTACATGACGACATATGTCCCTAGGGGTCCTAAAACCCCTAGGGACATATTAGAATAGTTCTTATGGGTTAAAGGGGCTAATAAGGTGACCTATGACCCCCTTCGACCCATTAGATGATGACATATGTCCTAGGGATATATTAGAATTGTTCTTATGGGTGTAAGGGGGTCATAGGTTGACTTATGACCCACTTTGACACATTACATAATGACATATGTCCTTAGGAGTCCTAAGACCCTTAGGGACATATTAGAATGCTTCATATGGGTCAAAAGTTGTCACCCCCTTCAACCCATTAAATGATGACATATGTACCTAGCGGTCCTAAGACCCCTAGGGACATATTAGAATCGTTCTTATGGGTCAAAGGGGGTCATAGGTTGTCCTATGACCTCCTTTGATCTTTTAAATGATGACATATGTCCCTAATGGTCCTAGGACCCCTAGAGACATATTAGAATCATTCTTATGGGTTCAAGGGGGTCATAGGTTGAATTATGACCCCTATGACTCGCTTCGACAGATTACATGATGACATATGTACCTAGGTGTCCTAGGACCCCTACGGACATATTAGAATTGTTTATATGGGTCAAATGGGGTTATAGTTTGACCTATGACCCCCTTTGACCTATTACATGACGACATATGTCATTATGTAATTTGTCGAAGGGGGTCATAGGTCAACCTATGACCCCCTTTGACCCGTAAGAAGCATTCTGATATGTCCCTAGGGGTCCTAGGACCCCTAGGGACATATGTCATCATGTAATGGGTAAAAGGGGGTCATAGGTCAACCTATGACCCCCTTTGACCCATATGAACAATTCTAATATGTCCCTAGGTGTCCTATGACTCGTAGGGATATATGTCATCATGTAATGGGTCAAAGGGGGTCATAGGTTGACCTATGACCCCGTTTGACCCATAAGAATGATTCTAATATGTCTCTAGGGGTCTTATGACCCCTAGAGACATATGTCGTCATGTAATGGGTTAAAGGGTGTCATAGGTCACCCTATGACCACCTTTGACCTATAAGAATGATTCTAATATTTCCCTAGGGGTCCTAGGACCCGTCGGGACATATGTCATCATGTAATGTGTTGAAGGCCTATGATCCCCTTTGACCCATAAGAATGATTCTCATATGTCCCTAAGGGTCGTAGGGGCATATGTCGTCATGTAATGGGTCAAAGGGAGTCATAGGTCAATCTATGACCCCCTTTGACCCATATGAACAATTCTAATATGTCCCTAGTGGTCCTAGGACCCCTAGGGACATATGTTGTCATTTAATGGGTCGAAGGGGATCATAGGTCAACCTATGACCCCCTTAGACCCATATGAATGATTCTAATATGTCCCTAGGGGACCTAGGACCCCTAGGGACATATATCATCATGTAATGTGTCGAATGGGGTTATAGGTCAACCTATGACCCCCTTTGACTCATAAGAATGATTCTCATATGTCCCTAGGGGTCCTCAGGACATATGTCATCATGTAATGGGTCAAAGGGGGCCATAGGTCAACCTATGACCCCCTTTGACCCATATGAACAATTCTAATATGTCCCTAGGCATCCTAGGATCTCTAGGGACATATGTCATTATTTAATAGGTCGAAGGGGGTCATAGGTCAACCTATGACTCCCTTTGATCCATATGAACAATTCTAATATGTCCCTAGGGGTCCTAGGACCCCTAGGGACATATGTCATCATTTAATGGGTCAAAGGGTTTCATAGGTCAACCTATGATCTGCTTTGATCCATATTAACAATTCTAATATGTCCCTATGGGTCCTAGGACCCCTACAGATATATGTCATCATTTAATGGGTCGAAGGGGGTCCTAGGTCACCCTATGACCCCCTTTGACCCATATGAACGATTTTAATATGTCCCTAGGGGTCCTAGGCCCCTAAGGACAAATGTCTTCATGTAATGGGTCGAAGGGTGTCATAGGTCAACCTATGACCCCGTTTGACCCATATGAACAATTCTAGTATGTCCCTAGGGGTCCCAAGACCCCTAGGGACATATGTCGTCATGTAATGTGTCGAAGGGGGTCATAGGTCAACCTATGACCCCCTTCGACCCATAAGAATGATTCTAATATGTCCCTAGGGGTCTTAGGGCCTCTAGGGACATATGTCATTATGTAATGGGTCGAAGGGGATCATAAGTCAACCTATGAGCCCCTTCGACCCATATGAATGATTATAATATGTCCCTAGTGGTGCTAGGACTCCTAGGGACATATGTCGTCATGTAATTGGTCAAATAGGGTCATAGGTCAACCTATGATGCCCTTTGACCCATATGGACGATTCTAATATGTCCCTAGGGTTCCTTGGACCCCTAGGGACATATGTCATCATTTAATGGGTCGAAGGGGATCATAGGTCAACCTATGACCCCCTTTGACCCATAAGAACGATTCTAATATGTCCCTATGGGTCCTAGACCCCTAGGGACATATGTCATCATTTAATGGGTTGAATGGGGTCATAGGTCAACCTATGACCCCTTTTGACCCATAAGAACGATTCTAATATGTCCGTAGGGGTCCTAGGACCCCTAGGGACATATGTCATCATGTAATGCGTCGAAGGGGGTCATAGGTCAACATGTGACCTCCTTCGACCCATAAGAACGATTCTAATATGTCACTAGGGGTCCTAGGACCTCTAGGGACATATGTTGTTATGTAATGGGTCGAAGGGGGTCATAGGTCAACCTATGACCCCCTTTGACTCATATATATTAATAATATACATATATATTAATAACATACATATTAATATAATAATATATATTAATAACATATATATATATATATATATATATATATATATATATATATATATATATGGTTATTATATTTAATAAAAATATTACGTTATTATATATATATTAATAACATACTTATATATATATATATATATTACGTTATTATATTTAGTAAAAATAATAATAATATAAATTATATTTATAAATTATAATGAGAATAACATAATATTTTATTATATATTAATATATTATATGTTATATCTTTACATTACGTTATTATGTATATATATATAATTTATTATAATACATATTTACATAGTAATATAACAAAAATAATTTATAAATCATAAGCTATAAAATATTATGTTATAATATATATTACGTTATTATATATATTAATAACACACACACACACACACACACACACACACACACACACACACACACACACACACACACACACATATATATGTTATTAATATATATAATAACGTTATATATATATATATATATATTTATAAGGTTATTATATTTAATAAAAATATTACGTTATAATATATATATATATATATATTACTTTATTATATTTAATAAAAATATTACGTTATTATATATATATTAATAACATACTTATATATATAATATATATATATTACGTTATTATATTTAGTAAAAATAATAATAATATAAATTATTTTTATAGATTATAATGAGAATAACATAATATATTATATGTTATATCTTTACATTACATCATAATATATATATAATATATTATAATGCATATTTTGCATAGTAATATAACAAAAATAATTTATAAATCATAAGCTATAAGTCTTAAATTCGGTTTTCCCTCCAAAATGGGTTGGGATTTCAAATTTTCCACCAAAATTCACCTAGCCATATCGGATATCCGATTTGAAATCCGATATCCGATTAGGCTTGGTATTTACCAAGCCTACCCGGTCAACCCAAAAGACGTGTTTGAAGAGGGTTTTAGTGATACTCAGACTTCGGGTAGTCGTCTGATAATGTTATTTTGATTGAAATTGAATGAAATGAAAAGGGTTTTTTAATATCGCTCTCAAGATTCCATCAATATAATTTCTATCAAATTTTGAGATTGATAAGTATTTATTAGTTAATTATCAATGAAGATTATTGTAAAGTGCTGATTAACATAGTGATTGAAAAACAACTATAATTTTCAAACGGTATAACATTTTTTAAATCTAAAAGTTGCATCACATTCTATGCTTCGCCTAGTATAAGAAAAAATTAAATAAAATTAAATTTGGTAAAAATTTCTATTAGTTAAGGTGGTCAGACACGGGACTCTTTTTTTCTGAAAAAGTTTTGGTAGAAAATTCATATTTAATTATTTATTTGAAATAAAAATACCAAAAAATATGTGTCACATCCGGGCATGAGTCTACTTTTCATATCTATAATTATATTAAAAAAATATTATCATTTGATTTTGATTAAGGTGGTCAGATATACAACTACTTTTTATTTTTGCCCTGAAATTTTTGTAGTACTGCATTAAAATTCAAACTTTTGACCAATCAATTATTTTTTTCTCCTGATAAGGCCTAGTAGTTTAGAAACTACATTCAATTTCCTACAGATTATTTTGTTACAACTTTTTGATATAAAATCCATAACCACTTTAAAATTATATGTTAAGTTGACATAACCCTGATTTTCTGATTTTTCACTGCCACTTAAGGCCATAGTTTGGTACACCATGATCCTGCACATACCTTGATGCAGAGTATCTTCTTGTTCCTCACAAAGAACACATTTAAAAGGAGGACCAATACATAGTCTATTCAATCTGTCACTAGTTAAAATCTTATGTTTAAGTGCTAGCCTTGAGAAACAACCTAATTTAGGAGGAACAACTAGATTCCAACAAAATGAAAAAGCTCTGAAAGTAGGTTTATTCAAACCATTCTTTTGTAAAATTATGTACCCCTCTTTCACTGTAAGAAAAAAAGACTTGCCTTGAAATCAAAATATTTTAAAATTGAATGATTTCTTGAGGTGACAGAGGGTTTTAAATAGTAATTCCATGCTTGGCCAAAAATGTCTTGTTTACCTCAAGGAGTATTTTGAGAGCTGCATCCAACTTATTCAATGCAATATCTAATGACTTGTGTTGGATTGCAAGCTCTGTTGCTAGATCAACAAGTCCTTCATGTGTAGAAATATTTGGATCCTTCTTGAGGAATTTTTCAGCGTACATTTTCTCCTTGTTTAAGACTTCCAAATGAGGAGTAATTGAGGCTTGAATTTGCATCAATTTTTCTTTAATAGTGGCCTCTTATGTTGATAATGCAACTAATTCCCTTTGAGTGTGAAGCGTTTGAGTAAAACGCTTCTCATTATGTGCAAGATTTGAGGGTAGTTGCATATTGGAGAGCTTTATTTTGCTCTCAAGGTTCAAAATTTTAGGATTTATTTCTTGTGTGAACCTAGAAAAATCACACAATTTTGTATAAAGGGAAAAGATGTTCCCTAGTACAATGTTTACCTTATCCAATTTCTTAGCTAGGTCAACCTGTCCTAAAATTTTATTATTGGCTATCTTTTGGTTGACCTTGCCTAGAAACTTCTTTTCTAACCATTCCATTAGCTTTGCAGTTGAATCATGGTCTTCCATATTAACTTGGTCAACTATATCAGATAATTGCTCAAGGATTGGCATGCTTGCATCTGGAGGTTGTAGGCTGAAGGTATCCATGAATATATCCTTGATCTCATTCATTTCCTGCTTGTATTTGTATTCCTTCCTCATTGCCTCTTGCTTCCTTCTTTTATCCAATGCACTTTGTATCTCATTCATCTTTTCCTAAGTTAAAGTGCTTGAATCATAATAGGGTATTTGAATTTCTTTATCAAGCTCAAGAATACCATAATGAATGGTCTTGGCTACCCTAGTAGAACTTGAGCCTGGTGTCCTGACTTGTAAGGTCGACATGTTAGTACTCAACTTCTGAATGGGTTTGGTAGGAGTTCCTATTTTTGGAAATTCAACCAAAGTTTGTATTTTAGACTCCTCCTTATCCTGTGTTTCTTCCCTATCCTCTTCTTGTGCCACTTTTATTGGGGGTGTACTTGTTATCTGTACTAATGTACTTGTGACTTCCCCTACTATTGCACTCATCTCCGGATGAGCTTGCATGGCTATTCTTGGTGGTGATGGAGGTGGTAGAAATGAAAGTCTAGTAATTTGAATGTTCTGAAGTGGTTCTTGTGGTGGCACCTCACCTTCCTTGATTTTCTCTACTGACTTTTGGAGCTCATCTACACTGACCAATATGGGACTTGTACACAATTGTGCTTAAAGAGTTGTTTGGTCAAGGATCTTAGTAAGATCCTCTGTAGTTAATGGGTTGATGTTTTGACTTGTGGTGTTAGTAAAATCCTTAATCTTTATGATTTCTACAGGTGTGATGGAAGAGTGAGGAGGGCTAGGAGGTGGTAGTTGTGTGTCTTGCACACTTTGGTCTTGTTGCCCATCAGTACCCCTATCTTCATCTTTTCCTTCCTCCTCTTCAACCTTTTTCTCTACTTATGTCTTCTCTTCTCTCCTCTTTCTTCTTTCTTCTGGCTTAGCAGTAGATTCTTCTTTGTATTCCTCTTCAAGGACATCTTTAGTTTTCTTATATAAATTCTTCCACAATCTTGTGGTTTTTTGTACAACTTCTTCAATTTTGTTTTGGAGAATGGAGAATGCCCTATATACTTAGGTGTAAACCTAGTGTTATGCCTTTTGACTACTTTAGTTATCTATTACCTTGTCAAATCAGGTAGTATACTTGCAAGGGTTGATTCTCTCATCTCCTTCTCCATTTTCAAACAAAAATGCCATCTATCTTCTATAATTTTAGACAATCCCTTTGGCAATTGTCCATCTAGTTCAAGAGGTGTATACTTGAAATATGCCATCATTGAATAGACTAATTCTTCTATCCTATTTTGTTCCTCTTTAGTGAACTTATTGAAATTAACCTTTTTCATGTCACTTAAGTCTCCATTCCTAATCTTTTCACATTATTTATCAACTGAAGACTTAGGAGAATGACTTACCTTTTTAGATTGATCTTCCTCATCAGTATCAGGTTGAGCCACATATCTTTTTCTTTTCCTTGGCTCTTCCTATGCCTTCTTGGTTGCTTTCTTCTTTGTGACAGCTTCTTCTTTGGCTTTTTGTGTGGAGGCCCTTTTTGTAGCCCTGGTTGTTCGCTTCTTGGGTGTTGGCATGGCAGCTTTCTTTGGTTTAGGCCGAGGAGCAGGAGGCATCATTGCCTTCCTTTTGATGACCTTGGCTTTGATGGGTGCTTTCTTGGCTTCTTCTTCCTCAACACTCTCATCTTTGTCTTCACCTTGGCCTTGTGTCAATTCAAATGGCCCTTGTTCTAGCTCATCTTCATCTTTCTCATCATTACCTTCCTCTTCATCATGACTAATCTCCTCTGCTTCTCTTGTTGCACTTATTTCTTCAGCACCAAATTTCTTCTTTATCTTCTTCACTAGCTTTTCCTTCTTCTTCACTATTGTGGCTGTCTTAAGGTCTCTTACCACACTTGATTTGACAACATCATAGGTTCCAAATGCCTTTGTAGGTTTATCAATATCCTCTACAAGTAGTGTTGTAATTGTTGCTGAAGCTTGATTTACATCAAGCTCATATCCCAATGGTCTAAGCCATCTTACTCTTGGAATGATTGCTTGTATATAGGTGTAATCAATATCAACTAGAAAGCATATGTTGTTCTCATGTTTTTCTACTTGTGAAACTAGTATCGTCATTCTCCTTTTCATTGAGCTTTTAAAATCATCAAAGTATACAGTCATTTGATCATCAAAACTGTCTCCCATCTATGTAATGTAATCATCAATTTGATCAACAATTGTTTTACTATGATCCCAGTTGACTTTGCCAAATGAAGCGAATTCCTTCATCATGTAAAAGAACATGCATACCAACACTGACCTAAATTTTCATTATGCTCCCTTGGAATTTCTTATTGCTCCAAGATTTTCATTTATCTACTACAACATGAGCTCTGCAAGGTCATAGGTGTGGTCTTTCTTTACAAGATTATATGCCACATCCACTGCTATGCAGGGTACACTATTCAACCTGTTGGATTGATAAAACTTATGTGATATGATCCTTATAGAAAAATCTAGAAGGGGATCAGAAATGGTGTCTATGATCAAGCCTCTATTGTTCCACTTTGCTCCTATGTTTTTCTCAATGGTTTCCCTCTTTTCACTTATGAGTGTCTTGGGCCGATCTAGGGTTGGAAAACCTATGACCTTATGAACCATCTTCTTAGTAATTTTAATTGGTCCTTGCTCTAACTAGAATGATCCATCATGGATTTTGCTAAGTACTATATGTATCCACTTAGTTTTGAATACAATTGGAAAAACTAGGGCTTTAGTTAAACCCTTATTCTCTACAATTGAATATTCATCCTTCAATATTCCATCGTCACAGAGTTTGTTGTAGGCATTGTAGATTTCTAGGTCTCCTATGGCTCCAATCTTACAGTTGTAGCACTTACACACGTCTTGGGCTATAACAACTTTTTTTGGAATCATAAACAATGCACCTACGGGATTATTTTTGTATGCTACCTCTGGTATGGGCCTAAACTCAATTTGTTTAACCTCATTACTAACAAACTAAATCTCATCATTTTCCTTTCCTTGAATCGACTTTGAACCGGACACCATTTTGGTTGAACTAGGGTTTGACATTTAATGTAAAATTCACAAACTGTACAACTCGGCACCTAAAGGAAATACCTAGTTAAATGCTTGAGATCTCTTGGGTTGATGATGAATCATTGCAAATCATTGATTGAATGCTTGTAAATTTCTCAGTCATTCTCTTGGTAATCACTCTTTGTTTGAATGGCTCAAAATGAATCAATTTTCACCTTTAAGAACCTCAAAAACCTTGCATTTAATGCATTCTTGTACCTTCACCTGTCACTCAGCTTCCAAATATTTTCAACTTGGCAACTATTCTATTTCACTCGACAGTTATTACTGCTCGACATCTATTGATTTTGTCAGTAACTCAGCAACCACTTAAAGGCTTTGCTCGACTTCCACTCGACTTCTTAACTCAGCTTCCAAAGCAGTTTTACTTGGCAACCAAAGACATCTCAACATCATTATTCAAAATTTGTCTTGGCATCTTATCTCATGCAGATTTATACTTTAAAATGCTTCTTCACTATTTACGGCTAATGTATGATACTTCCTTATATGTATCAACCCCATAGGCTCATCTTGTGATTAGTTGGATGAGATATGATCACTTGACCTCTTGGGTGAAGTGACCCTTCCATTAGATGTACTTGGTCCATATTTTTTCTGCCATGTCTTCTTCATGTCTATTCTGATGTGTTCCTCATCAACCTTTTCGTTTCCCTTATTTAATTCAATCTTGGGTGCCTTGGCCTTTGTTGGACAATTCTTGCTTACATGTCTAGTTTTCAAGCAACTGAAGCAAGTAGTTTATTTCAACTATCTTTTATAGTTCCCCTTGAAATGTGTTCTGATGCAATTCTAGGGTATGTGACCATGCTCTTGACAATAATGACAACTTTGTCTTGTATTGCAGTCCCAATTGTAATGGTGTACATAGTTGTCCTTCTTAGATGCTGATTTGGTGTCCACATAGGCTTTGATCTACATTCAAAGCTCTATGTCCATACTTCTTGTAATTATTGCAGTGTCCATCAAATCTTTGTGTCCTTGTGACTTTAGACCTGTAGTCTTGTGTCATGTGACCTTGCATGTTACACTTGTGACAGTAACCCTTGCTTTTGGGTGTGTTTGGCTAATTGATCCTTCTACTGCAATGCTGGTGTATCCAAGTCCTGATGTATCATGCGCTTATCTTTGGGATTTTAGCAACTATTCAAAGTACTTGATAGCTTCACTTGACTTGTTGAGATTCTCTATTGTTTCTTTTTCTCTCTTAAATTCATTCTACATCCTCAAAGTAGAGATCTCAATATCTTTCATATTGAGTTCATGATGAAGAATCATCAGTTGGCCAAGTGTATCCATCTATATGTTTGAGATCCTTGTTAATTCCATACATTTTTCTTCAAGTCTGTTTGCAAGATTTATTTTTTCATCTTCCATCATGACTCTTCCTCAACTACTCTTTTCTTTTTCTCAGTGATTTCACATAGCATCATGGCCTATGATTCATGCTCCATCTTAAGAGTTCTTATCTCTTCTACTTGAACTCTATTTTTCTCCATTAGTTCTGCTATTGCTGCATCAAATTCTTTGGAATCTCCTTGTAGTGAATTTATCATTTTCGGCTATAGCTATTTCCTTCCTTCTTTTTAAGGATTTTCTTAATTCCTCTCTAGCTTCCTCTACCTTGTGTAGAGCGAGATGCACATCTATCACCTAGTTCTCAATGATCTTCCCAAGTTTGAAGACTTCCATCTTCAAATCTTTTCCTCCAAGCTGTTAAGCTTCTTCTTAAGAGAATTTGGCTCTGATACCAATTGTTAGAATGTCTTAATGGGAAGAGTTCTTCTAAGAGAGGCAGGGGGGGGGTGTGGGGGTTGGGTGAATCAAAAGTACTAACCTTTTCACTTGTTTTAAAATCTTAATAACATATAATTGAAATTAAAATGCATGCATACAAACATTAAATAATCATGAGAAGAAAACATGCATCACCACATAACTCTTGAGATTTTGGTGACCCAAAAACCCTCCAGGAATAAGAAGGTAAAATTGGGGTGGGGATGACGCCCACAAAATTACTGTAGCAATTGATTTCAACCACTTCTAATGGTTTTCCCTATTAAAGGCATGCCCTGTTAAAGGATTTACACATTGTCAAATGTGACTTGTTGAAAGGATTTACAAACACTTTACATGAAGTGTCACCGTGTTAAAGGATTTACATAAGGCTGTTAAACCCACCTAATTCAATAGGATTTTCAAATTCCTAACACAATTGTGAGAGAGTATTAGAATAATACACCTGATCTAATGCAATCTCTAATGCTGATCTTAGGTACTCGATCTGCTCTTCTATCACTGATCTCTTCTAGATCTAATTTGTTGATTTTGTTTCCTGCTCTATTTTGATCAACTGGATGTTTAAGTGTTGTCCTTTCCACTAAATCTTTGACACCAAATGTTCTACAACAACTTTAATAATAGGCTCTTCTTTTCCTTCTTCTTTCAAATCTTTTTTGTTCAATGGCATTAAGACTCCCTTATAAGGATTAGTGGTTCATTATTCATCCTTGATTCAAGTGTTCCCGCTCAAACCCTTGAAATTCACCCATTGGATGCATGCAGTCTCTAATTTTTTGATTGGTTGCGTGAGGATTGCATAGGTGGTTGGGAGGATTTGATCTTATCCTTTTATGCTATCATGATTCATGCATAACTGTTTCACATCATGGTTTGTGATTGCACAAATTTTCATGCTAATCCTACATTGCTCAACACATGAAGTAATACTGATGCTCAACACCATCTATTCTAGATTGCTCAGCATCCACTATGTTTTCTGGTTACTCGACTCCTATAGAATTATTGTGTCACTTGACACCTATAGAATTCCTATGTTACTCGGCACCTATTAACTTCTTGTGTTACTCGGCACCTATTAACTTCCTGTGTTCCTCGGCACTATCTGTGACTTGACACATATGGTGAAATATGGTTAAGTGTGTTGACACTCATTTGTCAATCTTACTTATTTGATCCACATTATCATAGTAAAATTGAATTATAATCTTTTTACAATTATTGAATATTAAAATTTATTATAGTAATATCTAAAATTTATGAGATGAAATATTTTATTTTAAATTTAACTTAGTATTTAAACTAAAGTGGTGAGTTTGGCTTGTACCTTTGGTGAAATGGTGGGGCTTCTTGCATAAAATGCCTACAACCAAGGTTCAAGACTTCACAAGTTCACTCTCTAGTGTGGTTCTTAATTGATAGTTGTTGACTTTGACCTTTGGTGAAATAATGGGGATTCTTTCTTATAGTTCTTACAACCAAGGGTTAAAGAAAGTTATTGGCTTTGGCCTATTACCTCAAATTTTAAAACTGGTGAAAAAATAGGATGGCTAAAAAAGAAAAAAAACTTTGCAAGGGAAAGGTACAAAAAACCAACCCCCTTCTCAACCTCCCTCCCTAATCAAATCCCAAAAAACAAAATAGGGATTATACATGCTGATTATACATTCTGCCCCATATGAAACCATGCTAGAAGGAAGCCACCATTAATCCAAAAGAAACACACCAAAAAGTGAATTTTCCTAAGACCCAAGAAACCTTAACCAAAGCAACTCCCCACTCTCAATCTTAGATTTTAGAAAAACCCAACCCAATGCAATATCATTCTTAGAAACCCTCCCATCAACAATTTCATACCATTAACAATGAATAGAGTGAAAAAAAATGGTTTGAGTTGTTAGAAATAGATAATACTGAGAGGGGCAGGGGGGGGAGGGGGAGGAGGATTATACATTTCAATTATACATTCCACCCCATAGGAAACCATGCTAGAAGGAAGCCACCAAAACTCCCAAAGAAATACACCAAAAAGTGAATTTTCCTAAGACCCAAGAAACCCAAACCAAAGCAGCTCCCCACTCTCAATCTGAGATTTTAGAAAAACCCAACCCCATGCAATATCATTCTTAGAAACCCTCCCATCAACAATGAATAGAATGAAAAAAAATGGTTTGAATTGTTAGAAATAGATAATACTATGTAGGGGGGGGGGGGGGGGTGGGGAGGGGGTGGTGGGGGAGGGGGGGTGAATCATTATTTTCAATCTTTTTGCCCACATATTATTAATTACTTTACCACATGCATAAGAAAGTAAACCAATAATGCTAAACAATATAAACAATCATACACAAAGAGAGATCATAACACCATATTTTGTTAACTAGGGAAACCCTAGCCAAGGGAAAACCTCGATGGGGATGAAACCCACTAGATGATTCATTATATGAAGAATTTGGTGAAGGATATTGACGCTGTTAGGAGAATATGAAGAATGTATAGTGTCTCGAGTCCCTGTTATGAGACTAGACTTTGTTAGAAACCTCAACCCTATTAGGAGTTGGTGGATCAAATAGAAATGTGTGCAAGAAGAACCCACTACCTTAACATGCAACGATACAATGAGATCTTTAGGAAATAAGTATACATATAGTTTTGAGATACTTGTTGTACTTTGCAAATCTTCTGATTGACAATTCTTCATACAATAGTGACTGCATACAACTTAATCTACATCACATCTAGCATAGCAGTGCTTCACATCATATACCACCAAGTTGCATTCACTTGTTACTCTCATTTCACAAGATCATATCAACTTCATAATCACTGATCACATAGCATTATCATCATATTTTTATGTCATGCTAACTTCACAAATGAAGTTCTTTAATTATACCAAACATATTAGTAATTTCTTCCTTATTCAACTCACATAACATTATTAGAGTTATCTCATAAAGAAATAACAATTAAAATAATAAATCAAGTCATTTTAGCATAATTTTCTAACATGCTCTGTTCTACGCTAAGTCATCACTGCATTACTAATTCCTTCATAACTCAAACTTGATTTATTGTATGGACATACACACTACTATACATCATTACTATGATGTCCTACATCTCTGGTTAACTACACAAGAGAATATTCCAAGGGAATATTCTCTTATCATCAAAACTTTTATGATGTAACACTATCTAATACTTGGACAATTTTCTTTATAGATGAACAAGATTGATCTGTAAAACAAATATGTTGCCATAAATGACAACCATAACTTACCTTATCTAATTGATTGGACATATTGCCAACAATCTCCCCCTTTGGCATGGATGGCAACATTTTTGGAAAATTGGCTAAGCCCCAAACATGATGTCATACCACTTAAAACAAATAATCATAACAAGAAAGAAAACATTGAATTCATGTTATGAAAAGGTTACATCCCTTATAACTTCCTACAACTTATTGCTCCCCCTTGCAATTATAATTACAATTTTCCATATATCTCCCTCTTTGGCATTAATGAAAAAGATATCAAAAATCTAGTAGCTGCATCAAAACTTTGAAAAGCAATTGCTGAAATTAATCTTTAGCTGCAAAAAGTGTTTCTTCCAACTATCCTTAAGGATATCAAATACACTAATAAGCACACATAAAACATATGTTGCCATTTTTTTTGCATTCAAGTCTATGGCCACAAACTTTTCATAAGAAGATTTTGTTGACAAACATTCCTCGAGTTGGTTATCTAGCAATGTTATTTGTGGGAACAAGTGTTCTCTTAGAAGAGTGAATCTCTTCATATTTTTCTCTTTTTCTACTTGGATTTCCCTTATGCCATCATGAATTATTTGCATTGTGTGCTCAATGGTTTCTATCTTCTTATTCTATTTCAAAAAGTTTTCAGTGGCTGTCTGAAGCTCAGTCACTTTTTCTTTGAATTGGTCATCAAATTCTTGAAGATAATTATATGCCAAGTTGTACTTAGCATAACCATGTCTTCCTTCCTATATGCACTATCTCAATGCTTTGATATATATATATATATTCAAAATTTCTATATCATTTATCATATTAGGGCACATGGTGTTTAGAATTTTACAAACATGCTCTATTTGTGCTTGAATTGTAGCCACATTAGAGAGTGTTGTGAATTCATTATCAAAGGCTTTGCACAAAATTGTTGTGCACTATTGAATATCTGTAGGGGTGTCAACAAGGCTTATTACTTTCTCTATTCTATCCAAAATTGAAGTGAAAGTCTTTTCAATTGACTTAACTAACTTCTTCTTCTCAAGAAATTTTCTCAAAGAAGATATAAGATTCTTTGCTTCATCTTCTTCATTAGATTGAACTGTTACTACTATTGTTTGGGTAGGAGGTCTAGAAATTTCTACTACTATTGTTGTTACCTCTGCTTCTTGAGTAGATGGTGTTACTACTACTAGTGTTAAGGGTACATTTGAGGTCTCAATCTTTTGTACATCTTCTTTCGTAGGTTCCTAATCCTTTTCTTCATCAGAGCTATTGTAATCTACAATATTGACAACAATGCTAGTACCAAAATCCTTGAATGGATCCTCTATTTTATCAACTGTCACCTTGGACATCTTTTCCAATTCCTTATGAATCTCTAAGTCACCTATGCTTTCAATTTTATAGTGGATATATCCTCTTATATCTTTGACGTAAAGAACATTTTTTGAAACTCATAAAAATGCTCCAATGGGGTCATCAAGAAAAGAAACAAATGGGTGTTTCTTAAAATTGTACCTAGGCATATTTCTCACATTATAAACTTCTTGTCTTTCCATTCTTGAAAGATTATGCTCAATAATTTAGAAAATACCTCAATTTTGCATACTATGGATTCTAGAGACTTTGTGTGATTGTAGGCCTCTTAAAGTCTCCAAATCTTGCTTCAATCTTACACACAAACTTCACACAAGAAAATGATGTATGCAAGTCAGTTTGCATCCTTTAAACCTTTCACAATCTATACTTCACATGAAATGCTTGTGTGCCACTATTTCAATATACTATCTATATGCAACAAAGAGTTTAATCTTCTTATATATCCTCATCCTGACCTTATCAGGCAATGTGCACTTTACTGCAAACTTCTCTCAATGTCTACTACATGCTATCAACTATGCAACCTTTGATACTTCCTCTAGCATTAGTTATCAACAATTGATACTCTGTTTCACTGAGAATGCTTAATCCTAGTAAGAAGAATCACAAACAATAAGTAACTTCAATATCTTGTTAGGTACATCTTCTAGAGTTGTATGAGAGCTTTCTGGTTCCTTTTCCTTTACAAATGATTCCTTTAATTTATTTTTCTACTCCTTCATTTATTTCTTCAAACTATCATCATTTCTTCTATTGTTCCTTCTATAATTTTGATTCGTATTTAGGTCTCTTCTATCCATTCTACAAAACCTTGATGTGTGTTCATAGTTATTACATAACTGACATATAGGTACATATCTTTTCTGTTCATTTAGCTTGTCATTAGGTGTCTTGCAATTCCTTGCAATGTGTCCAAGATTGTTGCATTTGTAGCAAACAATTTGTCTTCTTTCTCCACTTTCATTGTTATGAGATCTTCTTTTGTTTCCTACATGGTTAGTGTTCTGATGCATCCTACTATTTGCATTATCACTATCAAACTTAGGTTTCTTATAATCTACTGCATAGTGACCATATCCATGATAATTATGACAATAAAATTTTGAAATAGGTTTGAAGGACTTATCTTTGAAATTTTCTTCAATGTCTTTAGGTTCATCACACTAGGAAAAATATTCCTTTCTTTTCTTGTCCATATCTTGATTAGATTCTTTATCTTTCTTAGAATGGGTGATATTCTCTTTGTCTTTATATGTATCATCTGTCTTTCTTAGATCCTTATTGATTTCAATAGTAATAGGTTTTTTTCTCTCAAAAGATTTCTTAGTGGATTGACCAAGAAAGAATCCAAGTCTAGTCTTATCATAACTGGGTCTTTGTGCACATTTTTTTTTTCAATCGTATGACTGCTAGTATATAATTTTTCAAGTTGCTACTTGGTTTGTACCAACTCACCTTTCACAATGGTGTTTTATTTTTCCAATTCTACATAATCTGACTTAATAGATTCCAATTCAGATATTACCATGCTTAACTGGGATCTCAGATTTGCATTTTCAGCTTTCACTTCAGAGTCATTCTTTCCTTCATTTTTCTTAAGAATCAACTTAAGTTCAACTATTTTTACTCATGTTTTAGGATCTCATTTTCTTTCTTCAGATCTTCAATATCATCATCACTGGTCTGATTATTAGGTCCTTTCTATTTTAGGTAATCTATTTTGTCTTTTAATTCACCAATGTAGGTTTTTGCATCCTTGTATCTATCTTTCACACCATCTCTTTCATCAATAAGAAGATCAATATGTTCAAGTGCTTCTTCAAGATTCTTCTTCAATTGTTCCATATCCATAAGGATCTTATTCAAGTTGTTAAACCTTTTTTGAATAACTAAGCTCTGATACCAATTGTTAGAAATAGATAATACTAGAAGGGGCGTGTGGGGGGGGGGGGGGGGGGGGTGAATCAATATTTTCAATCTTTTTGCCCACAACTGAATATTATTAATTACTTTACCACATGCACAAGAAAGTAAAGCAATAATGCTAAATAGTATAAACAACCATACACAAAGAGAGATCATAACACCATATTTTGTTAACTAGGAAAACCTTGGCCAAGGGAAAACCATGGTGGGGATCAAAACCACTAGATGATTCACTATATAAAGAGTCTGGTTAAGGATATTGACCCTATTAGGAGTCTATGAAGAATGTATAGTGTCTTGAGTCCCTGTTAGGAGACTATACCTTTTTAGAAGCCTCAACCCTATTAGGATTTGCTTCAACCATGTTAAGAGTTGCTGCATCAAATACAAATGTGTGCAAGAAGAGCCCACTACCCTAACATGCCACAATACAATGAGATCTTGAAGAAATAAGTATACATATAGCTTTGAGATACTTGTCATACTTCAAAAATCTTCTGATTGACAATTCTTCATACAAGAGTGACTGCACACAACTTAATATACATCACATCTAGCATAAAAATGCTTCACATCATATATCACAAAGTCACATTCACTTGTTACTCTCATTTCACAAGATCATATCAACTTTGCAATCACTGATCACATATCATTATCATCATATTTTTCTGTCATACTAACTTCACAAATGAAGTTCTTTACTTATACCAAACATATTAGTAAATTCTTCCTTAGTTAGCTCACATACCATTATTAGAGTCAGCTCATAAAGAAATAACAATTAAAATAATAAATCAAGTTGTTTTAACATAATTTTATGACATGCTTTGTTCTACATTAAGTCATCACTACATTACTAATTCCTTCATAACTTAGACTTGATTTATTGCATAGATATACACATTGCTATACGTCATTGCTATGATGTCTTGC
This sequence comes from Cupressus sempervirens, assembly GCA_028749045.1. Taxonomy (NCBI): domain Eukaryota; kingdom Viridiplantae; phylum Streptophyta; class Pinopsida; order Cupressales; family Cupressaceae; genus Cupressus; species Cupressus sempervirens. The sequence goes on from CM053792.1 coordinate 432,396,156, forward strand.
ATCTCTGATTAACTACACAAGAGATATTATGTTATCATCAAAACTGTTATGTTGTTATAACATTGTCTGATACTTAGACAATTTTCTTTATAGATGAACAAGGCTAATCTGTAAAAAAAATATGTTGCCATAAGTGACAACCATAACTCACCTTATCTAATTGATTGGACATATTGCCAAAAAAGAAAACCACTTTGCATGGACAAGGTACAAAAAACCAACCCACTTCTTGACCTCCCTTCCTAATTAAATCCCAAAAAACAAAATAGTGATTATACATTCCACCCCATAGGAAACCATGCTAGAATCAAACCAAAATCAAATTCTAAAATATATAGGGGAAGATCAAGGAAATTTAATAGGGTGTTGAAAAAAGAAACAATCTCATAAATTATGTAAAATACCTAATAGATATGGAAATTAAAGTTTTAGAAATTAGAAAAAATATGATAAGTAGATCCATCTACAACTTATCCTTTGAAAGGTTTGAAGGTAAAATAAGGAAGATGCATAGAGTTGAAGTCTACCCATCTAAAGAATATATCAAAAGAACCTCAGATGTCATTGAAATATTTGGATTAGAATAGATAAGAGAACCTCCCCAAATAAAATCAATAACCATGGGAACCAATTCATCTTCCACAAGACTGCCAAAAGAAAACAAAATAGAGGAGAGAGAGGAATGGGAGTTTCTGGAAATAGATAATCAGGAGAACACAACACACAGAAATTATATTGGAAACAAAGGATCTTCTCCTAAAAATTAGTGTAGAATTTCATCAGAAGACTACTAAACTTCAACAATGTTCAAAGTGTTAGGAAGATGATATAGAAGAGATTAACTACAACAAGAGGATGTATAAAAAACTTATCCATGATGTATTTCTATCACAAATGGACAATAAGGATCAATTGGATTAATGGAAAGAAATACATAAAAAATACTTGAGTAATCATAAGCAATCAAATAAGGATCCAAGGCAAGAAAGTAAAAGGAAAAATATGCTAACAACATAGAAAGGAGTAGATTTAGAAATCTTAGAAATACCACAGGAAAGACTAGGATTAGAGAAATTTATTACTATGAGAAGAGAGGGCACAAATAAAAACTATGAACCCAACCCATAAGATGTTATGGTCAAAGAAAGGAAAATAAGGAAATTCATAAAGCAATGCAAGAAATAGAGAAGAAACTCAAGAAATGGTAAGAGAAAAAAACACCAAAAAAGATCAACAATTAAGAAACTACCATAGTATAACAAAGTAACAAGAACCAAAAACTCATATCCTTTACAACTAGGATAAGAATCACTCTAGAATAAGTAATGATCTACAAAGACAAGAGTGCAATAGAGAAGAATGGTACAAGGACAAAGATCAAATATTAGAAGAAAGATAGTTAATTACATTCCTAAACCAACCAAAAAAGAAGTAGAAGGGGGAGAAATCCCACCAACAAGATAGACCAATGGAAGCTCATAATAGTGAGAAAAAAAAAGAAGAAAATAGTATCACATAAATTCTAGAAAATTCCTAAAAATGGCCAAGATCCATTCAAACTCATACAAAAAGATACAATCACAATGGACACAGTTTCACCCCCACTACCCCCAGAAGTAGAAGCCTACTTAATAGATCAACTAGAAGAAGAAGGACAAGATCAAGCTAAGGATACAAAAGATCAGATTAGGGAAAGATTATGGAAATGGGAGGAATTTGGGATCCTAGAAACACAAATTTAATTAGGTAAAAATAAAAATCAGATAGAATCCCAACCAAAAGATCATGAACACCAAAAAAAAGATCTAAGTGATCTCATATTAAAAGAATTAGAATAAGAAAAGGAAGATGAGGTATATGAAGCAATAAAGAGAAGTATAAACAATGATAACAAACATAGAGAAGGACTTGGATTAGATTAGAAATTAGAAGGTATCTCAACACTGAGATATGGAAAGAAATCAAGGAAAAGAAGCACGAAATCTTTGGTTGAACTAAGATCAGAATCATGCAAAAGGGATGACCAAAGGAAGATAAGTGAAAGACATAAAACTAGGAAGGGGAAGAGCCTTCCCATAGAACAATGAGGATTGCCACATGAAATGTTAGGGGCTTAAATGCCCCTACCAAAAAGTGCCTCCTAAAGCACAATTTAACAACCTTTGAGTTAGAACTAATACAAGAAACTAAATTAAATCAAGAGGAAGGGGACAAAATGAATAAGAAATTAGGACTATGGAAATCAGAATGGTTAGAATTAGAAGGATCCTTGGGGGGTTTTAGGTATATTATGGAAACCTAGGAAAATTAAATTCTCTAGTGTTACAACAAATAGAAACTGGATGGGAAGCAAGGTCAAGAGTCACAAAATTGATTTATATTTTATCCTAATAAGTGTGTATGGGCCAATTCAAACAATGGAAAAAAGAGAAGCATGGAAAGAAATCAGCTCAGTCATGAATCACCAAAAATTTGAAAACATATGGATTGGAGGAGATTTCAATACAATTCTAGAATTATTAGAAAAAAAGGAAGGACTACAAAACTAGTCACAAACATTGAAGGACTTCAAAGATTGGTTTATACAATAAAACCTTTGAGATTATCGTACCAAAAAAGGGATCTCCACTTGGTACAATAGAAGAAAAGATTTTATCCAAATAGTAGAGTGGTTAGATAGTTTTGCATTGAGAGGAGATATAAACAACTTCAACTTTGTTTTCAAATCAAAAAATATACCAACCACAAGATCAGATCACTTTCTAGTCAAACTTGATATCAAGGAACTTCAAAAGCCAATGAGAAATCCCTTCAAGTTTGAAAAGATGTGGTGCATAGATGAGGAATTTATGGAAAAAATTAGAAATTGGCGGAAGGAAATAAAGTTAGAGGGATCAAGAATGTTCTATTTTCTTTCAAAATTAAAAACAATAAAAGAAAATATCTTAAAATAGAATAAAGAACATTATGGGAATATTTTCAATGAAAATTTGGAAATAGAAAAAGAATTAGCAAATATAAACACAAAAATTCCTAGTCAGAATGGATAATAATAGCTTTAATAAAGAAAAATAACTTTTGTCAAAACAAGCTAATAATCTAGCAAAAGAAGAAATCTTTTCTACAAAAAAATCAAGAGAAATTTGGTTGGCAGAAGAGGATCAAAATGAAAAATTCTTGCACAACAATATGTTAAACAACATAAACATCAATAGAATAGTGAGTATTGAAAAATAAAGATAGACTTGAAGTGATAAGTCCATCACAAATTGCAGAAGCCTTTACCCAGTACTTTCACAAGATATTCAGTAATTATGAATATTCAGACTTAGCAGCCTAGAAAGAAATATTATCTTCTATTCATGACTAATAACAAAAGAAGACAATAATATTCTGAACAAATCTTTCTCCTTAGATGACATTAAAGCATCTCTTTTTAGTCTTAACCCAAATAAATCACCAGGACCAGATGGATTCCAAGCCTTTTTCTTCCAAAAAAGTTGGAACATCATAGGTAAAGACTTATGGAAAGAAATTGAGGCAATGAGAAACTTAGTCTCTCTTCTAGCATAAATAAATAACACCTTTATATCCCTAATTCCCAAGAAAGAGGAATATGAAAACCCAGTCCTAACTTCTGCCCACTTTCTCTATGTAACACTACTTATAAAGTATTAACAAAAGCATTAGCAACTAGACTAAAAACAATCCTTCCAAAATTAATATTAGAAGAATAAATAGGTTTTGTTCCCAATCGATCAATTTTGGATGGTATAATAACCATACAAGAACTTATCCATTTTTTTTAGGCAAGAAAATAAGCTTCCATGTTGATAAAACTAGACATCCAAAAAGAATATGATGAAGTGGATTGGATATTCCTCTATAAATCTGTAGAAAACTTTGGCTTCTCTCATCAGTGGATAAACCTTATCTTCATATGTATATCAACACCCAAGATCTTCGTACTAGTCAATAGAACTCCAAAAGGGTATTTTGACATCTACAGAGGAATAAGACAAGGAGATCCAATCTCTTTTTCCCTTTTAATCATTATTTAAGAATTCTTCGATAGAAAAATAAAAAATCGCAAGTAGAATCCAAAATAAAAGGAATATTAGTAATAGAAGGAGTAACAAACACAACTCATCAACAATTTGTGAATGATACCATTCTACCTAGAGAATGCAATATAGACGAAGCTAATAATTTCAAACAAATAATTACAACATACATGAAAGTATCAAGACAAAAAATAAATAATGAAAAAATAGAAATCTTCTTTATAAACATAAAACCAAAAATAAAAGAAGCAATATGTTAGCTAATTGGTTACAAAAAAGGATGATTTCCTTGTAAATATCTAGAAGTCCAAATGGGCAAGGAGACAAGAACTAACAATGCATGGAATCCAATTCTAGAAAAAATAGATTAAAAAGTGGAAAATTGGAAAGGAAAGTGGCTTACAAAAGCCAAAAGAGTCACTAAAATTAAATCAATATTAACAACAATCGCTACATAGAAAATGTTGTGTTTACCCCTTCCAAAAGGAATCCAAAACAAGATAAATAGAAAATAAAGAAAAAATTTCCGGCAACGTACAGAGGAGAAGAAAAAACAAGCCTTGATTAGATGGGAAAACATCTGTAGGCCAGAGGAACTAGGTGGAGTCGACATAAAAATCCCAGAATGCAAAAAAGAAGCTCTTGGAGAAAAATTAATCTAGAGAATGTACTAAAAAAGAAAGAGAAAATGGGCACAAATCCTATACCATAAATATCTAGATTGCACAGACCCTCTCTCACTCTTTAGAACCAAAACTCCACCAAAAGGCTCCAAAACATGGAATTTTATCTTAAATGTAGACCACTGGTCAATAAAAATCTTATATGGAATATGGGGACTAGAGAGAATGCTCTATCTAGGAAGACTCTTTTGATGATTTACCCTCTACAAACAATCTTGATCTACCCCCCAACATGAAAACAACTTTATCGAATCTTTATGAAAAATATGTTAAAGATTATAAAATTAAAGCAATAGAAAATAATCTGGAAACTTGGAAGTGGAAATCAATAGAGGATTTGAACCTAACAAAGGAAAAAGGGATTCTTACAACCACTTCATAAATAAAAGGGTTGTTAGCCAAAAAGAAAGATAAGATAGGTTGATATGGGGACTGGCAAACAATCGTAAATATAGTGTAAATAAGGGCTATTACCTAATAATAAACTCTCAAAAATGGGAGGAAATGGATGTACCTCTCAAACTTTTTTGGGACCAAGCCTACTTACCCAAAGAAGGCATATTCCTCTGGTTAGAAATTCAAAAATTAATATTAATAGCAGATAAACTGTCAAAAATAAGTTTTCAAGGACTTTCCAGATGTCCATTATGCAATGAAAATTTAGAAACCACATAACACCTTTTATACCAATACAAATATGCAAGAGAATGTTGGATTTGGATAAGAAACAAGCTAAAATGGAAATTAGTCCCCCCAAAACACCTCAAATTAATCCATATGCAACATAAACTAGTAAAATGGGATGCAATGGGTTGGAAATGGAATAGGGAAGTAAGTATGAAAGAACATGAAATGGATTAAAATATGGCTTAAATGGGTCATAAATAGATCTCATCAATATATATGTCATCTATAACGTAATCTAAGATTAAAGGGAAAAATATGTATTTCCATATAGTTTTGTGGTGGAAACTAGACCCCTCATTTTCAATATTTTTCATAAACTAAAAAATCATCCTTAAAAATAAGGATAATATATCAATTATTATTCAAAATAATCATAAAAAATGATAATACTAATCTTTTTCCATTTCTACACAATTAATTAGTTTACTTCATTTTCAAATTCTAAATAATAATACTAGTTTTATGTCATTGAAGTTGAATAGTTATACTTTTGTTAGCCTTTTCTTTTATATAAGGGTGACATAGGTTTGTGCTTTTATGAACCCAATGAGTATTCTAATTCAATCTACCATCATGCATAGTATGTCTATCATACTACCAAGGTCTACCTAATAGAACATGATAACAATCCGTAGGCATAATAATATCACATAAGACTTCATCAAAGCAGTTCACAAACTTGAATTTCAGAATTCATCACTCAATTGCTAGTAACTTATGCATATCCTTCATCCATGAAACATGATAAGGTTTAAGGTGTCTTGACCTCTACAACTCTAACTTTTTAATTAGCCCCTCTAATGCCAAATACATTGAATGGCCACTATCAATGATCACCTTGCAATTACACAAAATTATTCTTACCATCAAATTTTCTCCATCCTTGGGTCCACTCAATGGACTCACAAATTATCCTTGAGCTACAACATTTTTGCTACTACCTTTATCCCTCTTCCTAAAGTTGTTATACTCAAGATTCTCTATGTTTCTCTTCACCACATTTGAATTAGGTACCATGAAATCCTCCTCTTCCATAACCACCTCAGTGAGAGCTACCTCTTCTTGTGTAATAACAACCAACTTTCCACTCGACTTTTTCTTTGTCATCATTTTTCCATTCTCATTTTCCCTTATCACATCTAGTATTTTCTCGATGAGGTCTAACTCCACCTCTTTTTATTTGCTCATTTTTTTTGTCAAGATCTCCTTAGTTTTAAAGGCATATTGATATGCTTCTTCTACACTATCTAAATTCACAAAACTAATCTCATCTTGCATTGTAGTGATTAAATCATTCTAATACTTAAACACTTTATATGCCTCATCGTCAAGATGTTGTTGAAAATAATTGGTTAATTGTGTATTGTCTTTGATGTTACACAAAATGTCATATCTTTTCCAGTTAGTGTATACCATGTTCACTCAAGTGAAGAAGATAGTTTCCTATATCTACTAAGCATTCTAGAGTTTTCAAAGTTAAGAAAATAGTGTCTGCCGAGTTCACTTGGGTGACTAAGAGAAGCTCACAAAAATTGAGTGTTAACCAAGCTCACTTGGTTAATGAAGGAATATTTAGATGGAACCATGTTAACCAAGCTCACTTGGTTACCAAAGAAAGTTTGTGAAGATGTAGTGTTAACCAAGTTCACTTGGTTAACACAAGAAAATTATTTTTGAGTTAGTGTCTACCGAGCAAGGTAGGCTAAGGAAGGATTTTCTTGTTTTGGCATATTTAGTTCAATAGTTTTGTTTGTTGTTTCTAGATGGCTGAAGAGATGAATATTAATTATTCTATATTATATTCAAGATGAATTGACAATGTGTAAGATATTTATTTATAAGGTCAAGTTGAGGATTGAATGTGAGCAAGTGAATAGAAGATTTGAAGATGCTTAGAGGTAGCAAATTAGAAGGATAAGTAGAATAGCTTGTGGAGTTACAAAGATACATTTGATCAAAAAGGATCAAGTATATAAGCCAAAATTGATATATGTAGTCAGCAAGTCAATTGCACCAAAAATTAGGTCATATCATTGTTACTCTCTAACCATTATAGTAGTGATCTAAATCTCCTAATAGAGTTGGCTTAACAAACATTTGTAAATCCTCTAACAAGGTGGGCATTTCTAGATTGAAGTGCCTAAAGACCTCTAACAAGGCCACTCTAAATAAGGAGATTAAATCCTCTAACAGGGTCACACCTAACAATGTATTTTGTAACCTTTAACAGGGTAGGATTCTGACAGGGCTCACTTCAAAAGAGTGAAAATCAATAACTAGTTACAATTGTGGTGGTGTCAAATTGATCTTGACAACTGAGTGTCAACACACTTAAGATATTTTCTTAGATAATGCCGAGTATAATATAGATGTCGAATTATAGTATGTGCCAAGAAAGAAATTCAATATATGTCAAGTCATTTAGATGCTAAGTGACTAATAGATGTCGAGCTAGTATATATGTTGAGTAAACTATAGGTGTCGAGCAAGATAAAATTTCTATAGGTGCCAAGCAAGATAGAATTTCTATATGTGTCAAGCATCAGTAATCAATAAGTTCCAACTAACACAGAATCAACACAAGAGTTTGTGCCCTCACAAACTAAGATGTAAACCATTTTTGAGCTAACACAAGATGAATCTCAAAGGATTAAAAGATAAGATTGAATCTTTTTTATTCCCTATGAAATTGACATGCAACCAATTAGAAAAATGGAAAGATTTGAGTGGGAAATATGGATCAATCTTGATCATAGATTTATACCTAATCCTAAGTCATGAAACCTTTTTAAGGAGGTTGAAACCCCATAATTTAGCATTGTATGGAGATGCACGAGATACTGCTGGCAAAGTTTGAAGGAAGTGAAATTGGTGAAAAGACTTAGAAGGAGTACAACATTGCAGTATTAGTTATCAGAATAGAGTATTAGTACTTCAAACAAAATCATATTAGATCAAGGAGGATCAGATCAGATTGGATAGAACAAGGGTCTAAAATTAGCAATTGAGGATTGTAAGTTATCAGGTCAACACATTTTACTATACTTTCTAGCCATTGTATTAGGAGAATGAAAATCCTATGAAGATAGGTTGGTTTAATAGCCATTTTGTAAATCCTTTAATAGGGTGACATTCCAAGTGAATGTTTGTAAATCCTTTAGAAAAGTCACTTTTAACAGAGTGTTGGATCCTTTAACAGGGCAAGCCTTTCACAAGGTAGATCATTGATGATGGTCAAACTTTGAAACCTCAACAAGTTACATATTGTTGCAGTGATAAGTTGTGGGTGTCATCCCCACCCCAATTTTACCTTCTCACTTTTGAGGGTTTCTAGGTGATCCAATATTGTGTTGTCTATTTCATGCATGCATTTACTCTCATGTTAATTAGAAATGTTACATGCATGTATTGATTTTATTTAAAAGGTTTTATAGCTTAAAGTTTGGTATTTCTAATTCACCTCCATGCCCCCCCCCCCCAAAAAAAAAAAGAAAAAGTATTCTTCCCACTTGTCAATTTTAACAATTGGTATTGGAGCCAATTTCTTACAAGGAGAAGCCTTATAGCTTGAAGAAAATATCTAGAAATGGAGATCTACAAGCTTGGGCAGATTATAGAGAATTAGGAAATTGAAATACATCTGATTCTACATTCTCTAGAAGAAGCTAGGGAAGAATTGAGGAAAGCACTAAAGAGAAGAAAAGAAATTGCCATAGCTGAAAATGATACACAATACAAGGAGATGGGCATCTCAAAAGTTTTTACCAATGGAGATTCTAAGGAGTTTGATGCAGTAATTGTAGACTTGATGGAGAAGAATAGAGCTCAAGCAAAAGAGATTAGAACTCTCAAGATTGAACAAGAATCACAAACCATGATGCTTTGTGAAGTGACTAAACAAAAGAAGAGAGCTATTGAAGATAAAGCTATGATAGAAGAAGACAAGAGAAACCTTGTGAACAAGCTAGAGGAAAAGTGAATTGAGCTTGCAAGAGTTTCCAACATGTAGCTAGATAGTCTAAGTCAAATGATGAATGCCCATCATGAGCTGAATGTCAAAGACATTGATATCTCCACACTAAAGATGCAAAATAAACAACTACAAAATGACTTGAGAAGAGAAAAATAAATTGTAGAAAGCTTCAACAAACCTAATGAAGCCATCAAGTACTTTGAACAGCTACTAAAATCACCAAGATCTAGTAATGAAATTTCAGGACTAGGGTACACTGGCACTTAAAAAGGAGAGTCATCAAAAATTGCAGAATAAAGAAGTGAAAAAGGTAAGAACACAAAACCTACTTGTCATTTTTGTGGTAAAAAGGGACATACCTCTAATGTGTATAGGAGTAAGAACACCAATCAGCATGACAAACCTAAAAACATGGGTCACTATCACAAGTTAAATAAGTAAGGTCATCATGTACATGACTACAGGACTACAATCATTAGGACACAAAGATTTGAAGGTCACTATTACAATTGGAAGAAGTATGGGCATAGAGCCTTTTGAATGAAAATCAAAGCCTATGTGGGCACCAAACCAACCAGAAAAGTCAAATAGTCATGGACATCACTACAATTGGGACTACAACACCAGGCAAATCTGTCACTACTATAAAGAATATGGACACATTCAAGAACTACATAAGAACACACTTTAGTGGCAACTACAATAGGTGGTTGAGTCAAACCACTTGTTTCATATTAGTAACTATTGCCCAACTAGGTCAAATGCACCCAACTCTAAGTTCAACAAAGGAAAAGGAAAATTTGATGTTGAACACATTAGATGAGAAATGAAAAGAACATGGAAAAGAAAAGATGGAAGTAGCACATCTAATGGAGGGATAAGTTCACCTAAAAGGTCAATTGGTCACACTTCATCCAACTAAGCAAAGAAAAAGTACGTGGGACTGATATTTAAATGCTTTATCATACATCGATTCCAAGAGTAATTCAACATTGAAAAGGATAAATCAGCATGAATAAAGATGCAAAGTTAAATCTTCAAAATTTTCAAATTGTTGCCGAGAAATAAAAAATTTCTTCAGATATTGAGTAAAATCTTAATATATGTTGAGTTGTCTACCAAAGTTTGTAGAAGCTAAGTTAGTAGTGGATGTTGAGTGTAAGGAAACTCTAGTGTATGTTGAGTGTTGGAAAATCAATGGAAGCTGAGTGAAATAGAATTGCATAAGGAGCCAAGTGGACAGTTGTATATGCACTAAGCATTAAATGCTATGAAATGAAGGGTATAAGGTCAAGTTTCAATCATTTTTCATCATCACGAACATAGAGCAAGAGCAAGAAAAGTGCAAAAATGGTTTCTAAGAAGAGATTGAAGCTTTTGCAAAGATTCCAACCAAGATTCAACATCATTATAATAATTTAAGGTATTTACACTAGTGTCAAGCTATGTAGTTAAGTAATTTTTACATCTTGAAACCCTAGTTTGAAGAAATGGCATCTAACTCTAGGAAACCCCAAGATAAGGAGTCATTTGAGGTTCAATTGGTTAGTAATGAAGTAAAACAACTTGATTTTAGACCAATTCGCAAAGTTGCTTATAAGAACAACCCTGCTGGAGCTTTATCCATTATTCCACCTAAAGTTGTGAAGGTGCAAGATGTTAGAAGGTGTTATAATTATAAGATAGGTTCAATTGGTATACAGAGATTAGGGAAGCATACAATAAACTTTGTGAGAATAGGGTATTGAAAGAAGAGTTTCAAATTGTTGAAAGGAAGGGCTTAACCTATGCCCTAGGTTTTCCTACAATTTTTAATATTGTATGGATAAGAATTGTGTTGAGTAGGATCCATAATGAATGCCTATGGTTGGAGGATGGACTCATTAAACTGTCTAAAATAATAATACATACAGTAACCAGGCATCCAACCCTAGAATGGCCAAGGACCATGAGGAGTGATTCTACAGAAGCCATAGAGAAGAACACTAGGGAAAAATTGAACATGATGACTATTGACACCATCAAAATATCCTCTTATAGATTTTTTTGTTAGGGTCATATCTCATAAATTCTACTAGTAAAGCCAACTGAATAGCGTACCTTGTATTATAGTAGACATGGGATACAAAATTGTTAGGAAGGATCATACTTATGATCTAGCTGAATTACAATTACAATATATTATAGAGAATTTGAGAGCCATAAGAAGGTCCAAGGGAGCCCAATGCAAATTTTCAGCAATTTTGATATGTATATTCTTCTATGTCCAAAATGAATTTCCTTCTTTTGGAAAGGTAAGTTGGAAAACAAATAGGTCAATACTAGTACATGTGAATGAATACATAGAATAGATGGGCAAATTTTTAAACTATAATGACTAGCTACTTCGAAGACTTTAAGAAGTCAATGAAATAGAGACTAAGAACACCTATCTCTCTTGTTGAGTAGCATATTAATGACATTTTTTTCTTAGTAGACATTGATTTCACGTACATCCAAGCAGTAATACCAAGAGTGAGATGGCTAAGGCTACTTGTGTAATGCCCCGCCAAGGGATCCAAAGAATTCCACTAAGTTTACCCAATAAATTTTTTTTAAATTTTTTTTTAAACATGAAAGTAAAATCATACACAACACTTGCGGAAGCAATAGTAACATCCAACTAAAAATAACATAACATAACAGATTACATTCTTTAAAGATCCCTTAATGTTGAATTACTTCTAATCATAACTTATTCATCTAACATTACATCCTTAACAATGAAATAACAAGGATACATCCAATGTTCTTAAACCATATACAAGTTTACATTTTAGATTGCTCAATCATCCACTATACATGTTACAAGGTATGAAAAGCTTAAAAGAATAAACATCTGTACAAATAAAGTACAACATCATCCAATATTAATCCATGATGCGATTAAAGTAAATGAAACCATAAACCATACATGATACATCATCATCATAAAGATGTAAACATCCATCATAAAAGATAACCATATATCACAAACATAACTAATTAAATGCATGGTTCCTCCCAACCGTTAATAGCATCATTAGACCATCGTGGATCCTAGCCATCCCTCCGTGCGTAACATTCCAAAGCACCGAAGAGATCATCAGTATTATCATAGTAAGAATGTCACTCCTAAAACATCCTACTAACATGCAAAGTAAAGCATAACATATCATCAACTAACATATGCAAATCATCAATACAAGAACATACCAATAAATACATCCATCATAAGGTATATCATCTATCATAATGATCCAAGAACATAATGAAGATAAATACCAACCAAGAATACTCCAGCTATAGTGTCTCAATGGATCTCAAATGATAAGATTGATAAAACACTACCACCCGACCGCGTGGAACCTAAATGGTCCACTCCCACCATGCTGAGGAGATCCTAAATGGAAGTTAATTTATGGCCTCACAATTGTGAAAGAAGTAGAAGTAGATCCCTTTGAGGGAAGAAACAATAAAGAAGAAGAAGAGGAAAATGATAAGGAGGAAGAAGGTGAAAAAGATAAGGAAGATGTTGTAGTGGAGAAGGAGACACAAAAAGATGATATGGAAACTGCTAAGGAGCAACAACAAAAATAGAGTATGCAAGAAACACAATTGCCACCACTAAGTCCTCCACATGTAACTCCCACAGTTGCAAATACAATAACTATAGAAGATGTTCCTAACAATTTTGGTTAGAACATAAATCCATTGACTATAGAGGATCTCAAAAAGATTCTTTACCAGACTTAACTACAAGCACAATTGTGTACAAATCTAGTCTTGGTGAGCGTGGATGAATTAAAAAAGGTTGTAGTAGAAAGAACAAGGGATAAGGTGAATCTACGAGAATCACCTTCTCATATCCCAATAGCCACAAGTGGACAACCCCAAGAGCAAGCTACATAAGATACATTGACAACGGTTGACTCCATAGTACCAGTCACTACAACTATCGAGGATCCAGTAAAGGATCAAATAGGATAGATGGATACCTTTGTCCCTATAGAACAAGAACAAGGTGCACCCCTAAAGATTACTGTAATTGACAAGGAAAGATCTAAAACTGATAAAGAAAGTCCTAAGGAGAAGGAGCAAGAGGCAATCCAAACATTGATAAATTTTCCTACAATAAGGACTCCAACTAGAACATCACAAAAGCCAATCACTGAAGAAATAACACTTCAAATTTCTACACCAAGCTTGAGCTCTATGAAGGTTGCAAAGGTATTTCACTATGGAGACCCTACATTAGATGAGGACATAGTCATTCCCAAGTATGACTATGAAAATATGAACATTGATCAGATAAATGAAGTGCAAGAGGTACTAGAAAAGAAAAAGAAATAGGAGATACTTAGAAATGAGTATAATCAAAGGAAATCATTGATTAAGATTAAAGACATCTTTCTAGATGCATTTAGCTTGTAGGAACCTAATGAAACCAAGCCTATTATGGAACAACTATCTAGTTTAATGGACCAGGTACAAAAGGAAGACCTTAATACTAATGCAAAATTGTTAGAATGGTCTAAACAAAGGTTTCAAATAAAGGTGAATGATAGAATATCAAGTGAAATAGCACTTTCACAAGTTGAGTTGGCCAAGAAGGTTGAAAAGGTAAAGGCAGTACTTGAGAATATATTCTCATTGTACTCAAAATTGAGTGAGCCATCAATTTTCACACAAGGAATTGCCTAGCAAATAATGAGCTTAGAGAAGAACCTAAAGATATCTGCTATGCAACTCCCTAAAGATCTAGCTCAGAGTGAGAAACATTTTCAAACTACACTTCACACTTAGCAGGAACTAGTTGTGCTAATAGAAGATTAGGTAAATACCAAGGCCAAGTTAATACAGATTCAATCTGCCATAACCCCACATATGGAAATTTTGTAGAAAGAACTGGCTTATGCTGAAAATGTGTTAAAGAAAGACCCCAATCTTTCAACACTAGAAGGCCTAGTTCACCTTACAGCAAAGACAACCATCTAGCTCAAATCATTAGAAATTGAATTAGAAAATTGGGATGCTACTCTTAGGATAGTTATGGAGGTAAATAAATCCTTTTTGGCTAAGTATTCAGTTAATGTATAGAACCCTTTTGTAAGGAAACTCAAGTGCAGAAACAACTTCCTACACTAATCTCATAAGGAAAGTATGATGTAAATCCTATTAAAATCTTCTACACTTACAGATTCAATATCATGTAAACAACAATATTGCAGCCAACCATGCATACAGAAAATAGACAGAGAAAGGAATACATAACACAAGGATTTTTCGGTGGGGAAAAACCTTTCGGTAAAACAACCCCACCCCTTCAGAACCTGCACAATTTATTATCTTCAACAAAAGGTTACAATACACTTGCAGTGCAAGCTCAACACCGACAACAAAAGACTTCGGTAGCTACTCGCAGTACAAATAATACACTTTTTCACATCGCTTCTCTTTGCAACCGTAAAAATGCTTATAACATGCACTTCACTTTAGGGCTCTACCCAAAAGTAAACCGTATTAGGGCTACACTCAAATATCTTAGTTGCCACATGTCTTCACCTGTCATTGAATCTTCCTAACATAGCTCTTACATGTCATAGGAATCCATCATAACCGTTTTAGTCATGATCTCCTTACACACAATTCAAGATGTAGACACATCAACATTATTTGCAAGAAATACATTTTACAAAACAGATAATAAGAATAGGAATTATACAAGGTTGAGACACCTTATTCCTAACATTCTCCCACTTGTCGAACACCTTGTAAGAGCAACAAGAACATAACAAGAACTAACCGCTATAGGCTGAAAGGCCCATAGACTCCGAACACCATTTGAACTTCTCAGTACCCACTGGTTTCGTTAATGCATCTGCAACGTTCTTCATAGTATCTACCTTTTCCAAATTTAATTTTCCATTTTCCACCATATCTCTCACAAAGTTATACTACACATCAATGTGCTTCGTTCTGGTATGGAAATTTGGATTCTTTGCAAGGAAAATAACACTTTGACTATCACACCAAATAGTAATCTATTCTGCATCAACACCAACATCAGAACACAATCTCTTAAGCCAAATGGATTCCTTATAGGCATGAGTAGCAGCCATGTACTTTGCTTCTGTAGTGGACAAAGCAACCATAGGTTGTCGCTTGCTCATCCAACTGATGGAACCACCAAACATAGTGAACACATAACCACTGGTGGATCTCTTGCGATCAATATCACCTACCCAATCTGAATCCACAAACCCATGAATACAAACTAAATTTAGAGATCTAGAAGAGTTACCATGATAACATATGGAGTAATCTGATGTACCCCTCAAATATCTGAATACTTGCTTAACTGCATCCCAATGTATTCATCCAGGATTAGCCATAAATTGACTCAGGACTCCCACTACTTGGGCAATGTCTGGTCTAGTATAGACCATAACATACATAAGATAGAGAAAGAATGGCAAGGAAGAGATAAAGAGTATCAGAATCAGCATGAGAAAAAGCTAGCATGAGACATTGTGGATATAGAAATGACACATCAACTTAGGGGGAGTTACAAATTTTAAGGTATCTTCAAAAAAATTTGAACAATTTTTGAAGTTTTGTATATATGTCAAACAAGATGTATATTATACTCAAAGAGATTAGATTCATCGTGTATAGTTAAGTGTTTTTGACACTCATGTCAAAGGGGGAGATTTTTGGTCTCAGATTGGTTTTGACAATTGAGTGTCAACACACTTAATAAATTTTCTTAGATAATATTGAGTATAATATAGATTTCGAGTTATAGTATGTGCCAAGCCAAAAATTCAATAGGTTATTGGGTTGAAGGACTAAAGCATAATCAACTGAGTGTGACATAGTTGAATAACATTGGGTTCAAGGTAGAATTCATGAATGGGAAGACCAAGCTGCTAGATAGAAAAGGAAATTTGGTTGGGTCTAGTAAATAAACAAAAGGTAAGCTATTCTACCTAGATGTCACTGAAAGTTCATGTTTTATTGCTCAAGTAGAAGAAACATGGTTATAGCATAAAGGGCTATATCATGAGAAATTTTATAATCTGATCAAGATAAGAAAGAAGAAAAAGGTGAGAGGTATTCCTAGTATGATGAAACCTGATATGGGCCTATGCAAAAAATTTCAAATTGGTAAGATGGGAAAGACAAGTTTCTAAAGCAAGAACTATCATTCTAAAGAAGTCTTTGAGCTTGTTCATATAGACTTATGTGGACCTATTGGAATAGAGAGTTATGGTGGAGATAAGTATTTTATTCTTTTTTTTTATGATTATTCTAGAATGATGAATGTAATTTATTTGAAAGATAAATTTTAAGCATTTCAAAAGTTTAAGTGGTGTTAGGCAAGAGTAGAGAAAGAAATTGGAAACAAGCTGAAGTCTTTAAGATCAAATAGAGTTGGTGAGTTCATTTCCAATGAGTTTGATGAATTTTGCATTGAAAGAGGAATTAAGAGACAAGTATCAACCCCCAGTACACACAATAGAATGGTATAGTTGTAAGAAGGAACAAATCCATCATGGATTGTGCAATAACTTTAATGATGGAAAAGAGTGTTGCAATCAAATACTGGAAGGAAGAAATCAATACTGCATTGCATACCTTGAATAGAGTACAACTATTTAGAAAGACACAAATCACACTCCTTATAAACTATGGTATAGATACAAACCTAATGTAAGTTACTCTCTAACCATTGTAGCAGTGATCTAAATCTCTTAATGGAGTTGTCTTAATAGTTATTTATAAATCCTCTAACAAGGTGGCATTTCTAGATTGAAGTCTCTAAAAACCTCTAAGAAGGCCACTCCTAGTAGGGTGATTAAATCCTCTAATAGGATCACACCTTAAAATGTGTTTTTCAACCTTTAACAGGGTTGGCTCCTAATAGGGCTCACTTCAGAAGAGTAAAAATTAGTAACTAGTTGCAATTGGTGGTTTTTCCCAAATTGGGTTTCCATGTTAAGTCTTGGTGTCACTTGTGTTCATGCTATTTCTTTTATGTGTATAAAACTAAGTTAAGTAAGGTTAATCACAAAAATATTGTAAGATTTCCATGTTAAGCATTTACCAAGTTACAACAATTTCTAGTGTAAACCAAGTGCTTGTGTGTTTACCAAGCATCAATATTTTCAGTGAAGTTTTTTTTCAATTTTAACATATAAGGGATCAGGGATTTATTTTACTAGTAACTAATTCACCCCTCCCCTCTCAATTACTCCTCTCATATTTCCAATATTCCATGTCTAATATCCAATCTATATAATTCCTCAGTATACTCCTTAATACTCATATCATTTTGTCTCAAATTTTGCATCTTTCTCAACAAAATTACCCGATAATCAACAAGGAGAAACTTATTCTTTCATTATTCACAATATTTAATTAGGTTCTAATTTTTTCTTTCACTTTACTATGTATATCAATCTACAAATTTTCCTACCAAAGTGAGGCATGACCTTTCAACTTCATAACTATTATCTTCACATTCCTATTATTAGAAGTACCTTCAAATTTAAAGCATTTTTCCATCTCAGAGATTCAGTCCAATAAAGCATTAATGTCCAATCTTCCATCATAGCTAGTAACTTCAATAGTAGGCTTTCAATGTTCCTTATACAAAACTCTCAATAACCTTTTCTCATTATATTCCACCTCAGGTTCAATATTGGGGTTTGTTGCTCTAGGTGCTCCTTCATCATCACTAACATCATCAAGAAGCTCTCCTCTCCTTTAGGTTGTCTCAACAACATCTAACCTAGTTGAATTTTTTCTCAACATATCCATAATAGAATTATCAACATTTCCTCTACCATGAACCAATTTTATAATATGTTCCTATGAGATGATAACACTCTACAAGTTATAGGTCAAATTTAGATCTATCACCTTACAACCAAATTATCTAGGATTCTCCATGATCCAAATTCCTACAAAAAAACTAGTTTTGATACCACCTAATTGAAGGGAATATTATAAGTTAGGACCAAAGGCTCACCTAATAATCAACCAACCTTAGAAAGATCACACAACGGAAGCAATTCATGAAGAGATAATTCTAGGAAGAAGGGAGAAACAATATCTTTTATTGGTTCATCAAATTTTCAACATACATGCTTAGGTGTGAGACCTTTTGGGTTACGTCCGATACAAGATCCAAATAAATAATAAAATTCCTCCAACATGTGAGATTTACAATCTCCTATCCAAATTCTAACTCCTAACTTCCAAATCTTGAGCTCATAATCTTACTAATGCCTAGATCTAAACTAAGACTCTCTATTTATACTTTCCAAAATGGATTTCAAAAGATTCTAGATCATATAATAGTCTATGTGTATCCAAATGATCAATCTAATGCATTAAATTATGACCCTAAGTTAAATACATGATTGTGCTCTCAAATAAGAACCAAACAGACAACTCGATGAAAGACAACATTGAACAATGGCATAAAGGTCACTATGTCACTTGGTGAATACAATATAGGAACACTAAGCAAACAAAGAACTCGAGCCACTCAACAAGAAAACAAATTTTAAGCCAAACAATAATGAAGTCATTGAGCACACATCTATCGGTCAAGATAAAAAATAAACCCAAAATTCTCATGAATCAATAATTAATTAAATGAAATTGAATGAAGTGTACAAAAATATCAATTAATTTAAAAAACAAATCAATTATCCTCAAAATTGAAAAGAACAAGATGAAACAAGTTTGAGTAGAAAGTAAAGTTTTTCATAATTAAATAAATAAATAATTATTAATCTCAAATATGCAAGGATGGAGAGACATCAATCAGGAAATGATTAGTTATAATCGAAGAAGAAAGCTTAGCAATGTAGAAATTTTTTTTTTGCAAAGAAACTAGGTATCTAACAATCAGGGTGGGTAGAATCAATAAGACCTTCATGTGAGCTAAATATTCTATAGTATCCTAGGAGAATTCACTTTGAAACAATTATATCTAATAAAAATTGGATGAGTGGAAATGTAAGAAGCATAAACTATTAGAATATATAATCCACTAATATAATTGAGAGGGGGAGGGGAGGTGAATTAGTCATCCAACTATTATCATAATTATCAACCTTAAACAAAATTAACCATGTGAGAAATATAAGCTGAAATGAAAAAAAGATACTCATACACAATAAAATTAGATACGTTAACTAGGGAAACCCTTGATCATAGGGAAAACGCCAACGGGGATGGTACCCACAAGATGATGTATAAATATGAATATTCCTTGTTAGTAGGATGGACCCTATTAGGAGTCTATGAATACATTTAGTACATATGAGTCCTTTTTAGGAGAGTAAGAATCCCTATTAGGAGATTCCAACCTTGTTAGGATTTGTGCCAACCCTATTAGGAGTTGAGGAAGATAGTTGGACCCACTCTCCAAATAGCTTCAAGGGTAAGACCAATGAACCCATTGTCCAAATGATCTTTGTATTATTCCTTCCAAAATAATAAAATTGTATTGTATTGTTCCTTCCTCTTTGTTTGTCATATCAACCAGACATCTACTCCTTTTGATCTTGTAACCAGATCACAAATCTAGCATCCAATAATCCCTTGGATTGCTTACATGCATTTCTCAAGCACTCTACTCCTTTTTTCACTTTTCACTTCATAAAATTATCACCATGCTTCATGCTCTCTTTAAAAACAAGGAAAACATCTTTCATTTATACCATATCTTCATAATAATTCCTTGAGTTGACCTTAAGGCTTTCCCAATTAATCATAATAAGATAATTAATTAATTACAATGACAATAACACTGTCAACTCATAGTCTATACAAAACTTCACATGTGTTATACTAGTGCTTGCACACTCACTAAAGTCATCACTTGATTGTCCTCTTCCACTATCTAACTATGCATCTTCTCATTGCACCTTAGATGTAAGATAGAAAACAAACATCAAGAGCTTCATTTCCAATACTCTGTCTCTAAAATATTCTTTATAAATCAGTTACAACTTTTGTATATCTTTGACTTAAACTCTATGCACTTGACCACATCATTAGGAAACAATGTAGAGCTTTTCCATGACTAAGCATCAACAGAAAATCAAACCATTCTCGATACCATTAAGATCTATGTTTTTTTCTCTACCAGTCTTTATAGAAACCATGCTATGTTGACATTAATGAAAAACACAATCATGAATGCATCATGTAAATACTTTCCAATGCTTAGGATACTCCCTCAAAGTAGTATCATTAGCATTCGTGCTAACAATATCCCACTTTGGAATTGATGGTGAAATAGATGAAAAATATCTAAGTTCCAAAAATACCTAGTAATACTCTATTGTTGACTACATTATCTTCTCAAATCTTCTTCATCAAGCAAGTCTAAAATCCTTTAGATTTTAGGACTAGCATCAATTATTCACATGCTAAATAAATCATAACACAACAAGCACACAATAGATTCATGTTGGAAATATTATGATAGGCTAAGTTACTGAGAGGGGAGGGGTGAATTAGTAACTTACATAACTTTGTCTCTGAATAACAATTAATCCTTTTATGTGAATTCTAATTTAACTACATGCATGACAAACTAAAAAACTGAAAGCATATGCAACACTTTAACACAATATTTGATGACCCAGAAACCTTCCAAATAGAAAGTTAAATTAGGGTGGGGATGATACCCACAAGATTTAGTATTGCAGTATAAAGTTGGCCTATTAAGGCTTATAATTATCACTTTTGATGATCTGTCCTGTTAGGAGCAATAAGGACTGCTAGGTCCACCTTGCAAAAGGATTTACAAACATATAATGAATATGCACTCGATAAAGAGATTTACATAAGACTATTAGGTCTACCTTGTTAAAGGATTTGATTGATTCACCTATTAGGATGAAGTAGTAGTTGATCTTCAATCTACAATTTGGTTCACTGAATTAGATTCCTCTGAGTGTAAAAATCACCTTGCATGATAGATAAATCTTTGTTGCTCCTTATACTATTGTAGCCTTTTTAATTCACTCTTCTGCTCATCTCTGATTATTACATTACATTTCTTCTATTTTTAGATGTGATACATTACATTACATATATACCAATCCAATCACATAATTAGAAAGTTGACCACAATACAAGTTTATACAAATATTACAAAGCCAGCCAAAGTGTAGAAACTTAGCTTCTGAAGACTGACTTGGCGAGGTTCTAATACTCGACATCCACTATCAATGCTCAACATTATCATGCACTCAATAGAAGTAGAAGTTCAGTCCATACTGATCACTTCCAAGTAGTCTTGAACTTGGTCTACACTAGTGAGTTGACAAATACTATGAAACTTAGTATATAAATTGAATCACTTGATCGATACTGCATAGCTTGGTCAATGCTATCACTTTGAGCCTAGTATAAACTAAGTCACTTGGTTAACACTAAATAGCTTGATTAATACTAGACTCACATCATATCAACTGTGAACTTGGTAAGAACTATACAACTTTTTTTGCACTAGTAAGCTTGACATACACTGAGATGCTCAGTTTACACTGCTAATCATCACCATAGTAGTAACTGATTGATGCAAACTCAATTTGTTCAAAGGACTCAGTAGCAATTGCAGATTTTGATAGCAACTAAAATGCTTGGTTAACATTGTCAACTATAAATATTCTTGGTATGAACTTACAATATGAATAAGTGTATATCACTAATAAAAATATGACTAAAATGTCAACACATGCTTCTTCTTCTTATGAATCATTTTTTCACTTCACATTAAACAATTTACAATACATCAGGTGCATATGCCTACTTCCTTTCATGAATCTTTCTAAATCTCCCTAAAGAGATATCTCTTCCCGATTTCTTAGGAGTTCTTCTCCCTCATAACTTAGGAGATTTTTTCATGCATATTCTCCCCCAACATCAATGTCATAGTTCTTAGTCTCAATGTTACAACATACCAATTGTTATATACTAATTTCTAATATGTTGCACTAAGTCTTCAACTAGTTTGTGTCCAAAGACACTATTCAATACCAAATGCCAAGAGTCCTCAATAACTTTAACCATCATAGATACTCCCCCATATGGGAAGCATCAATATCTAGTCTCGTCTAACCATAAAGCTTTGTATCACTAAAGCATACCTCCTAAGTACTCAAATGTATCTTTAGGAAAAGGCTTCATAAAGATATCTACAATCTAATCTTTAGTGCTCACATACTCCAATTTGATCTCCTTTTCTATTGCTTTCTCTCTTAAAACATGATACTTACTAGATATATACTTAGTTTTAGAATGCAATACATGATTCTTAGACATACTTATTGTGCTTGTGTTATCACAGTAAATGGGTTCTTCAAACTCAATTTTGATATGTTCAACATTTTCTTCATCCACATAACTTGATTACAATTATTTGATGCTAGAACATACTTTGCCTCAATTATCTGAGAAATACAATATTTCTTCTTGCTAAGCAAATAAACCAATCTTCCTCCAAAAAAGAGTGCTCCACCACTGGTGCTCTTTCTATCATCCATATTGCCTACCCAATCTGCATGACTATATGCACATAGAGTAAAATCACTTGATCTGTCATACCAAATTTCATAGTTATATGTCCCTTTCAAATATCTAAATATTCTCTTTATTGTTGCAAAATGGTACTCCTTAGGATCCACTTTAAATCTAGCTACAATCCCAACTGCATTTTCTATGTCTAGTCTCATGTGACTCAGATACTACAAACCTCCAATCATGGATTTTTTCTTCTTCTTCTCTACTATAGGTGTCTCATCTTTGTCGGATTACTTGTGGCCAGTTATCATAGGTGTACCAATAGGTTTACAACTTTCTAAACCAAACCTTCTCAAAAAATCATACAAGTACTTATCTTGTGAAATGAAAATACCATCATTGTTCTACATAATCTACAATCCTAGGAAAAACTTCATTTCTCCTATCATGTTCATTTCAAACTCATTCTTCATTTCTTCAATGAACTTATCTATTGCTTCATCATTACCTCAAAAAATGATATCATGAACAGATATTACAATAATCAAAAAACCATTCTCAACTTCTTTCAAATATAAGTTACTATCTGACATACCTTTAGAAAATCAAAGCTTTGCCTAATAACTTTTCAACCTTGCATACCATGTTATAGGTGCTTGTTTTAGACCATATAGAGCTTTCTTTAGTCTACATACCATGTCTTTTTCTTCTGATAAAGGAAAATCTTTAGTCTTCTCAATATATACCTCTTCTTCAAGTTCTCCATTTAGAAAGGTTGATTTAACACCCATTTGATAAACCTTGAGCTTCTTATTTGCTGCATAAATACAATAGGAAAGTAAAGTTTGAGAGGGGGGGTGGGGAGGGGCATGAATTAGAACTTAAAAATTTTAACCTCTAAAACTATTCTACACACATCCATCTCACACTCTATGCATATAAACTAAAATACCAAATTAAGCATATACATTCATAGCATGAAAGTAAATATTCAACACATGAATGAAACAAGATATTTGGTTACCTAGAAACCCTCCAAGGAGAAATTAAAACTGGGGTGGGGATGACACCCACGAATCTTCACTACTATAGTAATAAAGTGTATTCAATGAAGATTACAATCTTTGACCATGAAAAATGATACCTTGTGAAAGATTTTCCCTGTTAAAGGGTTACAAGATTGTTAGATCTTACCCTATTAAAGGGTTTAAACATCCTGCTAAAAGTATTTTTGGTAAGAGGACTTTAACTTACAATGAAGTAAGAACCTTGTTAAATGATTTATGATAGCATGTTAGGACTACTTTTTTAATAGATTTAATTGATTCACCTATTAAAATGTCTCATCAATGATCCTTTAGTTAGCACTCTATTGCTTGATGTTAGATCACCTCTATACTGATGTCTACTTGATCCTTTCTAATCATATGCACCTCTATTGTCCTCTAATTCCTTTCCTCTATTCTCCTTCTAACTGATTCTACAATGTAATCAATTTATAACACCTTAATCACCATGAATGCTTTATTTTCAATTGCAAACTCTCTTCAATTCTCCTTAGCATTTTATTAAGAGTTTAGAGTTTATCTTCCTTTAGAATACCTAGGTGATTTAGTGTTAGGTATGAATCAATGGTAGTGATTCACCCATATTACCTCTTAACCTTCCCTTTTTCTAATTGGATGCATGTAATGCATAGGGATTCTCAATTAAGATTCATCCTTATCAACAAAAGATCATAAAACAATACTTAAGTCAACTCAAAAATGGTTTACATAGTAGTTTGTGCCAATATAAAAAACTATGACAAAACTATATTGCTCTACATCTAAAGTCCCTAGTGCTCGGCACTAACATTAACTTCAGTGTTGCCACTTGACATCTAAATGACTTGGCATACACTGCTTGCTCGACACTTGAATCACTCGGCACATACTATCTGCTCAACATCTAAGTGACTTGGCACTTGAGTAGCCTAGAACTCAATGTTTGCTTGACATGCACTAAATTATATGATATGCTTGGCATATGTTACTTGTTCAGTATAAAGTAAGTAAATGACTTAAGTGTATAGACACTCATTTGTCAAAACCAAAAATGAGATAAAAAATCTCCCCCTTTGAGATGAGTGTCAAAAACACTTAGTCATACATTAATGGTCTTATCCTTATGAGCATAACTTAGATATCTAGTACCTATTCATTGTCTATACAAAAATTTCAAAATATCTAAAATTTGTAACATGACTTAAGTCATACCTCAAAGTTTCATAGCTCTCTCTAAGTTGATTATTCTATGCTATACTCTATATCTAATACAAAATCTTTCCCCTACTGAGTAGATTGTTTTCTTGTTTATCTCTGTCTCTATTCTTTCTCATTATTACTCCCCCTTTTTGACACTTATGTCAATGGGTTATACACTAATAGTGTGTTTGTCAAAAAATGGTTTGTGGATCTCTAGTATAATCTTTAGAGTTGCATCCCAATTATCACAAGCTATCTCCAATGAATTGATTTGGATGGCCAGCTTAGTAGCAAGGTGAACTAATCCTTCATGTGTAGAAAGATGAGAATCTCTCTTCATGAGAGTTTCAGTTGAGGCTAGTTCCTTGTGTAGTATCTCCATGTGTGGAGTCAATATAGACTGGATGCATATTAGTTTAGCCCTAATGTTGGCTTCATTTGCATGTAATTTTTCTAACTAACTTTGGTATTGTAAGAGGGTGCTTAAGTGTTTCTCAGTTTGGGCTGGATACTTTGGTAGATTTATGCTAGATGTTTGCATACTGGTCTCCAAGTTTAGGATGTGACTCCTAACTTGCCTTATGGAGAGTGCAGTATTATTCAATTTGGTATAAAATGAGAAACTTTTCTCTAGTGTATTCTTCACACTGTCTATTTTGGTTGCTAATTCAACCTGTGCTATTGCAATAGCACTTGATATATTTTCATCAACCTTATGTTTGAACTTTCTCTTAGACCATTCAAGTAATTTGACATTAGAATCTAGGTTAGTGTCATTTAGCTTCTCCACTAAGCTAGTTAACTATTCTATGATTGGCTTATTTTCCTCTAGAGATGGTAGACTGAATGCATCAATTAAAATGTCTTTGATATCAATCAAATCTTTCTTTTTCCTATCCTCCTGTCTAAGCAATTCTTGATGCTTCTTCTTTGCTAGAGCTTCCTAGAGTATGCCCATTTGCTCAATAGTAATAGTTTCATAATCAAATTTGGGAAACTCAATTACTTTGTCTAGGTTTACATCAACAAATGATGTAACTTCAACATCCTTGGATGTACTTGGACTTGGTATTGAGGATTGTAATGGTGTGCTTCAATTCTTAGCCTCTGAAGAGCTTGACTAGGAGGAGTGGTAGATTTTGGTAATGTTACCAATGTTTGTATTACTAATTGCTCCTTTGGCTTTGTTGTCAAACTTGACTCTTCAGTGTGTCTTTCTCTTCCTCTATATTATTAGCAATACCTTGATTATGTGTTGTAGGTGCAAGATAATCTACCTAACATATTTGAACTTGAGTTTATTCATTTTTTTTGTCTCAACTTTATTCTCTCCATCTATCTCACCCTTGTCATGTACACTTTACTCTATAGTGACTGAGACTAGAGTACTTTGTGCCAATGTACTGATGGTAGAAGAAGCTATCTTCTTCCTTTGATATACCACAAGGGATAATGTTGGTTGTATCATTGTGTATTGAGGAGGGGCTAAAGGTGTAATTTTTTTCTATACTTCCTCTCCTGTAGATACCTTATTTGCCTTCTCAATCCCATCAATACTCACTAGTACAAGATTCTCACAAAGTTTAGCACGGGTGGTGGATTCCACCAATATCTTCTTCAAGTCATCCTCTATAAGGGGATTGATGTTCTAAGTGACGATATTAAAAACATCTTTTATCTTTATAGTGTCATCTTATTTTTTCACCTCATGTGGAGGACTAGCACTCGGTACTAGTGTATATGGTACACTCTATTCTATTGGTTTCTCATCCTTAGCTGGTGCATGTTTGTCTATGTTCATATTCATGCCTCCCTCAACTATATCTTGTTTAGTGCCTTCTTATTTTTTTCCTTCTTTTTCTTCACCTACCTCAATACATACTTGTAATATTTTCTTAGATGTTCTCAATCCATAGAGTGACTTCCACATCAAGGTAGACTTTTCTACAACATCCCCAATGTTATTCTACAGTTTATTGAATGTCCTATATTTTGGTACAAATTTTCTAGTATGTTTCTTACTAGTTTTTTCCATTTCACCCTTACTTAGTTCTGGCATTACCTGAGCAAGTGTTGTTTCTCTTATTTTTTTTTTAGTATCTAGATAATAGTGCCACTTCTACTTAACTCTCTTATACAAAATTTTGGGTATGGATTTGGCAAGTTCAAGAGAAGCCTCTTTAAATATTTCCATCATGGCATATACTACCTCTTCAACTTGATTCTTTTCAATGTTCTCAAGATTGTCAAACTCAATGTAAGAGAATCTAGATAAATCAACATGATTTCTAATATTCTCACATAGATTATCCAAATCTAAAGAAGAATTATAACTTACCACTTCAAATTGGTTTTTGTAATCAAATTTAGTCTTCTCTTCATTAGATTCAACTGGAGCAACATATTTTCTCCTTAGTTTTTTCTAAGATTCTTCACCCTTGCTAGCTTGACTAGCTATCTTCTCCTTTGGCTTGGTTACTTCCTTATCCTTTTTTTTAATGGCCCTTATGCTAGCTCTAGTTGTAGGTGGTGTAGGCTGAGTAGGTTTTGCGACCTTCTTAAGGTTTCTTACTATATCTTCTTTTGCTTTTATTTTCTTCTGTTAAGTAGTTTTAGGTGCTTCACTAGCTTCTTCTCCTTTGACACCTTCTACAATATCTTTTTCCTCTTCCTTTTGGTCCTCTCCTTGACCTTGGCTGATGGTAAGTGGTACTTGGATAGGTGCATTCTCATCATCATCATCATCATCATCATCATCTTCTTCTTCTGCCTCTTCACCTAATTTCTCTTTTAGTTTCTTTACCATCTTATTCTTCTTTCTAATGACTAAATTAGTCTTCAAGTCCATTGTGAATTTTGACTTAGCCATATCATAGTTCCCAAAAGTTGTAGCCTCCTTGTCTACTTCTTTTGTAAGTAATGTTGTTATTGTTTTAGGGGCTTCATCAATGTTGATTTCATATCCCAATGGTCTTAACCATCTAACTATAGGAACTGTTACATGGACATATGTGTAGTCAGTGTCAACTAGGAAGCAAACATCATCAAAATGTTTCTAAACTAGTAAAACTAGTATCCTTAGTCTTTTCTTCATTATATTCTTGAAGTCCTCAAAGTATCTTGTCATGACTAACTCAAAATTATCACCTAGTTTCTCAATGAATTCACCTATTTGCACAGCAATAGGTCTGTTTACCTTCTATGCAACTTTACAAAAGGTAGGAAATGTATTTTTTACATAAATGAATATACATAAAAGAATAGATCCAAATTTTCATTATTCACTTTTGGTTTTACTTATGGCCCCCAAATTCTCAGTCAATTACTACAACTACAACTCGGCAACATCATAATTATGATCGTTCTTCACTATCTTGTATCCAACATCCACTACAATAAATTGAATACTATTAAGCCTATTGGGTTGATAGAACTTATGTATTATAATCCTCATTGCAAAAACAATTTAGGGATCTTTGATTGTATCTATTGTCATCCCTCATTTATTCCATGCAACCCTTGTATTCCTTTCAATTACCTCTTTTGCTTCAATTCTTAATGTCTTTGGCTGATCTAAGGTTGGATACCATATAACTCTATGTACAATTTTCTTGGTGATTTTAATTGGTCCATTCTCTAACCATACAAAATTGTCATGTATCTTGCTCAAATCTATCTTTATCCATTCTATCTTGAAGATGTTGGGGAAATATAGGGCACGAGATAACACTTTCTTCTCAATAATTTTGAATTCTCCCTTCAATGCTCCATTTTCACATAATTTCCCATATGTCTCCCTAATTTCCATGTCTCCTATGCTTCCAACCTTACATGAATAGCAGAATCTAACATCTTGGATGATTAATACTTGTGGTGGTATCATTGAAAATGTACTGGTGGATCTTGTTTATAGGCTATGTTAGGAATAGCTCTAAAAGTAGGTTATTTAATCTCATTACATATCAATTATAAATAAAAAGTTCCTTTCAAACTCTACAACCTTTGTTGTTGAAGAACTAGATGTCATTTCATAAAACTAGGTTTTGGAAAGATTTAAACTACATAGCTCAATTTTTTTGAGTGACTATTGAATCTAATTTCAAAAGCTCAAAACAATTTCTTCAATTTGTCTTTAGCTCCTTATGCTCTCCTTCAAATTCAAATGATGTCAAATGAGTAGAAATTGATCATATAGACCTCAAAGCCTTGCAATTAATGCTTAGTGGTTACACAGCTATAAGCTTGGCTTCAAAAAAGATTTCAACTCACTTGACTTTCATGAGATTTCCTTTCCACTTGAAAACCACTACAAGCTTGATCAACACTAAAAATTTGATAGCTCGACATCAACTAATCATTTCACTCGACAACCATATTGAAATTTTTCACGCTTGACAGTAACATGAAAATTAACAAAACTTAAAGATTTCTTCTTGATTCTTTACAACACTTTACATCTTTCTTCATGCATATGTAATATTTTCATAACTAAATCCTTGTAACTGATGTAAAATATATCCTTTTAGATATTAGTCCATGCTACTTCCTTTCTAGCCATAGGTGCATATGTCTCCTCATAGTCCATGCCTTCTTGCTATGAATATCCCTTGCATACAAGTCTAGCCTTGTTTCTCCCAAATTTTCCTTGCTCATTCATGATGTTTCTAAATACCATTTGGTTCCTATCACATTCTTGTTTTCAAGTCTAGGATCTAACTCCCATGTATCATTCTTCACAATTTGATCTAATCCTTCCTTCATTTCTTGAATCTAATGATCATTTTTGCATGCTTCATCTACACTCTTAGGTTCAACTTGAGATATCAAACATATTTCCTCATTTACTATGTTTCTTGTCATCACACCTTTTTCTTTGCTTCCAATTATATTCTTAGGAGGATGATTCTTTGTTAGATTTATACTAGGGGTAGGAGTTGGCATCTCAACTCTTATCTCTTCTCTAGGTTTAGATCTTTTCTCTCCTCTTTGTTCAGTAGTTAGGACATCATTTTGTAAATCATTGTTAGTCTCAAAGAAAACTTTAGCATTTTGTCTCACAATTCTATTATTATCTTCTTCTTCTTCTGAATTATAATCTATCATATTTTCCTTAGTTCCAATATTTTCATCAATCTTTGCATTTCAACTTTTTTCCTAGTTGTATAGTTAAAACATTTGTATTCCTTTCTTTTCAATGAATAACCAAGAAACATATCTTCATCACTTCTTGGATCAAACTTATCAATATCATCTTCTCTCTTAATATAAAATTTTCTCCCAAATATTATGAAATACTTAACTAATGGTAAATGAAAAAACCATAGTTCATAAGGTATCTTGTTCATACCTTTTATGATCTATACTTTTTTCATAGTGTACATTGTTGTATTGACTAATTCTCTCCAAAATGTCTTAGAAAAATCATTCTCAAACAACATCACTCTTACTACTTTTGCTACAAACTTATTTCTTCTTTCAGCAATCCCATTTTTCTTACGTGTTCTAGGTGAAGATAACTTCCTTTTGATTCCATTCTCTTCACAAAATATGTTAAATTCTCTAGAGGTGAATTCTCCTTCTCTACCAGACCTCAAACACTTTACCTTAACACTAGGTTCATTCTCAATGCTATTCCTAAATATCTTTAACTTCTCAAAAGCTTGAGATTTCTCTTAAAGAAATGCTACCCAAATAATTCTAGTGAAATCATGAACAAAAATCATAAAATTTATTTCACCATAGAATCCTCTTATTCTTAAGGGACCACTCAGATCTATGTGAATGATCTCCATCTTCTCTATGACAATGAACTTCTTTCTAGGAAATGATACTTTCTTCTACTTAGCCAAAACACATTTTTTACACATAGCATTAGTAGGCTTTGTAATCTTAGGCAAGTCTCTGATTCCAAATGTGCTACTAACCTTCACAATATTATCAAATTTTATGTGACAGAATCTTCTTTGCCACAAAGAACAATTTTCCACTTTATCTACCAAACATGTCATTTCAATAGGATTCAACTAAAATACAATACTTTTAGATCTATTGCTAGTTCCAATTAGCTTACCATCTCTATCTTTGATAATTCAAGTCTTTTCAGTGAAGTGCAACTGATAACCCTTGTCCACCAATTGTCTTACACTCAACAAGTTGTGCTTTAATTCATCAAATAAATAAACATCATCAGTGTTAGTTTTACCATCAAGATTAACGGACCAAATTCCTATTATATGATAGGCTAAATTATTGCCAACTCTAACAATACCTCCATCATGATTCTTGAATTTAAAAAACTTATTCATATCACCAGTCATGTGATGTGAACAATTAGTGTCAATTATCCAATCAAATTTTTCTTCTTCTTGGGAAATTAGAGCTCTTTTTGCTCTAATTTCTCTATCAATATCATCTTCATTGATAGCAACAAATCCTAATTCATCATCACTTTCACTTTTACCTTTCTCATCAAATTATTCATCTTCATTTTCATACAAACAATTTCTATCTCTATCTCTTCTAGGTTTAAACTTTCCCTTGTACTTTTTCTCTCTTTTAAGACATTTAGATGCATAATGACCAAATCCATCACAATTCCAACATTTAAAGATTTTCTTACCATATTTTTCTCTTCTTACAAGAAGGGCTATTCCTTCCTCAATCTTCTTGTCTTCATCAGATTCATTTCTACCAGCGAAATCTCCACATGTGTTTGCACTCCTTAAAAGATTAGGTTGATTGTTCAAGGTACTAAAAGCTATTTCAACTCTTACTAGATCTCTAGACTATCTTAGATCTACTTCTATAGATTCTAATCTTCCAAGAAATGTTTCCTTTGTGAAATCCTTAGTTTAGGGCATTAATAGTTGAATCATCTGAGCTACTTGCCTCAATGGTGGTGTCAAACTTTTCAGGATCTTCCATATTACTTCATCTTCTTCCTTGGTTCTACCATGAGACTGAATTCTTGCAACAATTTTTGATATTCTACCAATATAACTTCTTACAGATTCATCTTCCATCATTTTGGCATCTTGAAATGCACATATCCACTTCTACAATCTCATTTTCTTTGTATATGTATCATCTTCAAAAGTAGATTCTAATGCTTTCCAAATTTCATAAGATGTTTCAAGTGACTTTATTTGACTATATTCATTCTCTAGAAGATTTTGTAGTAGAGCTTCTCTGGCTCTCATGTTACACATGAATAAATCTCTCTCATATTAACTGCATCCTTCAAACTTTTCTTCTTACTCGTTTTCAAGATCCAATATCCAAAACCCATGCACAATAGATGACTCTTTATCTTCTACTTGCAACTATCATAGTTGGCCCCCATGAAATCTAGGACTATCCTTTTTGAAAACATTTTCCATCGATCTCCCAAAAATTTGTTAAGCTTATCCTTTAAGGACCTAATGCTCTAATAATAATTGTTAAAATATATAGTCCACTAATATAATTGAGGGGTAGGGGAGTGAATAAGTTATCCAAATATTATCACAATTATCAACCTTAAACAAACTTAATTGCATGAACAATATAAACTAAAATGACAACAAGATACTCATACACAATAACACCAAACATGTTAACTAGGGTAACCATTGATCAGAGGGAAAACCCTAGGGGGATGGTAACCACAAGATGATGTACTAATATAAATATTCCTTGTTAGAGGATGGACCATGTTAGGGGTCTATGAATACATTTAGTAGATAAGAGTGCCTACTAGGAGATTCCAACCCTATTAGGAGTTGTGGAAGACAACTAGACCCACTGCCCAACCAACTCCAAGTGTAAGACCAATGAACCCACTATCCAAACGATCTCTTGATTATTCCTTGCAAAATAATAAAATTATATTGTATTGTTCATTCCTCTTTTTCTATCATATCAACTAGACCTCTTCTCTTTTTTATCGTGTAACTAGATCATAAATCTCACATCCAATAATCCCTTAGATCATTTACATGCATTCCTCAAGCACTTTGCTTCTTTTCAGTCTTTGTACTTCATACAATGATCACCACACTTTTGTTGGACTAACCACCAAAATTCCCCTTTAGGATTCATGACATGGCTTAACCACCTCTTGTGTTCTATAAGTCTAATGGTTGTATCAAGCATTAATAGGTTGATCTTTTGGTGCATTAAAAACTCTAGCTTGTAACAAGTGGTATTAGAGCCTGGTTTCTCAGAAGACACTTAACAACTTGAGTAAGATCCCTATGGATATGGAATAGTTGATGGAGAACCTTAAAGAGGGACTTGAACAAATTGATCTGCTTACTAAAGAGAGAGATAAGCTGAAGGATAGATATGAAGACTCCAAAATATACATTGGATAACTAAAGGAAAATATTGAACATCTCAAATCCAAGCCTAAATATACTAAATTTGAAACTAGTGATGATTATTATTCTAAACTTGTTGGTAAACTAATTTTTTCTTTTTCATTTGACTCTTGAATACTCGAAGTTCTTAACAATATCTAGTTACAACAGTTGAAAAACCATCTGTAGATGAATGAGCTTTTCTCTAAATTAATAGGTACAGCTCCCTATGATAGATTTTCAGTGAATTATGTTTATTCCTATCATCTAATTGGGGCTATGTTCTTAACTTGAGAATAGTAGAGGTGTAACCAAGCTAAACTTAGACAAGATCTAACTTAGGTGAATAGAATTTTTTAATAATCTATTTTGTTTTATGCATCCACACATCTTATGAATTCACAAAACTTTTTCCACAAGCTAAACTACAAGAACTTAAATCTATACTTTAACTACTAAATTGATAACACATAAAATTCATCTTAGAATGAAAAATAACAATACTTATCATGTTCATTCATTGTGTTACAAATAGGGGAAGTAAAACTCTATTTCTTCCTCATTCCAATCCAAACCATAAGAGAAAGATACAAGCTTAACTAACGCTAACTGGAATAGAAAATAATCAATATAAAATACCTTCGATTGTCTCTACAACAAGAATTATTTCACACCAAAATTTTTTTTGACCCTCTATTCATCATTCAACTTCATACATATAGGGTTTAAGAGATGACCGTTACAATAGAAACTTAATCGGTTCATCTTTTGAGAAGGAAAAATGGCAAGATGCAAGTTTGTCACATTACAAAATTTACAAAATGGATAGAATTTGCCAAAGAATGTGAAAAGGAGGCATCATTTGAATCACTTGGACTTCTTCCCCTTTTTACCATTCACCCTATATGCCTTGGAAGCAACTATAACTAGAACTAGTTCCTCATGACTAGGCACATGTACATTAGTAAATCTCAAGAGCCACTTCGAATGCTCTCGAGCCAGTTCCTTCATAGCATTTAACTAATGTAGAAATTCTTCCATAGCCATGTGTACACATCCAAAAAGTGTTTGCAACTCTACCACTCTGTTTTGACTACTTGAAGTCATTCTAGATAGATTACTCATGTATGTGGAGAAGTTGTTCTTCATTACTTCTACTCCAATAAGAGCTTTCACTTGCCCACTAGTTTTTGAATTAATGTGTAATCCTCACATGAGTTTGAATGCTCTGTTTTGGGTCTTCTTCACTTTTTCCCATGTTTCTTTGAGTCCTTCTTCAACTTCTTGAATCATCTCTAGCTTAAATTGCATACTTTGAAACAATTCAAACAGAGGCTCAGTCCCTTTCTTCAAAATCTTTGCTTCAACTACCTCTTTTGCCTTCATTTGGATGATCATTTCTAGGAGGGAAATGCAGTCATCACATCTTTTCTTCTCTACAGCCAAAGTGTTGCAATTAGATATGATATTATCTTTCTTAGTTTCCAATCGAAGGATAACGTTTCCAATTTGATCAATCAAAGAAATTCCATCTTAATTGAGTTTCTCAATCCATTCTTTTCCAACCTGGCTAAAATGTCTATCATTCTAGAGTTGCAAGATAAAAGCTTGTACATCTTCTATAGTAGGATTTTGAGTAGCAAGTACACTAGTGATGGTTGCCAATAGAACAACCAATTGCCTGATAAACCTATTCAATTCTTCTATCTTGGCCTTCATCTTAATTTTTGACAATTTTAGGCTTTCCAATTGTTCTTCTATCACCTCATTACTTGATCTCCACAAGCCCACTTTTGTATCATGTCTAGCTTCTCTAAGACCAATTGAGTGTAGAGTGAATTCATCAGGTGACATATCTTCAATTCTTCCCACTTTATTCAACTTCACTATCTCCATGGTCAAGTGCCATGTTTCTAGATCTTGTCCAAGTATTGATAGGGTATTTTGCTTCTTAGCATTCACCATTGTAGTCTCAGAGTGAACTACTTGAGACACAATTTCCTTCATAGGTACACTCTCACCTTTTCTTTTCTTCTTCCTTTCTAAGGTGTCTTCTAACTAAGACTCTGTATTAGTCACCTTAGAAGTTGTCCCAAGTGACTCTATGCTAAACATCTTCTTCTTTATTGGAGTCACTACTACTATAGTTGCAGATAAAGAATTCTTTGGATCTTGAAGAAGCCTAGATGAACTCAGGAATTTTTCTTCCTCTTGAGTTTTCTTCATAGCTTCATCAAATTTAGTTGACTCACTGCTACTACTCTTTTCATCCCCAATCTCTACTATCTAAATGGGGGAACCAGTTGACTTCAAAAGAGGAGCACTTGTAAATGCAATAGGGCTATGATGAGGAGATGGAATTGGAGTAACATGAGGAGATTGAGTTGGAGTGGTGTGAGGTGATTAGACTAGAGCAGTAACACCATCCTTTGACTCTTCTATCTTCTTGTCTTTGGTACTAGCTTGGGCTCCAATAATTAGTAGAGGATTGCCCTGGCAAGTTGGAGTTATTGAAATGTTCTTCTCTAGGGGTTGATCCCCTCCTCCTACAGATTGTGTAGGTTCTTGAGTAGCTATAGTTGTAACACTGGGTGTGGCACTCTAAGAAGCAGTAGGAGTAGCAATGGCTGGAGAAGCTTGAGTAGTCTTACTCTTACTCTAACTCTTTTTTGTTGTCCACTCAATTCATTTCCCAATCCTCTTGATGATCTAAGCAATCATAACATCAAAATCTTCCTCTATCTCCACATAAGGTTCAAAACTAATAGGAGTATTCCTTAGTTTAGTCAAATATGTATTACTATACATATTTTTCCCATCATCTTCTAGCCCTTCCACATCCAAGTCAATTTCATATGTCTTTACTTGATCCACTATAAATTTGGAAAAATCCCAATCTTGGCTCTCCAACTCATCTTTACAATCTACCCAATAATCCTCCATAGTAGTAACATACTTGATTATGCTTCCAATTTGAAGCACATCTTTGGCATACACATTTAGGTCAAACATAGGCCTCACCACTTCATACTCCTCTAACTTATACTTGTTCTTGAATGCCTTAAGCATGTTTTTAGCATATGATCAAGACTCACAATTGTAGGCTCCAACTTTCATGGGGAATTCATACCCCTTCTTCCTCAAATTGGTACTCAGCATGTTCACCTGAATTGCTTGTCTCATGATCTCAATGAGCACGATCATGACATTCAAGTATCTGGGCAGCTTTAGGGGAAATCCATGAAAAGTTACAAGACATAAATATGAAAAGGATAAGAATTGAATGAAATAACTACCAAATTGACTGATGGCCACCATCATTTATGGGCTAAATCTCCTCTTCTAGTATCCTTTGAGTTCCCTACAAATCCTCATTGTAAATGCATTATTAACTCTGATGTACTCTACATAACTATTATGTAACTGCAAGCATGGGTAAAACTCATAACTCTTTACATCATGTGGAAAGTTCTCTATTTTGGGAAGGCCTAGCCATAATTTTAGGGAAGCTAACATATATATTAAGAAAGAAAACTTGTAAAATGAATTGTAAGACTTTGTTGCACTAAGGGCTCTGGATAGATGCTCCCTTACCTCATATGCCCAATCAATATACTATGTATCTAAGCAAATTATTTGCACCAAAAAGAAATAATGTTCTACAAATTTAAGTTCTTCTACCTCGCCTTTTAATTAATGCAAAGAACCAAAATTTCAATGATCTCGAGCTTGAGATCAATGCTGAAAAGGGTTTTAGGAACCTTACTCTTAGCTCCCCTTGGTTTCTGAAACTAAGATCTCATAATCTCTTTCTACCATACCATTTTCTTCAAAGAGAATTCTAACATAGCTCATCCTACTATCAATTTAGAGAACTCTTATTGCTCTAGAATTGAGAGGCAATTGACTACTACTTGCCTATCAATTGAGATTAACACCATTTGATCAGGCAATAATATTTGTTTAGTATCTAGGTTGTAGTGATTGATACATTCAATGATTAGCTCTGTGGCTTGTACTGCTACTGGAAATCCAACTACTTCTACCAGTCCCCTTCCTTAGAGTTTCTCCTATAGACACCTAAATTTGATTACACTGCTTTGGTAATCTAATTTAGCCATCTCTAAAAGGCATCATTAATTAAATTCTTATTTAATTAATCCTTTGCCATCCCTAGTTGATTAATTTAATTAATCATCTATAGTCCTAATTGATAAATCAAATAATCTATTATTTATCAATTAAATCCTTTTCTCCTATCTAATTCCAAAAATCCCCATTTATTAAATAAATCTATTTGATAAATGAAATCCTCAAATTCAGAAACCCCTAACCTATCTCTAATCCTCCATTTAGCCTAATCCACCCCATCCACCCATACTAACCAAGCTTAGCCACTAACTCACCCACCCTCATTAATGCCATCCACTTGCACATCTCTAACATCCCTAATCTAATCCTAAACCCAAGCCTAATCCACCCCCTAATGTTGTCACATTCCTTAAACAAGTTTAAGACTTTCCTAATCCAAACCAAATTCTCCCCTCAAA
Organism: Cupressus sempervirens; assembly: GCA_028749045.1. Classification (NCBI taxonomy): domain Eukaryota; kingdom Viridiplantae; phylum Streptophyta; class Pinopsida; order Cupressales; family Cupressaceae; genus Cupressus; species Cupressus sempervirens. The sequence continues at coordinate 432,434,273 of CM053792.1, forward strand.
AAACCCAACCACTAAGTCATGAGTGCTCTTACAAAACATAAAAGACTCTTACAAGCCCACTCATGACTCTTACACCCATCTTCCACACTCTTCCCTCTTGCACACTCATTCCTCTTACATCCCTCTTACATACTCAACCCCACTCATCATTCCTTTAACCAACCCTTTACCCTACCCTCTCACACTCATCCTCCTTGTGACAAGTGTCACCTTCCCATTGGTGCTAAACAAGAACAATCCATGTGCTCTCCTTTGAGTGCATCCTAGCCCTCCTTAAGCCTTCATCCATCCTTGCATCTAAGCCCTCCATCCCTCTACCCCTTAGCCTATAAATTGAATCCCATCCCAAGCCATTTCATCAACAATCTTTGAGCTAAAGTTACTATGCTATTTTGAGAACCAAAGCCATCAATCTTACCCTTATAATGCCAAATTGAGAGCTCACAAAGCTACCAATTTGCCATTACCCATCTCCATTGAAGCAGCTTTTGAGCATCTTGAGCATACATCCACAGCAAAAGGACACATCTACAGAATCAAGAAAGCATGGAGTGTTTTCTCTTGTGAGGTTTGCACTTCTTGTTTTCTTTCTTTGTCATTCGAGCTAAGCCTCAAGGAACTTTATACCCTTGAGAAGTGAAATAGGAGAAGTGGGTTACCGCTCCTCTCGGCTATATTCTAATCTAATCCACCTCCCAAGTGGGCCCTGTTAGTTAGCTTCTACTAATCTACTAGCATAGAATGTAAACTAGGAACTTTTTCATTATGTACTATAAATTCATTACATCAGAACAATACATAGAACTGTAAAAACAACTCACTGCAAGAGTCAACCGTTTCTTGTCATAACTTTCTTCTTCTAACCTCTAACATAATTGGTCTGAGCCTATAAATAGAAGATTGACACTTATTCTAAAACAAAAAACAAAAAACAAACTATGAATCTATAGGAGAAAAAGAAGGAAAGATAACAGCTCATGGAACAGGTAATAAAATATGGACAACCACTTTCACATAATAATAAATGCAGAGAATAAACAAGTCTTCATAGCTCCTCCATACTAACAGTCATGTCCTTTGGTACCATTATAAATTTTCCATCATGGCTAAACCTCAAACTCTTTTCTCCTTGAATGGTATTGGTTGTGTTCAACGTTCATCTTTGAATTCTTCCAATCATGTCCAGCTTTATTTGCTAATAGGTTAGTTATAATGTAGAGATATTTGCAAATAAGCATTATCAAATTAAATTCAAATATTAGAACACACATTTTGATGGTTATATGAAACACTACATTATATATATAATATTAGCAAAGGATGACATACTATCTACCCATAGGTTAATCATTAGTTTAGGTAAACATAAGTTCACAAATGTCATAATGGAAACAAAACAAAGTGTTTAAAACTATCATAAAATAGAGGCAATAATTAGCCTCATCATCTGCCCCCTGGTAAACTAATGCTTGTCCTCAAGAATTGTATTTTCTAGTTAGTGACCTAAAATATCCAACCTCAATGCTTCCTTTCTTGTTTCTTCTGAAGGTGTAGTAAAAACCTCTTGTTCTTTCCCAAACTTCCCTTCTATGGTCCTCATGTAGCTTGTCAAGTCTATGAACATTAATATCATATGGGGTCCATATGAGCATTGGTGGTTGCATAGTGAGTGGGCATCATAATTTTGGCCTAGAATGTTTCCATAACTCTATATACTTTGGAGCTCGGTGAAGGGAAACCTCCAAATTGATGGGACTATGCGGCTCTAACCTTCTAGGTGACTTAGGTAATCTAGCCCATCTGCTTCTAACACTAGTCATGGCTCTTTGAAAGGAAAAGTAGGGTAAGTTCTCATAATTTTCATAGGCCTTGGTTCTAGTAGTGAAGATCTTATCCCTTACCTCCTTATGCTTATCCCCATAAGTCAATCTCAACCAATCCCTAAGAATTTCCTCTAGTTTGCTACTCTCAACTCTTAATGATAAGGGCTTTGTTCTTTCCTCATCTTTGTAATTATTCAATTGCTTGTCATATTTTGCTTCATTATACATCTAGGACATCAAAACCCTTAGATTTATATTCCCTATATAAAGTAAGGGATTCCGTTGGGTTTCTGATGGAATGATAAAATTATGCACATATAATTCACAGAGCAAATTCTGCTGCCAGGATGATAGGGTCTGGTATAAACCATAAAATTCTTGGGCTGATTTGAATTCTACATTTATATTCTTAAGGGTTAGCATAAGTTTAAATAAAATGGATTCCTCCTTTAAACACATAGCATATATCTGAGGTGGTGGCCTACAAGTAAGTGCTTGATCAACCAACTTGAGGGCATAATCCATTCTTTATTTCTAATTTGCTAATTGCTCCTTCAAATATGCAATTTCTTCACCTTAGGACTCTATGGCTTTCTTCATCTTTTTCCTCTCATCTTCCCATAGGGCCAAAAAAAATTTATATTGTCCAAACAATTGGAAAAAGAGTTTTTTTAGGGTAATGGAACTATTGTCTCCTTCATAGTTATTTTTCCTTTGTATCTATTCCCTCCATAACTGTTCTATGAAACTAGTAAGCCATGTTGGTTTATAGGGAACTAGGCCAATTTTTGAATAAACTTGCTCATTCATTATAGAAACTATTCAATCTTTATAACTTGAAGTACTTGGTTGGCCTATTGGGGTATCATCTTGATTTTCATTGATTTCAACCCTACATTCCTCATTAGGGTTTTCAAGAATGTTTGCAGTTTCAAGGTGAGGAGGAGAGTTATAAAGAACAAATTGTACTGGGGATTCTTTAGTAGATGGCTTGGATGAAGTGGATTCTTTCAAAATTTGTCCTCTCATTCTAGGACTTCTTCTTACAGGGGTCTCTTCTAGTATTAGAACCTTTTGCCTACTTCTTCCTTTTGGTGTCTCTGCTATAGGAGTGACTATTGTAGGAACCATATTAGTTCTCTTTTGCCATCGAGTTTGGATTTTCTTTCATTGGAGAAGAGATTTCTTATTGCAATTTCTATTTTCTCTTTTCTCAGCTAGAGGTAGGTTTTTGAGTTTCTTGTATAGGTAAAGACACATTTTCTTGTACATTTTAGCTTCAACATTTGGAATGCATTGCTCAGTAGGTTCATCAGTGAGAACTACATTTTCTTCATCGGGCTATTCATTAGGAGCAACCTAGGGTTGTAGGGTTTTGGCTTGGACAAATTCTACCCATGACATAAGAGAGACATCCCTAAGTGATCTTTCTATGATTAATTTAATTAGGGCATGATGGGGGATAGAATTGTCCTTTCCTTTTTGGGTTTCTTCAGCAATAATGCATAACATATTATACAAGAAATTGGGAACATTTACTAGATAATTGTGCCTTATACAATTGAGAAATTTCAAATGATGTGCATGTAAATATGAAAATCTTCCTTCACATATGAGTTACTTGATAATGTGCATGGCCAATTCATTGTATGGCAGTAGAAGAGACATCCTTTTATAACCTTGCTTGGTGATATCCAATTAAGGATCAGTTGGTATGACAAACTGGGCCCTAGCTAATCTTGCATCATGCATATTAGGATAATGTTCCCTTATTGCTGGTAACTAAATTACTTCTACTATTTTCTCTTCTATGCAATAACCATTAAACCCACTACATTAGCTTCTCCTTCATCAAATGTTCTTGTGAATTTTGTAGCTACTTCTTCATCAAATGTAGTTAAACTTGAGAAATACCTTAACCAACCACATGCATTAAATCTCCTTACTACCTCTACATCTGAGAGAAAAATGGTATGTTCCACTGGTTCTCATTGTTGTCATTGTCGACCCATTTTTGCTTAACACTTTGACTCTCTGCACTACTTGTGCTATTTCCCCCTTATGAATTCAGCCTTCTTTTGTTGTTGTTTTACAAACCCATTTCGCATTTCATTTAATAGGTAATTAATGTCATAATGATTTGTTATGAGCAATAATCATATGGTTTTAATGAGAATAAATCATGGATGTGTGAAAATTGTCCAAAAATGGTATTTAGATCACTTGAAATTTAAATATGGGTCACATCACATCTAGATAGTAAGGAATCATTCAAGAATAAGGGGTACAACACCTAGGCACTTGTGTACTTATAAAAATTGAATTCCATCAATAAAGGAAGTATGAAGATTTGGAAAAATCTTTACAAATAAATAGGAATGTCATTGGGTTTTAGTAACCTTCCCTACTCCCTATGAAATATGGACAATGTCCATACTTGTCAGACTTAGTATAGGGTATGGAATTGGCATAATGCTGCAATAATATAAATAATGCAGTATTAGATATAGGAAATGAAATCTATGTACTATAAATGAATAATAAATTAAAAATATTATACTTATTAATTGATCATCGCACATACTAAAAGGTGGCTAAAGATACATTAGAAGTGACAACATTCGTCGGAAAACTTGCAGTGTTTATGGAAGCATTAGAAAATGGTGATGTGGAATATGGGTGGGTGGAAGGTAAAGAAATGAGATGAGGTGGAAAAAGAAGAAATGGGAAAGTGAATGGAGAAATTTAGAACTTTATGTGGACATAAATTTTTTATTATGGGCACGCACAAAGAAATTAGTGTTTAAGAGTTGTAGATGAAAGGTCAACACCTTCTATTGTAGGAAGAGTTAGCTGGTGCATATTTGAATTTGGCTATTGAAACTACTACAAAAGGTCCTCTTTTATTTGGGGCCATTTATATAATTTGAGTCAATGAAAATTGACTAATGATTGAAAAGGCACTAGATCAATGATAGTTAATTGGATGACTCCATTTACAAAGACATGAGTGATTTCACAAGGACCTAGCTATCGTGTTTGCAGGTTGCCTGGCATAGCTTTAAATCTAGAATCATATAACAATGCCTAGTCACCAACTTGAAATTATTTATTGCTAATATAGGAGTCATGCCATTGTTTTCTTTGCTTCTGTATGATTTCAGTTCATTCTAGAGCAGCTTTGCACATTTCATCCAAAGAATTAAAATGTGGAAGAAGTTCTCTCTATGTTGCAAGAAGTTCAATGTTCAACTCCAGTGCATTCTTAAATTTTTATGCTCAAATTCAATGGGGAACATTGGTACTTTCCCATATAGGATCTCAAATGGTGTGAACCCTATAGTAGTCTTCTATGTTGTTCTATAGGCCCAAATAGCTTTTGGTAGTCTTCAATTCCAATCCCTATGGTGCAAATTAACTATTTTTGTTAGGATGGCCTCTATCTCCCAATTTGTGACTTCTGCTTGTCCATTAGCTTGAGGATGATAGGGATTTGATTTCTGGTGCTTGATATTATATTGTTTCATTAGTTCTATGATCAGATTAGAAGTAAATGGAGCACCTTGGTTAGTGACCAGTTCTTTGGGTACACCATAGCGAGTAAAGATTTTTTCATACAAAAATTCTACAACTTTGTGATCACGAGCATGGTTCATCACTTTGACTTCAACCCATTTTTTTAGGTAATTAGTACACACAAGGATATAAGGTTTCTTGTTGGATGGAGGATCAATTGGACCAATGAAGTCGATGCCCCATTTATCAAATGATGTTAATGCCATTTGTGGGTTTAGAGGCATTTCATCTATTCTTGTTGGCCTGCCCATCCTTTGACACTTGTCACACTTCTGTGTATAGTTGGCTACATCTTTGTGAAGTGTAGGCCAATAGTAACTAGTTCTTAAAATTTTCAAGGCTATTCTTTTTGCTACAAAGTTCCCTCTACATGGGTCATTATGACATGCATATAGAATTTCATATGTCTCATCTTCTCTCACACATCTTCTCATAATTTGATTAAGTCTAGTGTAAAACAAGAGATTATCTATCCAAGAGAAATGGAAACTTTTCTCTACATGGAAATTCTTTTCCTTGTAAGAAAAATGTTCTGTTGTTTTATTAGCTGCAATGTAGTTAGCAATATCTGCATACTATGGAGTTTGAACAGTAATATAAAATACATGCTTGTCTGGAAATGCATCATCTACCAGAGTAGTCTCATTCTCATCATGGTAGATTCTTGATAAACAATTAGCTACCACATTGGCTCTTCTAGGCTTATCAATGATAGTGATATCAAATTCCTACAACAATAGCAACCATTTTGCTAACCTACTTGTTATAGTAGGTTTTTTCATGAGATATTTAATTATTGCATGATTAGTATGAACAAATATGGAATAGCCAGTTATGTAGTGCCAAATTTTTTTCAAAGCATAAACTACTACTAATAATTTTTTTTCAGTCACTGTGTAGTTTAATTCTAGTCCATGAAGGCTCTTGCTAATATAATATATTGCATTTTCAATATTTTGATATTGTTGTCCTAAAACTGCACCTATGGCATAGTCAGAAGAATATGTGTGTGTGTGTGTGTGTGTGTGTGTGTGTGTGTGTGTGTGTGTGTGTGTGTGTGTGTGTGTGTGTGTCTGTGTATGTGAAAAGGAAAATTCCAATCATGGCCTTGTAAAACTAGGGATGTAGTGAGAAGTTTCTTAAGTTGCAGGAAGGCTTCATTACATTTGGGCGTCCAACTGAATTCAACTTCCTTATTTAGTAACTTATACAAAGGATGAGCTATTTTGTTGAAGTCTTTTATGAAACATCTATAATATCCAACATGACCTAGGAAAGATCTTACATCTTTTAGTTTTGTAGGTATGGGTAATGTTTGAATTACCTCTATCTTAGTTGGATCCACTTGTATTCCTATAGCCAATATGAAATGACCAAGTACCACACCTTCCTGCATGAGCATGAAACATTTTTCACTATTAAGTGTTAGGTTATGTTCTTGAAATCTTATCAGAACTTTTTCAAGATTCATAATTGCTTCCTCAAAGGTGACTCCAAATGTTGTGAAATCATCCATATATATTTCCATGCAATCATGTGATATATCAGCAAAGATGCTAATAACTACTCATTGAAATGTTGAAGGAGCATTACATAGACCAAATGGAAAAATAGAGTATTAAAAAGTACCCCATGGGCATGTGAATGTGGTTTCATCTTGTTCTTTAGGGGCAATATTGATTTGATTATAACCAGTATACCCATCTAGAAAAGAGAAATACTTCTTTCTAGCTGGAGTGTCTAGAACTTGATCTATGAATGGTAAAGGGAAGTGATCCTTTTTGGTGGCCTTGTTCAATTCTCTATAATCTACACAAATCCTACATTTTCCTTCCTTCAAATATAGGATAAATAAAATTAGCATCAAGTAATTTTTGCAATTCAATTTTAACTATTTCTCTAAGGCTTGGATTTATCCTTCTCTGGGGTTGACAAAGTGGTAGAGAACCTTCATTGATGTATATCCTATGAGTGCACAATGTAGGACTCAAACCTTTCATATCTCTATAGTCCCATGTAAAATTCTTTGCATGCTTTTGAAGTAGCTTTGTTAACTGTTCCATTTGTGTGGGATTAACATGAAGATTATGACCTTTGGACAACTCAACAGTAGTGGTAGACTCTATCATAGCACCTTTAGAGATTGGACTTGTTCCCAATTCACATGATAAGAGTTGATGAAGAATGTTAGGGTATTTGAGTAGAGTACAATTCTCATCACATTCCTCATATGTGGTTAATTCCAACACAAACCTTTTAGATACATCTTTTTCTACCACACAACTATTAGTAAGAATACTCTGAAGTAATTTGAAGTGTTGAATATTCCTCTTGTAGCTTTAGAAAGGATTGTCTATGTAACATCATGAGTTGTGCTATGGAATTTAACTCTTCTTCTTCATCCCCTAAATCTAGCCAAATAGATGTGCTCAAATCTGGTAATGGTTGTGTTGGAGGATACAAATCAAATTTCTTTTGCTTGGCCATTAGATATGTTCATATTCCCTTACCTACAACTTATATTTGCATTAGCTGTAGCTAACCATGGTTGACCTAGGATGATAGGGTAACTAGATGGATTGACCTTGGGAGAAAAAATCATAAAGTCTGTAGGATACTCTAGAGAGTCTAAGGTTACAACTATGTTTTGTATCATCCCATCAGGGGTGACAGTAGAACTATCTATAAGTTGCAGAATTGTTGGAGTAGCCCTTAGTCCTTCTATTTTCAACTTCTTCAAACTATCCTTGGTCAAGAAATTTATAGAAGCACCAAGCTCTATTAAAATATTTTTAACAAACTGACCATTTATAATCACCTCCACAACTGGACTATCTAGATTAGAATATTTTGGAGTGATCAATTTTCTTAATGTAATGTTAGCCAATTGTCCCATAACATGGACTATGGTGGGATCTTTTTCTTCCTCCCAGGCTTCCTCAAGCATGCTTTTCTAATGGATTTATAATAGATTGGAACATCTTTAATAGATTAGAATAGGGGTATTTGGATATGCATGTTCTTCAATTGATCAACAATATCAAAAGGCTGTTCCTCTATTTGTATAGGTTTACTTTGTATAAGCTTTTTTGGAAAAGGAGTTTTGACCACTAGTTGAGCTTAGGCTGAGACAGTGACATTGGTTGGGTCAACCTCTTTAGAGATTGGGGGTTTTGATGCTATAGGAGTATCTAGTATTTCAATTATAAGAGGCAATTAAGGTGCTGGTAAAGTTCTACCAAATCTCAAATGTATATCTGCAACACTTAAAGCGTAAGTAGGATATTGCTAAGCATTAGCAATATACATGGGTTGTTGCTACTATTGGTTATTTAGATTTGGCCAAGGTTTCGTAGTAACTATGTCTTCTTCTGAGGTCTAGGATTCATAGATGGTGGCATTAGAGTAGGTTTTTGAGTTGGGGGTGGTAATTGTGGAGTATTGGTATTTTGGTTAGGCCACTATTGAGGTCCCTTCCATTGGTGCTGTTGTGGATTGTTTTGCCTAGCATTATTCCAATTTGGTTGATTATATTGTGGAGGACCTTGGGAATTACTATTTTGCCATTGATTACCATATGAATTTGAATTTTTGAAAGGGTCCTGAGGTATACCTTGACATTGAGTCTATGGTTGGTGTTGAGCAACAAAAAGTACTTGCTCATCATCTTCATCTATATTAAGGTACTTAGTTGGAAGATGCTGGTTTTCCATGCTTACAAACAATTTATATTGGCAATCCTTCTTTTGCTTTTGGCAATGAGGGTAATATTTAGCTAGTTGCAATCCAACTTCTGCATGCTTCTTCTTGGTAGTCATTGTGTCGAGATGTGTAGCAACATCATTTATAATATCTTGCTTGAAATTTGTGAGTAGATTGAATATTTTGAGCTTGAAAATACCCTAATTGATTCCTTTAGTGACTATGGAATGAGGTCCCTGACCTTTCTTCATAGTTGACCTTGAATAATTTTGGCAAATTTTCTTGAGGTCATCCCAGGAAGATTGATATACATTACCACCAGCCATCAGATCTAGTGTTTCCAAACAATTATCATTCACACCTCTCAAGTAAACTAGCTTTTGTGAATCCTTAGACAATACATGTTGAGGGTTCTTCTATACTGTATACAAGACATGTGAAACATAGTCTTCTAATGTTTCTTCCTCCTTTTGTGATATCCTAAAGATGTCATCTCCTCTTGAACCATATGCTTTGCAATACTCTTTATATTTATCGAAAAACAAAGTTTGCATTTCATCCCAAGTTCCTACTGCATTGGCTCCTAAGTCCATGAACCATCATAAAGCTAATTGTTTCAATGTTTCTAGAAATAATTTGACCTTGTGTGCATTAGTGTTGTAGTCAAAACTATGATAGAGTATGTCAAACTCAAACAAGAAAGTATCAGGGTCTTTAGTTGCAGGGCCATAGAACTTTGGGAGAGTAGTTGGAGGTATATTTTTGAGATTAGCATTAGCTACAAGACTTGGAAGAGGGAATGGAAAAGTAGGCTATGCCATTATTTGAGGTATTAGATTTTGAGGTTATTGCTAAAAAGAAACATTGGGTACTGGATTATTAACAACTGGTGGATTTGGAGGACTATTATCAAGGAAACGAGCCAAAATTTCAGCAAAAGGTTGAAGACCACTTGTATCTATAGGTTCTATTCTTGAGGATGATTCTATAGGAAAAACAAGGCTTGCATCTTCAAAATGTAACTCAACTTCTTCTTCTTCAATTTTCTCGTTCAAATTAAGACTCTTGTGAAATTTTTTTTCCATATTCATCTCCTTGTCTTACTCTTCGATGCATACAATTGAATTCTTCACATTGGTGAAGAAAGATTTAAGACTACAAATTTCTAAAAAAAATTTTACTAAGAACTATGACTCAAAAATGCTCCTAGCTTGACACCATCCCCGACAATGACACAAAAAATGGTCCACCTCATAATAGATGTATAATAATAATGCTCAAGGCCATACTTAGGAATAGTTTATTCAATCTAAGGACTATTTTTCACTATCATGAGGTGCATTTAATGTTGTCAACCTAGGGACATATACTTGAAATGGTTGGCACAATATGTGCACTAGGTTCTTAATGAGTCATTATCCTTATGTTGTAGGAAAGTAAAAATGCAAGGAAAGAACCTACACTAGTGCTATAGGAAACTGATACACTTAACTCTTCACCAAAAAGAATGCTAAAAATACAATTAAATGCTAGCTTATATTCCAAATCAGTTCATCTACTATAACTATTCTTATAGATGCTATATGAACATTCAGAAAATATGATGCTATAGGAAGGAACTTACAACTTCTACTTGCAAAACTAAAGATGCTTAAAAATAAATCTACACTACTCTAATCTAATCCACCTCCCAAGTGGACCCCCTTGGTAGGCTTCTGCTAATATACTCGCATAGAATGTAAAATAGGAACTATTTCATTATGTTCTATAAATTCATTACATCAGAACAATACATAGAACTATAAAAAAAAACTCACTACAAGAGTCAACAGTTTCTTGTCATAACTTTCTTCTTCTAACCTCTAACACAATTGGTTTGATCCCTATAAATAAAAGATCGACACTTATTGTAAAACAAAAAACAAACAAACAAACTATAAATCTATAGGAGAAAAAGAAGGAAAGATAACAACTCATAGAACAAGTAATAAAATTTGGACAACTACTTTGACATAATAATAAATGCAGAGAATATAGCAAGTCTTCAAAGCTCCTCCATACTAGTAGTCATGACTTTTGGTACCGTTATAACTTTTCCACCATAGCTAAATCTCAACATCTTTTCACCTTGAATGTTATTCATTGTCTTCAACATTCATCTTTGAATTCTTTCAATCATGTTCAACTTCATTTGCTAATAGGTTAGTTATAATGTAGAGATATTTGTAAATAAGCATTATCAAATTAAATTCAAATACAAGAACACACATTTTGATGGTTATATGAAACACTGTATTCATTATATATATATATATATATATATATATATATATATATATATATATATATATATATATATATATATATATATATATATATATATATATATATATATATATATATATTAGCAAAATATGACATACTATCTACCCATAGGTTAATCATTGGTTTGGGTAAACATAAGTTCACAAATGTCATGATGGAAATAAAATAGAGTGTTAAACAAAGTGTTTAAAACTATCATAAAATAGAGGCAATAATTAGCCTCATCAATATATATATATAAGTATGTTGAACTAGATTAGACAAGTGGTGAAAGTCAATGGATGAATCCATGTCTACCATTTCTAGTGCTTGTGGGGGATGATAGGTGTCAGTTGGGTCCAAAACTCATATATCCTATTTTTCCACCCATTCAATCGACTCACACTCATTCCAATTTTCCTTTACACATGATGTACAATAGCATGCCATTTTTCTTGTGTGGATACTCCATGAACCTAAATCATAGCTTCTAAAAGAGTGCAACTCACTTGATTATGTTAGTATGAAATAATCTACATATGGTGCAATGCTAGTATTATCTATCAACCAAAAAATTCTAAGAACTGTAGACTCACCTTCCCCACCTAGACCCATTGTAGCATTACACCACTAGATGATGGATTTTGAATTTGTCAATGTTGCTCCATCATTGTACTTTAGTTTTTCATGAGCTAAGGCTCTTTTAATGCATGTGCCCACACCATCATGCTCTCGCTTTCCATGACCTACCTTTGTAAAATTTCACATATATTGAATTCTAGACAACCTGTGCATCCTAATCAACTAATAGAACATCTATGCATTCTTGAATTGAGATGCACTATTTTCTAACAAAATAATGTGTTGGAAATATGTTATGCCTCTATTAGCCAAATATCCATAAAATAGTTGAAAACAACCATGTAAAAATTCTGTAGAATGTGATCGATCATTGGTGATGTAAAAATGGTACTCCCTCAATATCTTCCTGTCATCCTTTGTACTTGTATGTGAATGGAATGTTATGTGAAAAAATATGGAAACTTGTTGATAAGTATAATAATTTCTTGCACTTCATTTTGTGGTTGTAGTGTGTAGTTCTCTGCTATGTCTACAATTGAAACAATGGTATCCAATGGAAATGTATCCTTTTACAACTTTATTTACAAATCTGACCATCAAGCTCTATGTGTATGCCTTGCATACTTGTGAATAATATTTTCACAAAAATTTTTTATGAACTCATACACTAGAATATTTTCAATGAATAAATCATATATTTTACTCCACTTTCCATCTTTTAGAGCATATTTCAATGTCTTATATTTTCTATAATCTACTATTTCATTTCCAACTACATGTGTAGTATCCATATGTTCACAAGTTGATAAAAGCTACAAAGAACCACATAATAAACATGTACAATCCAAGCACGTTGTCTTGTAAGACCATCCTCTATTTGACATAAAATATTGGACATGAATTCCCTTGAAGATCTAGGTGGCTCATTCATGTCACAATCCTACAAAACAACTTCAAATGCAAAAACACACATATATGCCTGAAAACATCAAAATGGTTAGAAAATTCAATATGTATCCTACAACAATAAGTTGTGCATGTGTGATTTATCTTCACATAAAAAGGTTCACCCATCTCAAAAAATCTTTGACTTATTCAAATTTGAGGATACATACCAATAAATTTTGCAAAAAATTGTCTCTAAGTTGAGTCCAAAAAATGTTTCGGCTGTGGGTCATGATTTTGGATACTAATCCTCCTTACAACATCTCTTTGATTAGGGAAAAAACATGTGATATTTGTCCAAAAATATTCAATCAATGATTTCAAAGCTTCACTAATTTATTTATCCTTTCATGATAGTCTATCACTAAATGTCCATAACTCATTTTTTGGTGGATCTTCTAATCTCTCATACCTTACCATGACTCTCCTTAGAGTACCTCTACCAAATTTCAATGTTTTTCTTGTCTTTCTCATGTGTCAAGCTTTCTTTATCTAGGTACTTATTGTTTTTGATGTAAGGACATGTCTTATGATATTACTATCTCTATTGTATGATTTAGAACCCACTTTTCCATATGCACTCATTAGATTCTTTACAATGCTTTTTTAATTTGAATTGTCCAACGTTCTTAGCCCAAGAATCTTCATTATGGGCCTAAATTTCAAATTCTTCACAATTTCAAAAAATAATTGGCATTGACCTATAATATTTAATTCTTCAAAGAATAATCTCCACATATGATTAATTTTTTTTTTGACAAGTACGCCTGCTAATGTTGTTAGGCATTGATTTCAAAATCTTAGTATCAATATCAATCAAATATTTTGGTCTTCTAAAAAAAATTCTAGAAGGTGTTATAATCTCTTCCATTCCCTCAACATTTTGAACATCAACATAAGGTTGAGTGTTTTGTGCACCTTGAACTGAAGATGATGTGCCTTGGTAATAAGATGCAAAAGATGGAATATCACCTACTTGATATGTTGATTTTGTTCCTTCAACATGACATCATGGAGTGTGTACATTGTTAGATGTAGAAATTAGTGTCTCTTCAACATGAGATGATGATATGAGTCCAACATTGGAAGATGGTGAAACTTCATAATTCAATTATCTTCGTGGGCGTAATAGTCTCATTCGTTCTCTATCTTTCCAATTCTTCCTCTTTGTTTCTTGTTCCTATTTAAAAAATAATTCTTTATTATTGCATTGAAATTTTCTTTGTTCATGTACTAGTTTTATATTATCTTTTTTAATTGCCAAATATCTCTCCCTCTCTTCTGTTGTTTGATTTTTTGGTCTCTTCCTTGGCATGATCATTATTTCTATATGTCAAATTATTCAAACATCTGAATTACTTACAATTTATAAATTACAAATTATTAAATACATACACAAATTATAATTATTTCAATGAATACACAATATATATTAAACAATTTGTCAAATTTCTAACCATTTCCAAATAACAATTCATTCAAATAAACAAATTTCAATGAATTCTCTATATATTAAACAATTTGTTAAAATATAATGAAATTTGACTCTATAGTAACAAAGAATATTTAAAAAGGACTACACTAACCTTGTCAATAGAAATAATGTTAAAAAAGCCTTCAAATGTATCCAATGATTGAATTTGGTGTTTGCTAGCTTCCAATAACATGAAATAATGTTAAAAAAAAATTCAAATAGTGTATCCAGTGATTGAATTTGGTGTTTGCTATCTTCCAATAGCATGAAAGAATGTTCAAAAAGCCTTCAAATAGTGTATCCAATGATTGAATTTGGTGTTTTCTAACTTCCAACAACATAAAACCTATATTTTTTGTTAGAACAATAGAACAAACAACAGACAAAAAATAAAATATGGGTTAGTAGGAACCCAAACTTTTGTTATAACCATTTTTTAGTGTTGTCATATAGTGCTTATGCACTATGAAGTGCAAATGCACTATAATGTGTACACACTATGTAAAAAATCTATCTCTCTCTATCCCACCCTCTCCCATCTCTTATTCTCTCTCTCTCTCTCTCCTATCCTACCCTCTCTCATCCCCTACTCTCTCTCTCTCCCTCCCTTTCTCCCATCCCCTACTCTCTCTTCTCCCCTCTACTATGTGAAAAATCTCTCTCCCTATCCCATCCTCTCCCATCCCCTACTCTCTCTATATCCCACTCTCTCCCATCCCTTAATCTCTCTCTATCTCATCCCCCTCTCTCTCTATCCCACCCTCTCACATTACCCTACTCTCTCTATCTCTCTCTATCTCCTATCCCCTACTCTCTCTCTATCTCTTTCTCTTTGTGTCTCCCATCCCCTACTCTCTCTATCCCACCGCTCCCATCCACTACTCTCTCTCTACCTCTCCCTCTCTCCCATCCCGTAGTCTCTCTCTATCCCACCCTCTCCAATCCCCTTCTCTCTATCCCACCCTCTCCCATCCCCTACTCTCTCTCCCATCCCTTACTCTCTCTCTCTCTCTCTCTCTCTCTCTCTCTCTCTCTCTCTCTCTCTCTCTCTCTCTCTCTCTCTCTCTCTCCCTCTCTCCTATTTCCTACTCTCTCTCCCTCTTTCCCTCTCCCCTATCTCCTAATATCTCTCTCTTCCTCCCCCTCTCCCTCTCTTTCTCTCTTCCTCCCTTTGTCTCTCCCATTCTGTACTCTCCCTCACTCTCTCCCTCCTGCCCTCTCTCTCTCCACCTCTCTCCCCCCTACTATGTGAAAATACATCTCTCCCTATTCCACCCTCTCCCGTCCCCTACTCTCTCTCCCTCTTCCCATTCTTCTCTCTCTCCCTCTCCTCTCTCCCCCCTGTCCCCTACTCTCTCTCAATCCCACCCTCTCCCATCCCTTGATCTCTCTCTCAATCCCCATGTCTCTCTCTCCCCCATCCCCTTCTCTCTCTCTATCCCACCCTCTCCCATCCTGTAATCTCTCTTTGTCTCTGTCTCTCTCCCCCCTTTCTCCCATCCACTACCCTCTCTTTCTCATACCCTAACCTCTCTTTCTCATCCCCTAGTATCTCTCTCTCTCTCTCTCTCTCTCTCTCTCTCTCTCTCTCTCTCTCTCTCTCTCTCTCTCTATCTCTGTCTCTATCTATGTCTCTCTCTCCCTCCCTCCCTCCCCATTACACCCTCTCCCATGCCCTAGTCTCTATGTGTGTATCTCTCTCTCCCTCTCTCCCTCCCTCCCCATCCCACTCTCTCCCATCCCACCCTCTCCCTCTCTCTCTCTCTCACTCTCTCTCTCCCCCTCCCATCCCCTACTCTCTCACCATTTCTCCATCCCTCTCTCTCTCTCTCTATCCCACCTTCTCTCTCTCTCTCTCTCTCTCTCTCTCTCTCCCACCCTCCCTCCATCCCTCCCTCCCTATCCCACCCTCTCCCATATCCTACTCTCTCCTCATCCTCTACTCTCATTCTCTACCCTCTCTCTATCTCTGCTTCCCTCTTTATTGAAATTTAGGCTTACAAAGTATGTAAACACTATAGTGTGTATGTGCTATGTAAGCTTGAATTTAAGTGTGTGTGTGTGTGTGTTCTATGGTGCGTAAATGTTATTTAAATATTTGGATTCTACCAATCCTAAGGCTTGGATTTGCCTTGTGGATCAACCCAAAAGTTTGTAGTCTCTAAATTGGTCTTAGACATGATTTTCAAGAAACATACAAAAAATATTGATTTTTCTTGCATGCTCTCCTTCAAGTTTCGTCATGGTTGAACATCGATAAAATCAAGTTACATGACATTGTAGATCTTTGTGTTATCTATATAACCATATAATTTATTTCAAATTTTAACTATTTCAAGCCTTTCAACTATAATTTCTTTTGAATGTATGTCCATTTTCTATAAAAACCAATGTGTACTAATTGGAGTGTAGATTTTAGCTTGTTCATCAAATTTCACAGCAAAATAGTTTTTAGAAATTAGAGTCCATTATACACACTTTTAAAAAAAGAAGTTTTGATTTTAGATTAGTTTGGAATCATTTCTATGGGAAGTACACAAATATTTCACATTTTTGGGATGTGCCCAATTAATTTTTTTATTAAAATAGTACACATTATGAAATTATCCAAAATATCTGGGATAAACTCCACAGTTCTAGCTAACTTTTGACTGGAGCAATTAAATTATTTAACCAAAAAAGTTAAAATATTTGGGGGGCCAAACTTTGAACTATGTTATATTTTTTCTAAAAAAATGGTACCACTTTCTCTGCCCCCTTTTTTGAGTACCTAAAATTAAACTGTTTAAAAAAATTTAGTATTTTAGAAACTACATTCAAAAGGACTACTTCTTTTGTTTTTGTCATATCTTAAAATTTTGAGCATAACTATTTTCAAATTCTTGTCAAAGTTCACAAATTTTTGATTTTAGGAAAAAAGAGGCCACTTATACCCCTCTTTTGACACCACAATTTGGTGAACTTACCCCTATGTACAGTCAAGATACAAAGCTATTAAACATTTTTTGGGAAGATCAAGAATATTATGTCGTAGCCTAATTTTTTTAGACAAAATCATTAGGTATACACCATCTCAAATGATCTATACCTAGGTATACATCATATTAAACATGACCTCTACACTAACAAACAATTTCAAATTTTATAGGAAATAAAATTACAATGATGAGATATCAAAAATAGTTATAGGATTTTTCTAAAATTCATCTCTTAGTTATTCAAATTGGAAATTACTAGTTTTCAATTCCAATTTATAAATGCACTTATTTCATTCCTAATTTAAAATTCGATCTCTATCATTCATTTTTAATTTCAAAATTATATATTATTGAGGAAAGAATTGTCCCCATTTAGCACTTGAGCCACATCTTAAGCCTGTTGGAGGCATCTTATTTTGATCTACAAAACCTTGAAATAGGAGGTGATCTACCCTAGTTTCACATTGCCTCTTATTTCCGAATGTACAATAGGATTATCTTCTTTCTAAAATTTCTCTTGAAATAATTATTTATATTTTTCTTATTAGCTTATTTATTATCATAGCCTTAAATTTGGATACATATGGAGTGGTTCCCTTCCCTTATCATTTGGTATACATAGAGACAAAAATACCCAATTCTTAAAGAAATTGCTAGCATATGAGAAGTTATGATTTATAAAATAGGTTATAATTTTTTGACACTATTTTTTCCCCCTCTTATACCTCTAAAAAAGGTCTTAAATTTTTGGATTCATAACAATTAAAAATAATATTTATATAAAGTTATCCCTCAAGCTACTAGTCACATGAGAGCTAACAATATTAGAGCTAGTGGTAAATAAAGCACCACTTTATTTGTGACTTGGAAGAGGATGGTGCTAAAGAAATTTAATATTTTGTATCTAAATGTCTTAGATAAATTAGCAAGGTTGGCAAAAGAGTCAATGTTTAAGAAACCAATAGAGCAAATCTAATATGAAGAAATAATCATGTGAATATCAATGCACATGAAATTAAACCCAATTTAAATACAGATTATCAAGGGAAAAAAAATCAACACTATGTTCATTAATCAAGTCTATCTCACATTATTTCTTCAATGAAATTTTTTTCAAACAAAAATAAATTTTTACAATCCTCTTAATATTACATTTATCACTCTTATGCATAAAAAGTAAGCTTTAGCATTAGTAAAATAGGAATATACCTCTTAATGTTTTATTAAAATATCTCTACACTTATCTCCTTATCTTGTATCTTTTTTAATGATTGATTAATGACCTAAGCCCTGATTTTTTAAAATTTATTTAAAATATTTGCAAAGTCCTCCATTTAAGTGCAGACATAGGAGAAAAATAGTTGAGGGACAAAAAACTTGATGTGTTTCTTGAGACCAAATTCCTATTACTGATACATAAAACACCAAATGCATACCCCATGTTATAGATGTGATGAGAACAAGCACATCAGTGCTTGAAAATATATATTTTATTACATAGGATTCAATGGGCACTCCCTTGTTCTATACATTGTATTAGAATTACATTGGGAAGATGCTCTTAAGAAGATACAATGTACGTTATGCCTTTACATCAATATTTGCATTAGTGAATAGCTTATCTTGTATCTTTTATCCAAAAATAAGATACAAGATATTCAAGAAGTTTTAATGATTCTCTCTTTGTAAGACTTCTTAAGCCCCATATCAATTTATTATGACCACATATCATATTTTTATCTAATACTATATTTGTAAGAATGAACTACTACTAAAAATCAAGGTGGGGTTGTCTTATACTAGCCATATTAGAAAAAAAAAAATTACTATGAAATTCTCAAGATCATTCATTAGTCGTACTACCATTAGAATGAGAAAGGAAAAGTGGTGAGAAATAAAAAAAGACTAGTATTTAAACATTTTTTTTGATCTGTAAGAGGTCGAAGCCAAGATTAATTATGATTATGTATTGTGTTTAATTATTATTATTTATTAAGATTAAGTAGACTTGAACCCAAGACATCCTAGATAAGAGGATCATGATTCATCATTGTGTTATAGGCTCTTTCCTAGTAAGTAAAGGTTATTGAAAATAAGAAGGTATTGGTTTTAAAGACACCTTTGCCTCTGTAGCAATATTAGAAGTAAGATTATTTTTGACATATACAGATAACAAGAAATTCAAAGTGTATCAGATGGACATCAAATTAACTTTCTTGAATGGAGAATTAGAGGAAGAAGTATACATTGAGAAGTGAGATGGATATCTATTAACATAACAAGAAGACATGCTATGCAAATTGAAGAAATACCTTTATGGATTGAAGTAAGCACCAAGAGCTTGGATTGTTGAGGTTAGATAAACACTTGCTAAATTTGGGATTTAAAAAGGGAAACACATACTATGAACCTAAGAGTTAATTTGAATGGATTATTAATTATTGCATTTTTGTGGATGATGTCATTTTTGGAACAAATAACAAGGAAGTAATAGATTTTATGACAAAATGAAGGGTGAATTTGAAATTTCTATGATAGGTGAGATTGAAGAACTTCTTGGGAGTACAATCAAATGAAATTAATAATGGTATCTTTATATCACAAACTAAGTATTTCAAGAAATTTATAGGAACATTTGGTATCAAATATTATAAACTAGTTGGAATACCTATGGTTACAGGTTGTAAGTTCAATAATAATGATATCCCTACCAGAGTTTAGATAAAATATAGTCTATGATTGGTGGTTTATAATATCTAACTCATACTAAGATTTACATAGAATGTGTATTTGGTATTGTAGAAAGATATCACATAGATCCTAAGGAATCACATCTTGTTACACAGTAAAAATAATATTTAGATACTTGAAGTGCAATTTGGAATTTGGTTTATGGTATGATAGATTAAATGATTTCACATTATATGTCTATATTGATGAAGATTGGGTAGGACTGTCAATGACAAGAAAAGTAATGGCAAAAGAAATTATTTCCTTGGAGGAAGATTGTTTCATGGTTGAGAAATTAAAAATATTACATATCAAATCTACAACAAAAGAAAAATATGTAGCAACAACAAATAATTGTAATCTAATGGCATGGATAGAATAGATGCTAAAATGTATTAGTATAACATTTTCTAAACCTATCATCATGCATTGTGATAATTAAAGTTCAATTAACATGTCCAAGAATCTAGTTTTAAATTCAAAGAATAAGCATATTGCTATTAAGTATCATACTTGAGATAGAAAGTCACAAAGAAAAAAATTAGATTGGAATATGTGAGAACATAAGAGAAGGTAAAAGACATATTTGCTAATCCTTTAGTGAAGAACAATTTTGAGAACCTCAAAGGTATGATTGGGGTAATAGCTCCACCTTATTAATAATAATTGATGTAGAAGATATACATTCATCTAGTGTATTTAGAGAACATTAAAAAAATTAGACATGATGCTTGGCACTCATCCTTAGGAGAGTGGTCACATGGTGTAGAGATAGTCTTAAAGCTCTTAAATGTAATGATATTTGGTATAATAATTTTTTTTGGAACTTGACATTAGTTTTGGTGCAGATTGGCTTGATCTAATACATGTACTTTGATGAGATTATCATTAAAGGGGGGAAACTTTACGAAAGGGAGAGATTGCTAGTGAGTTTTTTGATATTTACAATATTGGACCTTTTTCTGTTGATGTCAAAGGGGGAATTAATTTCCAAAAAGACCTTTCATCAGGGAAGGGAATCAAGGGACACATTCTATGCTACTTACAAAAGAAGTTTGAAGACTATATATATTGAAGATATTCAAAAAAATTTATTTTTTTCTTTACTTTTGGATAGATAATTTTTCACCATACATTGCCATTAATGCCAAAGGGGAAGATTGTTAGGAATTAAGGATATTATTGACACTTGGATGGACTACAGAGATTTTCTATTGATGGTCAATTTTGTCATTGATGAAAACATATAATTTTTAGTGCATGAAAGACTTAGATTTTGTATATCACATACTACTTATCAATTTAGCAAGGAAAATGGTTAATAGATTTGGACATGCAAGCTTAAATTTTGTAGTAGAATAATTGTACAAATCATGTCTATGTTTTCTATCCTTTATGTAATAATTTTATTGAATCACAAATTGATCAGTGAAGACTTGTAGTAGACCAATGTACAAGAAATCATGACACAAATAGTTAAAGGTATTTTTCTGTCTTATTACAAAAACTGATTTAGTGCTAGCAAGCATGGAAGATGGTAGAATTAGTGTTTGTATGCATATGTTAGGAAATGAGAGGAATTTGGATTATTTTGGAAAGATTTCTAGCGTGTAACATGTGATGTATTGTACTGGAAACCAACTGTGTTATTGTAGCATGTGTTTTATCATTGATAAATATTATATTATCATTGTAATGTGTGAGAAACATAATTTAATGGTTGTATTGATTCTTATGGAGGCATGCATGTTTATATCATCTTGAATTGGAAGAAATCCAATTTAGTGATATTTAATGCTAGACTTGTATTTAATTTGCATTTCCCTCTTTCTTCTTAGCTTTCTTTATTCCTTCTAGATGGAATCGAAGTAGGACCTAATAAAACCTCTTTGGTATTCATGTTCTCCAATGAAAAAATCAAGGTAGGACCTATCTACCTGGGTGCTCCCTTTCTTCTTTCCTATCACTTGGAGTGTTTATTTTGCACTAAATATTAGTTTTCTCATAATATGTACCTGATTTCTAGAAACCAAGACCTATTTTGGGATCCCATGGGATTCCCAAGGATTTTTAGACCTGGTTAGCAAGGATGAAGTGCATCCCTTCTAAGTTAGGGATGCAATGCATCCCTGCATGGTTATTTAGGGATTTAGTGTATCCCTACTTGGGTCTTATTTTGGGTCCCCTTCTTGGGCCCCATTCTAGGGTTGATATGATGTGTTAATTAATGAGCCTTTTTTTTGTCATAATTTGGACTCATATTTTAATACTTTTTCCATTTTTAAAAGACTTTCATACCTCTTATGCTACCACATAGTTATTAATTGATGATTATAGATAATATGTGAAATTTTATAATTAGTATAATCTTATATTATGATAAGTTTCTTTTATTCCAAGTGCATACAAGTCCCTATTGTTGAAGTTGATGAAAGATCAACCCCACAACTCCCAAGAATCACCTACATGCAAACACTTGTGACATAAATAGAAGCAAAAAGCTATGGAGGTAGGAATCACCAGATCCATAGATGAGACATTCTTGATGAAAAAAAAGAGAGATTGCTATTATCAAAAGTGAATGAATAAAATTACAAATAGATCACTCCTTATAAAAGGAGATCAAATCCCTAACAGGAAAAAAGCTAGGTTGCATGATAATAATTAATACAAGAATAAATTATTATAAGCCTAAATTTTAGCTCAAGAAAACTAGAGATAATAAGTGAATAATTGAATCAAAATGATTTAATTAATAAGGCAATATATTATTACTCTAACATCCCCCCAAGATAAACTTAGGGAGTAGCTAAAAACCTAGAAACTAATGTTAAAAGAAAATTTGGATCTAGACAACAAGGCTTGATGAGGTACCCAAGCACAACCAGATCCTTGCAAAGAGAAGAAATAGAGAAAACCACATGGGAAAAACACTACTCCAAAAAGAGATGGAAAGAATATTTAGATGATCATGGAGAACACCGTTGAAGCATGAAGCTACAAATACTACCAAACTGTTGATCTAAAGAACCTTCACTACATAGAACATGACCAAGTAGAGAAGACTAAGTGTAAAGAGCTGATCTATCAAAGATAGAAGGTATCTTCATGGCATCCAAAAATAGCAATGAAATAATTTGTATATGGTAAATGATCCATCTCATCAAAATGCATAGGTATCCAACCACTGTAATCGCCTAGTACATAGGATAAAATAATGAATACATAGCTCAATCCATCAAACCAAGAAAGAAATAGAACCAAAATAACCCCCCTATAATGCTAAGAGGTAAGACATGAACAGTGAAACTGGATGCAATATCTCATACAGAAAGAAAAACCAAAAACATAGATAGTGCAAAAGAAGTACAAACACCTATAATGGCATGTGTCATCAAAACATCATGAGGCTAATGTCATGGAAGGAAAAATCACTTGACAAAGGAAGATAAAAAATGGCCATCATGAAACCCCCCAAGGCACTTTATAATTTAGTGCACATACAAAAAAACACAAAGATTTCCAACATCCCAAAATGTAATAAAGTGGCACTTTATCTCAATGTGTTTGCAAAAATGCTACAGAAGGATGTCAACAAAGATCAAAAGAGACATAAGGTTGATACAATAGATAGTATAACCCATGAAAAATCATATAAAACAATAAAATTGATCCTTGTACCTAAAACAACCAAGATATCCATCAGAATGCAAAAACTTAGCAAAAAACTAAATGGGATGTGCCTGGAGCAGAATTTGAAAAAAACGAAGTCTCAAAAATATGTCTCTTGGTGTAAAAAAATATAACTTCTAACCACCAAAAACCACCAAAAATCCAAATAAGCTACACCATCATGACAGGCTTGAAATCAACATTCTGACACTTCTATCAGATTGAAAAATAGAGTCCGGATGAGTAAGTTATGGCCAAAAAGCCACATGTAGGTCAAAAAAGCATTGAAAAAAGGGAAAAATAATTTTTTACTACCTTGGGATCCATGCCAAAATAACTTGAAAATGGGCCCAATAGTACCATAAATTTCCTTGAGAAGCATGTCAGTTTGTACAAAAATTACCTTGATTTACGTGCAAAAAATCTCAAAAAATGCACCAAAAAATCTTGATTTTTGTGTAGAAAACCACAAAATCATCACTTCAAGAAATGTGTAAAATCTCAATTTTCAAAATATTCTTGATTTATGTGCCACAAAATCTTAATTTTTGTGCAAAAAATTGCAAAATCACTACCTTGGGAAATGTGCCCAATATGAGAGCAAAATTTTTAGCCTAAAATTCCAACTGTCTCCAAAATGGATAAATTTTATATGAAAATAGGGGGGTTCGGGCACTCTAAGCTCAATAGTGATGCCTACTTGGGCTAAAAGTGCATCAAAAAATGGTGACCCCACTAGATTCAATAAAAAAACTCTAAAAAATGAAACCCTTTGAACAAAAAACACACATTTGAAAGCCAAGAAAAATCTCTCATAAACTAAATAGGGGCATGGATATCTAGAGCTGTGATACCATGTTGAAGTTGATGAAAGATCAACCCCACAACTCCCAAGAATCACCTGCATGCAAACACCTATCACAAAAATAGAAGCAAGAAGCTATGGAGGTAGAAATTGCCAGATCCATAGATGAGACATACTTGATGAGCAAAAAGAGAGATTTCTATTATCAAAAGTGAATAAATAAAATTATAAAGAAATCAATCCTTATAAAAGGAGATCAAATCCCTAACAGGAAAAAATCTAGGTTGAATGATAATAATTAATAAAAGAATTAATTATTATATGCCTAAAGTTTAGCTTAAGTAAACTAGTGATAATAAGTGACTTAATAATTAAATCAAAATGATTTAATTAATAAGGCAATATCTTATTACTCTAAAAAATACTTTATGTGAGCAAAATATTAGGTCCCCTCTTTTTCCTTTTTCCTTACCTCACTTGGAATAGGTTTCTTTGTTTCGTCTCATTTTTTTGTGTTCGAGCTTCCACATCCCTATTTGGGATATGAGACCCTTGCATGTGGAAAACAAGATTTTTAGCCTTGATAAGGAGATCCTTGATCTTCACAAATGATACTTTTGGATTAGGAAAATTAAAATTAATGCACCCTTTTATTATCATGATCCATGAGTTATTTAAGACACCTAACAAGATTAATTATCACTTTGTTTGATAATCACAACTCTTCTCTACAAGTAAAAATTTCCATCTGGGTTGTCACTCTACTTGTAAGTGTCCATTCTATAGACTCCCAAGGGTATTTTTCTCAAGGTTAAGCTTGTTTTGGTTTGAATGTGGATGAGAGAAGGTCTTGGTGTTGTGGCACTCTTCCAGTCTAGTGCTCTAGGTTGATGTTTCCTCCTTTCTACATTTTCTTTTATTTGTGGGTTGCTTCTTGTGGTTTTTTCATGGTCGTTCCCTTTTCTCCCTTTTGTCTTTCTTTGCAATTGTTTTTCCTTTTTACTAATTTGGTGTGTTTGTTTTTGGTGGTCACACATATCCTCTTCTAGTTGAGCCTGCATGTGGTTTTCCATCATTGAGAGGAGCCACTTTGGTTCCACCCTTTGTATTTTGGTGAGCTAATTTGTGTTCTTTCAGTGATATGAGTTAGGTAGTCTAGAATTTTGGACCTCCTCAAGGGTATTTAAATTTCATAGTGTAAGGCTCACCCATATACAAGAAGGTAATCTCATATATGTTTCTTGGCATTTTGTTTGGTCTGGTGGTGCAAATTTCACTTTTTCTAGTTTTCCAAAGTGCTTGCCCAACCCAAAAGTGATTTTCACAATTTGGGTACCTTTTGGTGCCCTCTTTTAGTCTTGGTTTTCATGTGAGGTAGGATCTCACCAAGTTAAGTTTTGTTTTTCTTGACTAATGGTTTGTAGACATGCCTTCAGGTGTGCTTGGGT
Organism: Cupressus sempervirens; assembly: GCA_028749045.1. Lineage (NCBI taxonomy): Eukaryota > Viridiplantae > Streptophyta > Pinopsida > Cupressales > Cupressaceae > Cupressus > Cupressus sempervirens. Next base: position 432,460,312 of record CM053792.1, read on the forward strand.
GGTGGTTTCTGGCTTTGAGTATGTTGTCACTCTTACATGCAGATGTACAACCATAGTTTTAGTAGAAAAGGGTGGTTCATTGGCATGGCACTAAGAACTCCATGGTTGTAGGTTGACTATGAATAATGGTTTTCCACTTTTTCTCATCTACCTGGATCCAACATTATTCATTGGGATAAGTGTCTTGCATCACTTACAATAAGTTTACTCACATTTGAATTTAAATTGTTGTCACATCAAGAGTACTTATCATTTATTAATACCACATGTCATGCAAGCGAATGTTGAATAGTGGTCTTATCAATCACATAAGGAAAACTCAACATCATTAGCCAAATCAATAGAAGTCTTGTCTGAGTGACCTATTTTTGGGTTTAAAGCAAACAAAAAGTGGTATGCAATGGTAAGCTTGAAACTATCTATTTTTGTACTTATGAGGTTTGAAATTATAGGTTTTCAAGATTTAGGGATTTTTCCCCCACTACTAGTGAGAGATAGTTTTCATGCTTCTGATGTATATCTTTTAGTTACCATTCTTCTTCCTTTTATTAGAATTTAGTATACTTGTTTAGAGTTTTCAATTTTTTATGTTCTTCCCCATGTGGCATATTTATCTTTCTTGAAGGATATGAAGATGCAAGATCTTGAAACCCCTAAAATATTAAGTCTAATGAAAAAGATATTATTTTTGAAAAGTGGATCAGGGTATTAATATGTGTCTGATCTCCATAGGTCCTAAATGGTACCAAATTTGGAGGACCAAAATTTTTTTTTGGGTATTGTGGCTGGATGAGGATCAATGCACATTCTAGAAGATGGAGATCGTTGGATGAAACAAGCATCTTTGAGAAAAATGGGAAGGCTATTCTCTAAGAGTTCTAGGTTATCTAGGTCTCAAGATATGAACCATGGAAGGACCAGCTACCAACACAAGAGATGAGGTTTCCCAAAAAGGGAAGCTCTAGAAGCAACAAGTTTACAAACAAAAGGATGCTTGCACAATTGACATTGCATGAGAGAAAGTCTGGAATGTTTATCTTCTGGGCTTAATGAGGCCTCTCCATTTACATGTGACCCTTCTAGTGTCATGATATGGGAGGATTCTTAATGAGGAATCCCCTATAAGAAATATTTTCAGCACATGGGGATTCTTTTGGCTAGTTTCAATACTTTCTCAGAAAGAGCTTCACTTTTTTTGGAGGTAACACAACTCTACTAAGTACAAAATCAAGCCCAATATTATTTTCTCCTCCTGAATTTGTCAAGTGGTCTTGAATTACATGGTATTCAACATTCAATATTCTATATCCTAGAGTCTTTGAACTTAGGTCCTTCAGATGTATGAGTGGGTGTCTTGGGTTCCTCTCATCCAACTTTCTACCACCATTGTTAAATAACATAGCTATGAGCATTAAATATGGGACTCCAAATTAAATACACTCTTCAACATGATCATTATTTGTTAGGTACATCTTGGAATGAACATGAGATTATTCCTCTAGCATGTCTTCACAAGGGTATTTGGTTCCTTCTAACTAGACATGGTTTTACTACAAGCATTAAGAATTGAGAGTTCAATAACCAGACTAAACTAGAATCAAGGATTTAAATGAATGAAAATGCAAGATTAATCTATATTTTTGAGATTTTTTATGCAAAGATATGAATTAATCTAGATGATATGTAGATTAATCTAAGAACTTGATAAGCAAATTACTCTAAATGAACACATTGTAATCTATATGATAAAACATGTGAAAGTAATGGAGTTATGAATGAAAAATACTTGAGTGTTTAATCCAACAATGATTTGATACTCTTCACTTAAATCCTCCCCAAATGAGAGGTCATGGTCCCTTTTATAGAATCTTGGATCCAATCAATGGTCAAGATTAAACTAGATGGATGATTCAGATTAGAGAAGAGATTGAGTCTTCCATTTTTGAAGGAGTTGAATGAGATAAACTAAGAACAAATATTGATTTTTCATTATCTAATATTCTAATTAATTAAATAATTAGTTTTAACAATTATGATGAGAATTTTTAATTAAATCAATATATTTAATTCCATTTTTTATGTGTATTAGCTAAAAAGGGTGGATTTTATTTTAATTAAAGTGTTTGGACTTGCAATTAAATTAATTCGATTAAAAGGTTAATTCAAGTTGATTATTTAGGAATTAAATAAAGTATGTGATTAATATAGATTGGATTTTTTTTTATTTGACACTTAGATCAAGTAAAGATAATCAAAATCATAGACACCTGCTATGGTAGGACTTAATTGATCAAGAAATTGATATTGTAAGATTGATGCATCAAAATTGGTTTAGAATGCCAATGTGCCAATTTTGGGGTATTACATTTCCCCCTCTTTGAATAAATGTGTGAGTAGTACATTGATTCAAATAAATTGAATGTTTGAGGCATAGCAAAAGAACTAATATTTGTTCTAAGATTGATGATAAAAAAACCAATTGATGATATTTTTAAGGTTATCTTCAGAATGAAGCTTAACTCTCTGGAGTCTGGATGGAACACCTAGATACCATTCCAAGAGAATAGAGATTGTCACGATTCATAGGATCATTCCTAGAAGTAGACTCAATCCTCAAGATTTAGGGTTAGAATATTAAAAGATGACAAGATTAATCACTATTCATAGGATTGTCCCTAGATCAAGGCTTAATCCTCAAGATTTAGGGCTAGAATGCGCCGAGACTTGTCCATTAAATAGTGACATAAATTAAGCTTAGGATTATCTCTAGAATGAAGCTTAATCCTCTAGAGTCTAAATAGAACACCCAAATAATTGTCTATAAAAGAGATAACAAGACCTATCAAAAGTCATAGGATTATCTCCAGAATGTGGCTTAAACTTAAGGAGTCCAGGTAGAACACCTAGATACCTGTCCATCGAGCTATGATAAGGACTACTATAAGTTTAATTAACTAATAAATAAATAAGATAGATAGCACATGATTCTATATAGAGGGGAAAAAGATTCCCCTAGTGATGAAGTCATTAAGTTTAGATTAGATTGAAGCAGGATTTGATTGATTCGATGATGTAATCATCCTACCCCCTCGAGAGCGAAATCAGAAGATGACACATGAAAATAGTGATATAAATCAAAATATTTGAAGGGAGTAGTATGATCTAATATTCAAAATAATGTAGAACAAATTAGAAGATTTTGGAGAAAATTTGGAGTCGATTTAGAGTGACTTAGAGGTTTGTTTGACCAAGTTTGACCATAGCTGACTAGAGTTGACTTTTTATGAAAATTTCAAATTTTTAAGAATATAATGGCATTCTAAGATTTACATGTCATAAAAAAGATAGATTCTACAAGTGTTTAGTAACATCGGTCCCAAAATTTTGAAATGTAATTTTGAGCTATCAAAGTATGTCAGATTTTGATTTTGATCCCAAAAGTGAGTGTAGAGTGGTCCAATCAACTAGGGTAGTTATTTTCATCCCAATCAGATCACTTTGAAAAATTATGACAAAACCTATAATAGGCCCCAAAGGTGATTTTCAAATCATTTGATAATTTGTCTTTTGTGGAGAAGGAGCTCTAAGGTGAAGATGGTGGTCACTGTGCATTCTTATCAATTCAAGAAATCTAGGTGTCACACTCAACCAACAGACTATGGACCACTTGTGAGTCATCAATAAACCTCTTTTTCAATATAAATTTGATGAATTTTGGTCATTTTTTTGTGTATTTTAGGTCTTTATAGGATTAACTACATCGGGTCCTCACACGAGGACTCATTTCCTTGCACGAGCCTACTAGAATCCTCACACAAAGAAGTGTTATGAAAGATCTCACACTATTGGTGGGGAAATCTCATGTGAGACATACCCATGTATCGTGTGAGAAACCCTTTGATAGGGTTAAATCTCTCTTACACTTGGGAAAGATTGCATAAGAAAGTTTTGTTATGCAATCTATGACATTTCCTCACATGACAAAGTGTATGTTTGGAGCAAGAATTTGAAATCTCATGCAATGGTTATTTTCAAGTCATTTTGTGTGAAAAATTTCATGTTTTTTTTGTCATTTTAGTGTCATCATGAGTCATTGTAGCATGTTTATAGGTAGTAGTATGTCATTCTACACACATTTGGATAACATGGAGTATTGATATCATCATGTTGTTTGTGTGGTTACAGGTTTATTTCCCAAATGTTGGTTTTTGGTCACATTATCTAGCTATCAAGGCCTTAGTTAAATAGTTGGATGTAGGCAAGTTGACACAAATTGAAACACTAGGTCTCACTCATCTATGTAATATCCTTGACATTCAACTGAATCATGGTTTACTAATAGCAATGGTGGAGCATTTGCATTCTGAGATGAATACCTTACACCTACCTCTTAGATAGATGAAAATCACATGTAAGGACATCTACAAGATACTTAGGATTCCTTTCCATGGTCCTTAGTTTTAGTACGATACACAACCAAGGTTGGCTATCTTAGCATTGAGAGCCATTTTTCAAGATGGAATTATAATGGGTAGAACCATCCCCTGGGAGTAGCTTTTTTAGTAATATGGTTTGACCCATAGACTTGTAGTGGTTCTAGGAGCATTCCTTGGTTGTTAACTGATACTAGATAGAGGGAAACATAGGCTAGAGAGTAGATGGGGCCGCATGCTACAAAAAATGCTTGAGAAATATGCTCATTTTGTTTGGGGTCAGTGTATGCTAGCTCTTATGTTATATGAGATGCATGAGATTGTCTATAGAGAGGCAAAGAACATGGTAGTCAATGTATATGTGTTACAGGGTTGGGATGGGAGCACTTTCCTATGAGGAGATCAATCTGCAAGGATATGAGATAACCAAATGAGCCTTATACATGTAGATACATGGGATAGATGACCCAACCCACACTAGGTAAGATTGAGCAGTAGAGGGCTCAACTTGATGACATAGTATCAGTTATGTGGAGCCCTTTGAGAGAGATAGAGGCTTCAGACAATGCCCAAGAACAACTTAGTTATATGTTCTCATCCCAAGAAAAGGTCGATCGATCCATCTAGCTGATAAGAGATTCCTATTGACATACATGTGGAGATAGTATGGTCAACCACATGATATTTCACAGAAGTACTATACATACACCTGCTTCAATAAGGAGGTGAAGAAGGGTTAGCTAGTGAGCCTGGATCTTGAGTGATCCATTATATATGTGTAGAGCTTGTCACTAATGCTCCTTTGCTTTTAGTTGATGGTAGATAGAGGGAAAACATGCTATAGTGTGGATGGGGCTGCATGCTATAATAGATGCTCAAGCAACCTTTCCATTTTGATTGGGGTAAGTCAATGCTGGCTCATATGTTCCATGAGATGCATGATATCACAGCATGGTACTGATATATATGTGTTAGATGATTAGGATGGGAGAACTTTCCCATGAGGAGACTGATTTGTGAGGATATAAGACAACCACATGAGCCTTATACATGCAGATATAGGGGATAGATGGGTATACAGGGGAAAGATGACCCAACCGATGATGGGTAAGATTGAGTAGTAGAGGGTGCATTCTGATGACATACTATCAATTGTGTGGAAACCCTAGAGAGAGATAGGGGTTTGGGATTATGCCCAAGCATAGCTTGGTTTTATGTTTCCATCCTGACCACTAATCGATTTAGGTGATCAAGAGATTCCTACTAACACACATGTGGAGACAATATGGTCGAAAACAAGATATTTCACATGAGTACTATGCATACACCCACTTCACCAAGGAGGTGAAGAAGGATTAATCAGTGAGGTTGGATCCTAGGTGATCCATGATAGATGTGTAGAGCTTGTTACTAACATGCTAGGATCACATGCTAGTAGTTATTTGATGAAGGGATGACTACTGAGTTTAGGTAGTATTTCACTAGTCATTTGTTTCCTTGATTTTTAGATCTAGTTGGCATGGCTATTCCTATTAAACCAATACCAACCACCATAGTAGAAGGGTTTTGAAAGAGAGAAACATAGGTTTTGATTCTTCGTTAATGGATAAGGGTAGATCCTAGTACTGGTGCGAGTGGTTATAGTCAAAGGAGACCTTAGGGAGAGATGGGAACCTTAGTTACTATTAGAGGAGATACACAGATGAAGAGGGTAGAGGATCAGTCTCCATAATAGGAAGAGTAGGAAGAATAGGGATGTGGTAATGAGGAGGTTCAGGATCAACCTACTCTTGGACCATAGGGTGGATACATACTAGCATAGACATAAGATTCTCTACAGAGGTCACAATATAGGGTGAGGACAACACAATGCAAACTACGAGAGTTGCAAATTTAGGTGATAGTGTGGGATGCACAATTGCCAGAGTGTGATTGGGAGATCCAAGAGACAATGTGATGATGCATGTACACAGATAATGTGAGTAACCTACTATTATATTTCATATTTTAGGGTTGTACTAGAGGTAGTAGAGAAGGTGCCCCATTTCTATAAGTATGCGAGAGTGTTAAAGGGTGTTCGTCCTCTAGCTAGAGAAGAGGAACCTCCCCCTCCTCCTCCACATGGGGATGAGGGGGAAGGTTGCAATTATCATACTCTTTTTTTTCTATTTTTAATTTTAGATCATGTATATGAGATGTATCAACATCTTTTTGTATCATTTTGAGATTGATAGTTCTTGAGTAGCAATTATTTTTGTATTGATGTACTTTTTGATAGCGCTTGAGTAGCTCTATTTTTTTAATATTATTGCATGTGTCACATTTTTTGTCATTAAAATGTTTGTACATGAAATTTCTTCCTTGATGAGTTTTATGTATGCAAATCTATATGATGTATGAATGCATAACACATATAAGATGTTGTATATGATGTATATGTGATGGATTAGATATAGATATGTAATGTATTTTTATGAAATGATTTTGAAATGTAAATGAATGGTATGATAATAAAAAATGGATATGTACTAACATCATGTGTAGGTTTCATATTTATTTCTCATGATAGGTGCTCCATCAAATTTGTAAAGATTGAGTATTTTGATCAAGCCCTTGTGCACTCAAGATGAAATATGCGATGTGTAATAAGTCTTTGAACTCTCAAGTCAAGGAATGCAATCAAATAAGTAGCCAGTATCATTCCCTCATACAAGTTTAGTATTAAATGTAGTCCTATGCTAGATGCAAACCCCAGGACTAGTTATGAAACCCATAAGATATAGTTTTCATCATAGAGAATTCTATTAAGGCCACTGGATGTCATAAAATCCTCACTGACATTGCAATCATGAGAATATGAATGACATGATTCATAATTTTGTTATCATTAGATGTAAGCATTAAGGTAAAAAAAACCATAATTACCAGAACATATTTTTCTATTAATGTAAAAAGAAAACATAAGCATCAGAGCATAAATGCTAGGATGACTAGAATGTTTCTTTAATAGAAGAACACCAAAAACACAAGATATCCTTCTCATGCTAAGTAATCGATAAGTATTCTATTTGCAATGAGAATTGCATTCATAAATTAAGACAAAAGTGTACAAAGTATACTCATAGTGACCCATATGTTCACTTCAAACGATGGGTATCAATAATTTAGTATAGCATTGATAATTCACTCAAATAGCCAAGGAGAAAACAAACCTCACAAAAGTTTCCATATAAAATGAGTTGAGATACACTTGACTATCCAATACAAGATCGAGTCTCTTATAGTTGACACCCCTTTTATATGGATCCTTAAGATAATTGGAACTAAACCATAAAAAATAATCAAAGAAAATATAATACCCCTATCCCTACTCCTCCAGTCAAATTAGACATCCCAGAGTTGCTTGAAGGGGAATGAAAAACAAAAACAAGAAACATAAAATAAAAGCTCAACATAGCTCAAATAGTTTTCATGTTTTCAATTTAGTTTCAGTATCAGAGGATTGATGTCAAATGTCAAAGTTTAGAATATAAGAAATCTTTATAGTAGGTGGAAAATAGTAGGAATATGTAGTTAGGACAACTAGTGACTAATGTTAGAGAGATCTTCTTCAAGATAAATCTCATGAGTAGACTAAGAGACAATAAATAGATACAATAAGGACAACTGGTGACTGATGTAAAAGAGATCTTCTTCAAAAGGAATCACATCAGTAGCCTAAGCGATACTAGATATACATTATTAGGACAATTGGTGACTGATGCAAAAGAGATCCTTTAAAACCACAAGGTGTTTCCCCCTAGACTATGACCAGTTTCAGTCCATGTAGGTTCAATAAAATTCTCAAAGATAACTGAGAGTTTATGTATTAGTAGAAGAAACAAAATAAATAAAGAATCTGAAGTACTGGAAGTAGGAAATCAATTGTAAAATAGCCAAAAAAATATGATGCAAGATGTAGCATTTGAAACAAGAAGAGCCTATTTACCATGTTTTCACCTACTTGGTAAAGATTCCATTTTTCCTACCATGATGCCTATTTTCTAAATTTCATCAATGAAATTTTTCTTGTTTTCAATTTTTTTTTGTATTACCGAGGCATCTATTACTAGGTTTTCATCAATATAATAGATTTTTTTCAAGAACTTTTGTAAATTTTAGACCTTTTTAGGACATTTAGATATGTACAAAGAGCTTCAAAGAATATCATCTATAGAACATATTTAGATGAAGGGTGTTGATCAAATCCTTGAATGATTCTCCTTAAGTAGTTGAGATTTGATAAGAGCCTGATTTGAACAATATAGTAATGATGTATGGGCAAAGACAATTGGGGTCAAAATTTCCTTTCTGTACTCAATTTTGTTGTTCTTAGGGTTCTCCCTCAAAACAAGGTCACTGACTTGGAAGTCCTATGGTTTAAATTTGTTATTTTAATTGTTGAACAACTACTTTTGGTAAGCTCGTAGATGATTGAATTCCACTTGCTGACGTTCATCCAATAGTGCTAGCTCATGTAGCCAAGATTTTCTATATTCATCATTAGTAATGATGCCCTTTAGAGAGACTCATAGAGTAGGAATCTCAACCTTAATTGGAAGTGCAATATCCAATCCATATACCAAAGCAAAGGGCATTGCTCTTGTAGGAGTTTTGATACTTTTTTTGTAAGCCCATAGAGCCAAATTAATTTGAAGGTGTCAGTGCCTTCCAGATTTGTTAACTATGCAATGTAGAATTTTGAGAATAGCTTTATTGGACACATTCACTTGTTTGTTACCCTAGGGGTAGTAGTAGGAAGACCAATATTATTCAGATCTTTATTTCTGAATTGTCCTCCATTTTTAGTAATAATGGAGGATGATACACAATACCTATAGATGATGTAGTTAAGAATGAAAAGAGCTACAATGTTTTCATTAGCCTCAACATGAGATACTACCTCTACCCATTTTTTGAAATATTCTATAGCTATTAGGATAAACTTGTGTCCATTCAAAGAAGAAGGATGAATCTAACCTATAGAATCAAAGGCCTATCATTAGATTGGCCAAAGTGTGATGGAATCAACTCCTTATCTAGAGCATGAATCATATTTCCATGGAGTTGACACTTCCTACAAGACTCGACATATTTGATTTCCTCTTTCTCCATCTCTAGCAAATAGTAGCAGCTCTAGTAAGTTTGTGAGCTAGTGATACACCATTTGAGTGTGATCCACAAATACCTTTATGTACCTCAATTAATGTTCATTTTGACTCTTTAGGTTCTAGAAACCTAAGGAGTGTACCATTGAGACCTATCCTAAACAAGTCATTAGCAATGATGAAATACTTTGAAACATTTTGGATAAGGTGACGTTTCTCATTCTAGGTCAGAATATCTAAAACAATTTGGTCATGTAAGTTAGAGTATATGTGGTGGTAATGAGATGAATCATGTCTTATGAAAAAATAGACCATCCAAGATTTAGGGGAATCATAAGTAGGGTAGGATAATGTCTCCACCTGGAACTCATGTCAAAATTTATTTTATAGCATTTCTAACATAGAAGCTAGGGTGGCCATTGCATTAGTTTCCTTGTTATCTTCTCGAGGAATCTACTGAAAAGTAACATGTGCAAAGTAATTTTTTAGATAATATACCATTCTCTTGTAAGGCATCAATTTTTAATCTTTTGTTTGATATATATTGTTAACCTGGTTGATCACCAACTGTAAGGCACCAAGATGTTCCATTCATCTACCCTCAATTCTATGATAATTTTCATCCCATTAATCAAGGCTTCATATTCAACAATTTTGTTTGTACAAAGAAAACCAATCTTGTACACCTTGGGTAGAGAATATTTCTATAGGGTGGCAAATAGAAGTGTAACACTAGATCATTTTTTTGTGTGAATGATCCATTAAAGAACATAACCCATGTTTGGTTTGTTAGTAATAGAATAGACTCATTGAGAAATTTAACATTAAGTAGTTGGTGACTTTACAATGGTGCTTTTACTAGTTGATCAACAATTGCTTATCCTTTGATAACTTTCCATTCCACATAATCAATGTCAAACTCACTCAGGATCATAACCCATTTTTATGGCCTTCATGTTAGATTAGATTTGGTGAGAAAATACTTAAATGGATCAATCTTTGCAATCAGTCTTGTAGTATGAGTGAGCATGTAGTGTCCCAACTTTTGAGAAGAAAAAAAAAAAACTGCGAAGCAAGCCTTCTCTATAATTTTATAATTCATGTCATATGAGATCAATTTATAAATAAAGTAATAAATAACTCAATCCTTATTGTTTTTATCTTCTTGAGCCAGTAATATACCTAGAGATGAGTCTTTTGTAGAGATGTACAAAATGAGTGGCTTCTCATGAATGTAAGGCATCAATATTGGTGGATTAGAAAGATACTCCTTGATCTATGTTAAGCTTTGATTACAATCTGTGTTCTAGATGTATTTCACACCTTTATGAAATTTTTTAGTGAAGGGTTGTGATTAATCTTCTAACTATGATATGAATCAGAAAATAGACTAAAGTTTTCCCTATATCCCTCTCATTTGACTAATTTTCTGAGGTTGAGGCATCTCCATTATAGCTTGAACCCTTTTAGGATCCCCCTTTATGCCTTTTACAAATAGAGTGTACCTGATTAGTTTTTCTAATGTGACACAAAAGGCACACTTCTTAGGATTCATTCTGTGACTAATTTTTTCCATGTGATCTAAGATAGGTTTGAAATCTTTTAGATGAGTTCTTCTATTCATACTCTTGGCTAGAGTATCATCAACATAGTCCTCCATTGTTTTATGCATCATTTCATGGAATATTATCTTAACTTCTCATTGATATGTTGCATCAATATTCTTTAAACCAAATGATATTACATTTCAGCAAAAGGTCCCCCATGCATAGGTGAAGGAAATCTTCTCTTGGTCTTCTAGCATAATTTTGATTTGATTATAGCTAGAGAAACCACCCATTAATGAGTACATTTCATATCTAGCCATCATGTCCACTATCATATCAATCTTAGGTGGCACAAAATCATCCTTAGTACATGATTTGTTAAGATCCTAGGGATTAGTTCTAACTTTGATAGATTTATCATGTTTTGAGACTAGAAATATATTTGATATCCATTCAACATAATCAATGGTGCAAAAAAAAAACCAACTTTCAATAGTTTTTCCAATTCATCTTTAACATGAAGTGCCACATGAGGGTGCACCTTTTGGAGTTTCTATTTTATAGGTTTCACCTTTGATGTGATGAAAAAATGATGCATAATAAGATCATGATCTAAACCTAGCATATCTGAGTATGTCCATGCAAAGTTGATCTTCTTTTACTAGAAGAAAGCATCAAATTCTTCTTTTTCCTTAGAAGATAATGATTATGCAAGATGTATAATATGAGGATGTTCCTTAATACCTAAGTTTTTTAGGTGCATTGATTCTATCTATTAGAATATATAGTCTACTGATATAACTGAGAGGGGGGGGGGGGGGGGGGGGGGGTGAATTAATTATAAAAATTATATCACCAATAAAAACTTTAAATAATCTTAACCGTATGAGTAATGTAGACTAAAAAACAACAAGATACTCATTCACAATAACACCAGATATGTTAACTAGGGAAACCCTTGATGAGAGGGAAAACCTTGATGGGGATGGTACCCACAAGATAAAGTACTAATATAAATATTCCTTGTTAGAGGATATATCTTGTTATAAGTCTATTACAAAATTCAATACATATGAGTCCTTGTTAGGAGACTTTGAATCCCTGTTAGGATATTCCAACCCTATTAGGAGTTGTGCCAAACTTGTTAGGAGTTGTGGAAGATAGTTGACCCACTGCCCACACAACTTTGAGGGAAAGATCAATGAACCCATTGTCTAAATGATCTTTGTATTATTCCTTATAGAATAATAGAATTGAATTTTAATTCCTTTCTCTATCTCTATCCTATCAACTAGACTTTTTCTCCTTTTGATCTTGTAATTAGATCATGAACTACACATACAATAATCCCTTGGATCGCTTACATGCATTCAATCAACACTCTGCTCCTTTTTGCACTTCATAAATATAATGAACAATAGATATTTGATACACTTTACAATCGAGGAAAACATCTTTCCTTTATACCATACCTTCATAATAATTCCTTGAGTCATCCTTAAGGCTTTTTTAATTAATTAAAATAATATTTATAAATAATTACAATTACAATAGTACTATTGGCTCATAGTCAATACAAAACTTTATAGTGCACCTCCAGGTCTTGCACACTCACTAATATCATCACCTAAATATCCTCTATCATTGGATGACTATGAATCACCTCATTATATCTTGGCTAAAAGATACAATTCAAACATCAGAAATTGCCAAACAAATGCTCTATTTTTTGTGCTGCTCACTATAAATCAAACACAAATTTTGTACATCTTTGATTCTAACTCTGCACTCTCAAACATGTCACCAAGACACTCTTAGGAACATGTCCTTAACTACACATTACTTAAACCTTACTTAGTTATTACACAACATAAGATCTCTTACTACTATTCTTCCAGTCTCTACAAAAACATTGCTATGTTGACATCAATGACAAACATAGTCATGAATGCAACATATCAATACTCTCCAATTCTTTGGACACTCCCCTAAAGTAGTATCATCAACATTCATGTTAACACTATAAACATTGATGATCTCTCATAAAAATGACTTAGATGCACATCAAATATCCCATACTTCGGTGTCATAGAGAGGTTTTCAGCTTTGGATACATCTTTTTTTTTAAAACTCTATTTGGCTTTGATATAGCCACAATGTGGTTTTCACTATCAAAACACCTATTCTTTCTTCTTTTGATTATATGAATGAGATGTTTGATGTCATCTTTAGTCATATTGACAATGTGTTCAAATAGTGGAATACATTATCGGTTCAACAATGTGGAGATAGAAAGTGAGAGAATATTCATTCTAGAATGTGGGGACTTTTCTAGATGTAGTTTTTGAGTTCCTTTTTATGAGCTTAGGATAAGTGAGTGAAAGGGAAGTGGTGGGTTAAATTGCATTCACAATATAGTCATCAAATGCACAAACAAGTAAGTCAAGACTTAGAGCGATTTCATCCAAAGGTATATTTTAATTCCTTTGAGTTCTAACGATATAAATTAAAGACATGTAGGCATTAGTGTAGGGCCCACTTGCCGTTGCACCAAAAGCCATGACTGTTAGTGAACATGGAACACCACATAATTAACCACCTATGGGTAGGGAAGCACATCGCATCACCCAACAATCTCCCCCTCGACACGCATACCAGGTGCTTACGCGGGTTAGGAAGACACCGGGAAGATTTGAACCCATGACCAGGCCAAAACCAGGCTCTGATACCAATTGTAGGGCCCACTTGCCGTTGCACCAAAAGCCATGACTGTTAGTGAATATGGAACACCACATAATTAACCACCTGTGGGCAGGGGAGCGCGTCGCATCACCCAACAATTAGTAGGGTCTAACTCATCAAGACAAACCCTAGACTACACTACTACTTTGAGCTAGTTTTCATATATGTGAACTCCATCAAAATCTTTATTAGAAGTTACATTTGAGAGGGAATAAAATTCATACTCTCAAGAATTAGTGTACATGGAGCTAAATTGTAGTATTCCCCAACATCATGGGTGCCCATTCTCCACTTTCATTATCATCTTGATTTTGATAGTTTATTTCAATAATAAGAGTATAATTAGACTCACCCTGTTCCTTTTGACTTAGAGAAATATCATTAGTATTCTTAGTAGAATCATAGATAGGTTCAACAATACTGACACGTGGTACAAATTTATCAGTCTTTGCAAAGAATGTAGCAAGATCCAATGGAATAGGATAAGGAACAATATCCTCATCATCGAAACTTTCTACTTGATTGTCAGACTTAGTTTGATACTTATGTTCAAATGAACTATCATACTTTGGTACTAATTTTTTGATCACTAGATGAAAGGGAAATTTCTTGAAACCAAGGCCCGTAGTGTCATTAGGCTGTCTAGATGTTTCTTTGATTGGATCTATTAGTCCTTTATTGTTGCATTCTATAGGACCATTAAATCTATAGCCAAGGTTTTTACTAGTTTAAAATATTTTCCATATTTTTTAGGAGTTTTTTACGAGATGGGACTATGAGATGAACTGAGACTTCTTCTTTGTATAGCTAAGAAACAATGCCTCTACTTTCATGATGGGCACTAGAAATGTGAGTGTTAAATATGGGCCTCCAAATTAACCATACATTTTAACATGATCATTAATTTTTTAGGTACATCCTAAAATGAGCATGAGATTATTTATCTAATATGTCTACACAAGGTGATATGTTACCTTGTAACTAGATGAGGTTTTACTAAGCACTCTTAGAATCAAGAGTTAAGTAACTAGCCAAACTAGAACAAAGGATTTAAATGAATGAGAATGCAAGATTAATCTATATTTTTGAGATTTTTTATGCAAATATATGAATTAATCTAGATGATATGTAGAAAAATCTAAAAAAAGATAAGAAAATTACTCTAAATAAATGCATTGTAATCTATATGATAAAACATGTGAAAGTAATGGAGTTGTAAATGCAAAATGATTGAGTGTTTAATCCAACAATGATTCAATACTCTTTACTTGCATCCTCCCAAAATGAGAGGCTGAGGGCCTCTTTCATAGAATCTTGGACCCAATCAATGATCAAGATTAAACTAGATGGATAGTTAATCAGATTAGAAGAGAGATTGAGTCTTCCTTTTTTGAAGGAGTTGAATGAGATGAATTAGGAAGGGATATTGATTAATTCTGGCATGACCTCATAATCTAATATTCTAATTAATTTGAACAATTATGATGAGGATATTTAATTAAATCAATATATTTAATTCCATCTTCATGTGTATTAGCTAAAGGGGGTGGATTTAATTTAATTAAAGTACTAGGACTTATAATTAAATTAATTAAATTAGAAGCTTAATTTAGCCAATTTAAGTTGATTATTTAGGAATTAAATAAATAATGTGATTAATAAAAATTAGGGGTTTTTTGCATGTGACACAGGTCAAGTAAAGAGAATCTGAATCATAAATGCCTAGTGTGATAGGACTTAATTGATCAAGAAATTGATATTTTAAGATTAATGTACCAAAGTTGGCTCAGAATGCCAATGAGACAATTTTGGAGTATTAAAATACCTATTTATGACATGACAAGAAGTTAAAGATGACAGATAAATAATTCCCTTTTTTCAGCAATGCATTTCCTTGTATACCTAATGCATTTAAGACTATCATGGAAGTTGTAGGACTAGAAAATGGGCTAATGTCTAATATACTATGAGAAAACCACAAACTTAGTAATCATATATTGACATCCTCTAGTCTACCATGAAAGCAAAATAAATAAAGGAAAACAAAACAATGTTAAAACTCCCTCTTTTATTTGTAGCTCCCATTTCCTTCTTTCTTCTACATATGATGTAGCTCCAAATTTCCTATAGTGCACACACTATTGAAGCAAAAGCATAAGATGATGATAATGCTATGAGAATACTAGAAGATGTAATTGTATCTTGGGAGATAGAGTGAAAACATAAGAAAACTAGGGACTTGAAGAAACTCAAGAATTAGGGAACGGAAATGAGAGGAAGAATGCTCATTTTATAATTAGCATGGAGGATGAGAGCATTGGAATTGTCACCTTGGATATGTGACATGGAAAGAGATTTCTTTGAGAATCCATGATGCATATGACACAAGATATCAAGTGTAGGATTATATGATGCTTGGAAGTCAAACTTGGCTAAAGATGGAAGAGAATCTATGACACATCATATGACACCTCAAACCCACTTAAAGCCAAGAATCCATGACAATGGAAGCCAAATATGGATGTGCGTAAGAGAATAAGAATATTAGATTATGAAATATCTTGGCCAAATGTCAATGGAGAATCAAAGAGGTGTCATATCCAAGTGTCATGATGATGCCAATATTGTGTGGAATATTTGAATTAAAAATCCAAAATTTCACAAAAATAGAAATTAGTAAAAATGTAATTAATGGTGGAACATGTGACTTAGGAAATTGTGAATTTCCATGGTTTGTGAATGATAAATAAATTAATTAATAAAATTAATTGAGAATAATTAGTAAATGGCATAGGATTAAATTATGGGTTATTTAATCCTATAGAGAAAATTAGTAAATGATTGGCCAATTTGATTAAATAAGTGTGATAGTATCCTTTGATGAAAATGTGAGGATGATGTGGAATAAGTAGGATGATGATAGGTAGACCAAAGCCATGGTGAAATTGACTAATTGAAATTGACAACATGCCAAGGACACATGACATGAATTAAAGATATGTAACATTTAACTAACATGAATTAAAGGCACTTGTTGTGGTATTGATTACCTATGTTGGTTGCATGTGAGACCATGTATGTGATTGTTGTTGTAGAGGTATTTTTTGGGGTTGTTGTGGCACATGTTATTGTTGTAATAAATGTTGTTCGTATGAAATTTGTTGCTTGAACAATCATTGGTATTCCAACTATTGTTGAGTTGCTCTTGTTGTTTGGAAAACAAGGCTTTTTGTTGTTGGAATTGTTTTTGATACATTGTGTGTAAGTCAAGTGGGTTTATGTTGGAGTGCAAGTTAGGGATGTTCGATGCTTGCACCACTTGAGGTTTTTTTTTTTTGTGCTTGATATTTCTATTAATACGTCATGTGTGTGCGTTAATTGGGTTTATACTTGGTTGAGCATTAGAAACATTAAGTCATTGTACCATTATAGGGTGATTTTATTGTTGGGATTGATTATGTCCTTGAGAATTCATCATCATGTTTAGGTTGTTGTTTTGGCACCTTTGTGTGTTAGAGGTTTCTCTTTGGGACATCATATTGACTTGACAATGAGGTGCATTTATTTTTAGGAATAGGTGTAATGCCAATAAGAATTTTCCTTTGTGCATCAATAGGGACTGTTGTAGTTGATGTTTCAAATGGTGTACTTGTGTGAGGATCCATAACATTCGATGTCATAACACTTGGTAGAGTTAGGAGCAAAGGTGCACTTTATGGATTTTCCTCCAAAGGAGGTATGTTTGGCATCCCTAGAGTACAAGTCCCTTTAGATGTATCTTGTTGTTGCATCATGTGATTGAGGTCAAGTCTTAACATGCTATTGGGATACTTAGAAAGAGTCTTATTTCCCTTCATTGGTTGTGGTTCATCAAACAAGGGATTAATGTTGATGTGTTCAAATTTACTTTGGAAGATTTTGATGGTTGATTCTTGATGGGACCTTATACGCACCATTATTGTGTTTGAAAACTCCAAAGGTTGTTTTCCCTTATCTAAGTCCAAATTGATCATGGGTTGTATGTTTTCAATTGTTGTGTTGGTTTGATGTTTGTTTGGGTTGAATTTGACAATTTTCTAGGCTGCCAAAAGTTTGAAGTTCTTGCAAATTTTTTTGTCTTGAAATGCCCTAGCCAGTTCTTCATTAGTGATGCCATAATTAGTGTCAAAGTCATCACTTAGGTGTACAATATCTTGTTGTGTGTTTGATGAGTTAGGGTTGAAGGTACTCATGTTGGGTTTGCTGAATTCAAAGGAATGTGTTTGTTCATCCTTGGGTGTGGTTGGTACACTTCCACCTCCACATGGTATCGGCACAAATATAGGCTCAAATTTAGGACTCCATTGAACCATGCCATGTGTAGGAGAAGTGTTTTAGTGAAACCTAATGGTAGATGTGTTGCTTAGGCTTTATTGGATCATCTCTTAATTTTGGTGATCTTGCAAGTACATTTTTAAGGGGTTTGTAAGTAAGGGTTGTGATGCCTCAATTTGGTCCTTGTCAAAGGTTTGTTGGGCTTTGCTCTTCTTCTATCTTGGATGAGTTTTTTGTTGTGTTGGTGCTTTAGAAAACAAAGGTTGATAAAGTTCTTCAAGTCTCTAAGTTGATTGTGTCCTAGTGAGTGCTGGCATGATACCTAAGGATGTAGATGCTATGGAGGGAAACCTAAATAAACTTTCTACCTCCCAAGTGTGCACCTAAACTACCAATTGCACTTAGAAAGTACCAAGTGTTCCCTTGGTGCACTTGGGGCCCTGAAGGTAAGCAATTGGTAAGTAAGAGGCATGCAATGGGTAAACAAAGGTGTTAGGGTTCCTTAAATGCAAAATGTGAATGATTTGAGCATTTTAGAGTGTTTTGCAAGGTTTAGGGATGCAATAAAAGGTGTGGAAGTGTAGATTAGGGTTTTGGAACCTAAGATGAAATCCCTAATTACCATGTGCACTCTAAAACTACCAAATGTGCAGTAAAACTACCAACTGTGCACCTACAGTGTGTAGTTGGTAAAATAGGGGTGCAGTTGGTAAAAAAGGTCAAAATTTAATAGTTAGGATGTGGGTATGTGAGATATGAATGTGTATTGTAGGGATGTTATGTAACCTAATGAGATGCCAAATGAACTAGGGTTTTGATATGCAAATGCAAAGTGACATTTTGAAGGTATGCAAAATGAAGGTTAGGGTATGCGAAATGAAGGATAGGGTTTGACCTTAGACTTGGTAATGATGCTAGAGGTTGATGTATGTAAGGTAGACTATGTAAGGAGTGGCTTTCTAGGGTTGATAATGATGTTTGGGATGTGAAAAATGAGGATAATGATTAAGAAGATAAGTGGGTTGATAAACTAGTTAATAGGATTTGATAGTAAAAATGACGCTAGGATTTTGAACAATGCAAGATTAAGGGGATATGCCACTAGGGTAAGTCAAAATGACATTTAGGGAGACTAGGAATATGATGATGCTAATCATAAGGGTATATGAAAGGTTTTTAACTTAGGTGAAATCTTTAGAAAGTATTTTGTCTAGGAGTTTAACGTTATGATAATGGACTTTGGATCTTGACCAAAAAGTGATAAAAGACAAAAATATCAAATTGATAAAGATGACAAGGTCAAATATATCAAGACATAGATAGAGTTTGACCAAAGAAAATGATAAGAAAAGACAAAAGGACTAGTCAAGATCCATCATCCATCAACACTAGGAGATACTCTAAGACTCATACTTTGTTCATATTTTTGACTAAATTAAAAGGTTTTGGGGTTGAAAATGACATTTAAGGGGCTAAAAATGGTGGTTACACTGATTAGATATGCAATATAGACATGTCCTAAGATGTAAAATGATATTTTGGGTGCAAGATGTCGTTTCAAGTCAAATGCAGAATGAGTACCTATAGTAGCATCTACATGCAATTTTAGGGTCCTAAAATGTAGTTTCAAGGCCTAAAATGGTCATACAAGTGCCCATCAATGCTCTAATAGCACCAAGTGCACTCCAATAGTATCAACTACACCTATGGTGTAGTTGGGGCTTAGAAGAGCATAGTTGGTAGTTTTAGGGTGTAGTTGGGAGATTGGGTTGAGGGGTTACTGATTCTAAGGGGGGTGGTTGTCAAGTTTCTATGCCAGGAAGCTAGGATGCTGGGGTTGATGTTATGATGGATTAGGAAATGTATAATGAAGGTTAAAATGTAGGTAATTTTATTCTAAGTGAAGAAAAAGAAGATTATGGGGTGCAAAATGCAGAGTAGAGCATGCTACTATAGGGGGACCTATCAAGGTACCTATGAACACCTTTGAAGCCTCAAAATGCCGTCTGGAAGCCCAAACTGAGTCCTTAGACAACCAAGTGTGATTAGATAGTATCAAATCACCTATGGTGTAGTTGGGGCTAGTTTGGGCATAATTGGTAGTTTTAGAGCATAGCTGGGAAGATGGGATGAAACTAAGTCAATTTTAGGTGCTATGGTTTCCAAATTGATGTAATAGTGAGCTAGATAGTAGATGACAATGCTAATACTAAAATGAAGGTTCAAAATGATGTGTATGACACCAAAAATAATGGTTAAAGTGTTCAAGATGAGGGTTGGGTATGCAAAGATGTAAGATGGACTATGCAAAGTGAAAATTTGGACGTTGAAATGCAAAGAATGCAGGCTAAACCCTAATGAGTGCAATATGAAAGATGAGTAATACTAAGTGAAGACTAAAAGATGCAAGATTAAGCCTATATGATGTAAGTATGAGGCCTAAAATAGGGTGAATTCAAGTGGTTCTATGCAAGGATGAAACCTATGTTATGCCAAGCACATTTAGGATCACAAGTTGCCATGTTTCCCAAGTTTTGAATGTATTGGACCCAAGTTTGAAAAGTTTTGACCAAAGTTGTAATGTTTAGATAGTGTTTGATTTTATTCGAGGTGTAAATTTGAATGTTGGTTTTATCTTGATTAATGTTTATCTAGAGTGGAAAACCTAGGATCTTGGCACCATAGGTTCCCCCTTACAGCACACTCACTTCTTGGGGCTACCAAGATCCACTTCTCAAGGGGCATGACTTCCCAAGGGACTGTTGTCTCTACTAAGGACCACAAGAATGTAGGATATATTGATGGGCATGGGTGACCCCTTGAGCCAGTAGATAGAAAGGATTTTGGACACTAAAACATGATTTTTAGTAAGGGCATTCTATTTAGCAAGTGAATGATAAACTTTCTTATAAGGTCTCGTAGCCCTAAGAACTGAGGTTTGATGTAACACAAGGGTATTGGAGGAGAACTATCACTCAATGATACTACCAACATGGATTTCACCATAATAAAGTTTTATATAGTGGTTAGAATTTTGACTAGGCTTTTGGTCCATTAATGCTCTAAATTCATCCCCTAGCATACCCAATATTAAGTATCTTGGTCCAAGGCAGGCTTCTTATAGAAGTCACACAGATTTCTCTTACACCCAAAATCCATGAATGGCAAGGAGAGAGGATATGTCCATGTAACCCATAGGGTTTTAAACACCATAAAAATTCCAAATAGAAAAGAAAATAATTATTTTATGCACCAAATGAAGTGTTATCTAATCTAGGAAATCCACACACATGGTTTTGACAAACACACAAGGTCTTTGACAACATCCTGCAAACAAGCATTAGTAGTTTTCAAAGATTAGTCTTCATCCAATGATTTCCACATGCTATAAATAGACCATCAATAACATGAAAATATCTAATCTAGGTCCTAGAAGCAAACATAGGCCATAAGTGTAGATTCTAATTGAAACAGGTGTTTTTTGTGAACCAAGTGTGCTTTGACAGAGCAGACTACACCCTAGATGACCATAATGGCTTAGAATACCCCCAAGTGTGCTTAGATAGTGGTAAATGTGCCCATGGTGTACTTGGGTCTTAGAAGGGCATAGTTGGTAGTTTCTAGGCATAGTTGGGAGCCTAGGTGCACATTGTGGGGATTTGTTCCCTAAATAATACCCAAAAACTAGATTTTTGAACTCTACCCTCCCAAGTGCACTCAAATAGCGTAGACTGTGCCCATGGTGTAGTTGGGGCTTAGAAGGGTGTAGTTGGTAGTTTCTAGGTTTAGTTGGTAAGTTATGAATAATAAAGAGGGGTTATGGTGTCTCCTAGGCCCCTAAAACTACCTCCTAGGGGTCCCAAGTGCTCCCTGACAGAGAAGAGTGCACCCTAGGACAAAAAACTAACAAAATGTCTAAATGAGAGGAAAAAATCATATTACTGGGCCCCCTAATTAGAGTAGGTGTGATAAAAGAGAGAGAATAAGCATTATACCCCTCCAAGTGAGCTCCTTCCTTGCACCTACAAGCACACACACAAGAAAACCAAGTTAGATAAGCATGTCCATGTTAGGTTCACTAATTGTAGGACTAGAAAATGGGCTAATGTCTAACATACTATGAGAAAATTACAAAATCAATAATCATATATTGACACCCTCTAGTCTACCATGAAAGCCAAATAAATAAAGGAAAACAACACAATATTAAAACTCCCTCTTTCATTTGTAGCTCCCATCTCCTTCTTTCTTCTCCATATGATGTAGCTCCAAATTTCCTATAGTTTACACAATGTTGAAGCAAAAGCCTAAGATGATGATAATGCTACGAAAATACTAGAAAATATGATTTTAGCTTGGTAGATAGAGTGAAAACATAAGAAAACTAGGGACTTGAAAAAACTCAAGAATTAGGGACTAGAAATGAGAGGAAGAATGCTCATTTTATAATCAACACAAAAGATGAGAGCATTGGAATTGTCACCTTGGATATGTGACTTGGCAAGAGATTCCTTTGAGAATCCATGACACATATGACACAAGATACCAAGTGTAGGATTCTATGATGCTTGGAAGTCAAACATGACTAAATTTGGAAGAGGATCTATGATGCATCATATGACATCTCAAGCCCCCTTAAAGCAAAGAATCTATGACAAAGGAAAACAAATATGGATGTTCCTAAGAGAATAAGAATATTGGATTATGAAATATCTTGGCCAAATGTCAATGGAGGATCAACGAGGTGTCATGTCCAAGTGTCATGATGATGCCAATATTGTGTGGAATATTTGAATTAAAAATACAAAATTTCACACAAATAGAAATTAGTAAAAATGGAATTAATGGTGGAAAATGTGACTTAGGAAATTGTAAATTTCCATGGTTTGTGAATGATAAATGAATTAATTAAAAAAAAAAATTAATTGAGGATGACAATTAGGAAGAATAATTAGTAAAATGACATAGGATTAAATTATGGGTTATTTAATCCTATAGAGAAAATTAGTAAATGATTGGCCAATTTGATTAAATAAGTGTGATAGTATCATTCGCTTAAAATGTGAGGATGATGTACATTGACTAGGATGATGATAGATAGACCAAAGCCATGGTTAAATTGATTGATTGAAATTGAAAACATGCCAAGGATACATGACATGAATTAGAGCTATGTAATATTTAACTGACATTGTAAAATGTTACAAGATTGAGATTGATTGACAAGGTTGATCATAATAACATTGACGAACACTGCCAATGTTATTAAACTATTGATAAGGCCATGATCTGACACTAAGAGACCTGAAAATGTCAAAGATAGAGTGATGTGAATGATAGTTTGACCTAGCACTAAGAGCCATGGCAATACTAAGGTCAGATTGATAAGATTTGATAGATTGATAGGTTTCTAAAGCAATGAAAGCCACAACAATGCCCATAAATGTTTTTAGGCTTCTAAAAATGTCTTAGGCTTTTAAAAGTGTCTTCAAAAATGTCCTAAAAACAAGCATTAGTAGTTTTCAATAATTAGTCTTCATCCAATTATTGCCACATGTTGCAAACAGACCATCAGTAACATGAAAGCCACAACAATGCATAGGATTGGACAAATGATGGTAGATTTAAGGTATCTAACGTGTTTCAAGTTGGTTATGGCTAATTCTAGGTGATTTCAAGTAGATTTGGGGTGATTATAAGTTGATTTGAAATGGTTTTGAGTTGATATGAAATGATTTCAAAATGATATGCAATTGATTTGAAAGAGGATACAAATGATGAAATATGATCAATTTGGCCAAAGGATTAGAGTTAATAGAATGAGAAAATGGAATGAATTAATATGAAAGAAGTGATGAAACCATAAATGCAAACCATTTTTGATCATCTACATTTTTAAACACTGTAATCACTCAGTGTCATGAGATAATGCTATGAGAATACTAGAAGATGTGATTTTAGCTTGGGAGATAGTGTGAAAACATAAGAAAACTAGGGACTTGAAAAAACTTAAGAATTAGGGATAAAAAATGAGAGGAAGAATGCTCATTTTATAATAAACATAGGAGATGAGAGCATTGGAGTTGTCACCTTGGATATGTGACTTGGCAAGAGATTCCTTTGAGAATCCATGACACATATGACACAAGATGCCAAGTGTAGGATTCTATGATGCTTGGAAGTCAAACATGGCTAAATTTGGAAGAGGATCTATGACGCATCATATGATACCTCAAGCACACTTAAAGCCAAGAATCTATGACAAAGGAAGAAAAATATGGATGTGTGTAAGAGAATAAGAATATTGGATTATGACATATCTTCTAGTATTCTCATAGCATTATCATCATAGCATTATCTTATGACATTGGGTGATTACAATGTTTAAAAATGTAGATGCTAAAAAATGTTTGCATCTATAGTTTCATCACTTTTGTCATACTAATTCTTCTTATTTTCTCATTCCATTAACTCTAATCTTTTGGTCAAATTGATCATATTTAATCATTTTTATCCTCTTTCACATCAATTGCATGTTATTTTGAAATCATTTCATATCAACTCAAAACCATTTCAAATCAACTTGGAATCACCCTAGATCTACCCAAAATCACGTAGGATCAGCCATAACCAACTCAAAAATGTCAAATACCTTTAATCTATCATCATCTATCCAATCTTGGGCATTGTTGTGGCTTTCATGTTATTGATGGTCTATTTTCAGCATGTGGTGATCTTTGGATAAAGACTAATTATTGGAAACTACTAATGCTTGTTTGCAGGATGTTGTCGAAGACCTTGTGTGTTTGCAGCATTAGGAACATTATGTCAATGGAGAATCTGTTGGCATAAAGTTATTTGCCATTAGTGACAACACTTTTCTCATAGTATTAACCGAGTAAAGAAGAACTCAGTGTTAACCGAGTTCAGTCGGTTAACATAGAACTTAGTGTTAACCGAGTTCAGTCGGTTAACATAGAACTTAGTATTAACCGAGTTTAGTCGGTTAACTAAGAACTCATCATTAACCAAGTTCGGTTGGTTAATTAAGAACTCAATATTAACCGAGTAAAGACGGATGCAGTGTTAACCGAGTTCGGTCGGTTAACATAGGACTCAGTGTTAACCGAGCTCAGTCGGTAAACAAAGAAGTTTGTTCTACCGAGTTTGTTTTGCTATTTGGCCGACTCAGTTAAATTTTGTCTATTTTTATTCAGCCGACCATTGCATGTAATTTTAACTTGGATGGTATATATATGTAATGTATTGTATCATTCTAATGCATGTGAAATATATGAAGTATGTGAAGAATGTGTGCGAAAGCATGTAAGCTGAATTTTGAAGGTTTTCAGCAAGGTCAGCATTGGAGCAGAAATGTTTTATCTGTCATATCAAGGACAATCAGAGCATAGCGGATCTTATCAGCAATCAGTTGTATTCAGATCCACTGTTTCATTCTAACAGGTGAATCAGTTTGTATAAATCCTTTAACAGGGTAGACTTAACAGTCTTTGTACTAAATCTCCTAACAGAGTGCATACTTATGAAGTATGTTTCAAATCCTTTAACAAGGTGGATATAACAATCCTTTATGCTCCTAACAGGGCAGATCACCAAAAGTGATCATTGTATGCCTTAACCGGCTAACTTCCTACTGCAGTAAAGAAGATTTGTGGGTTTCATCCCCACCCCAGTTTTACTTTCTATTTTGGAAGGTTTCTGGGTCACCAAAATCTCTGTGCTTATGTGTTATGAATGTCTACATACTGCAGATTAGGTGATTAAATATTTTACTGGTTAATTTAAGATTTTATGTTTACTGATTCACCCCTCCCCTCTCAGTAAACTGTTATATCTTGAATATTTCCAACAATTGGTATCAGAGCTAACTTGGTTCTTAGGACAAAGCTTGACAGCTTGAGCAAAGATCAAAGTCAATGGAGATATTCAGATTGGAGAAAGTTATAGAAAATGAAAAGTTAGATCTTGAAATGGCCATGGTTCAACTTAAAGAAGCAAAGGAACATCTTTCTCAATCCCTAAAAAGAAGAAAGGATCTTGCAAAACAAATGAATGATCATCAGTATGTTGAAGTGAAGATTGAAGACCTGTTACCATCAAGAAATTCAGAAGAAGCTGACCAAGCAATCAAAGAACTTCTAGAAAAGAATGGATCTCTGCAAGAAGAGGTAAGAAAGCTTAAGAGAGAACAAGAAATACAGTCAATCAGGCTATGTGAAGCTTTGGATCAAAGAAACAAAGCACAAGAAGAACTAGAAGATAGAAGTCATGAAATCCACAATCAAACTCATCAGTATGAAGATCTCATAGACCAACTCACCAATGCAAATGAAGAAATCAGGATTCTCAGAGCACAAAATGAAAGAATAAGGAATGATTTGAACATTGAAAAGCAAATCAATGAAAGTCTACAGAATGACTTGAGATCAGAAAGACAAATCAATGAAAGCTTGGAAAATGACCTAATCTCTGAAAGGCAAGTCAATGAAAGGATGATGAAATCTCAGGTAGACCTAAATCAATTGAATGAGCAGAATCTTCAAAGACAAACAAGCAAAGCTGGTCTTGGATACAAAGAAGCTGGTGAATCCTCCAAGCAAGGTGAACAAAGAAATAAAAGATCCACTTGTAATCATTGTGGCAAGATAGGTCATACATCAAACAAATGCTGGAGCAATAGGAAAGCAAAATTCAATGGTAAGTGCTTCAACTGCAATCAGCATGGTCACAAGGCAAATGAGTGTAAAGAAAAACCAAAATTTGAAGGCAATTGTTACAAATGCAAAAAGCATGGTCACAAGGCATTCCAGTGCAAATCCAAATCATTCAATCCAGCTGAACAACTTGTCAAAGCCATATTCGGATGGGACTACAACACCTGGTGCAGATGTCACTATTGTGGAGAGTATGGACATACTGGCATGAATTGTGCCAGACATCACCTAAGGAAAAAGGACACAACTGTAAGGTGCTATACATGTACAGAACTCGGTCATATAGCCAAAAATTGCATGAATATCAAAAGAATTGAAGATGAAAAGAAAATCAAAGCAGATAACATTCGAAAGGAAATGAAGCAGCAATGGATTCCAAAATCTACCGAACAAGATAAGTCAGATAGGAGTGTCACTCAAGAGGTGGGTGACTCTACCATTTCCAATTAGTATTCATATAAGAAACATTGGAACTGCATCTTCCAAGATTTATCCTATGCAGCTCCAAAGGAAGAAGATGGATCAAATTAGTATTGTAGATACACTCTGACTCCAGGACGGTTCAATACTTTACCAAGTTTGGTTGGATGTAACAAAGCTTCATTAACCGAGTAGCAGTTACCGAGTTGAGTCGGTAAGAGACTTTGCCGAGTTCCGTCAGTCACAACTAAGTTTCATTGACCATGTTGTGTCAACCGAGCAAGGTTGGTTCGTGACCTAACCGAGTAAGGTCGGTACTTCAATATTTTCTTTCGATCGCCGAGTTGATAATATCTACCGAGCTAGTGGATGACAACCTGTCATTTCTTCTGCCATCGTACCAAAACATTTATGGCAAATTTGTTATCAAAAGGGGCAAAATTTGATCTAAATTTTTACTGCGAACAAAGAGCTAAGGTATTTTCTGCAATTTCAGAGCGAGCTTAAGACATTTTCGAGCGAATTTTTCAAAAGAGCGAAAGAATCAATTCAGAATTTTTCTACACCTACCAAGTAACAATGGCATCCGAAAGTGGAAGCTCTAAGACTAAGAAAGGCTCAGAAATGCTGGTTAGAGGAGAGGAATGGAAGGCGCCGAACTTCAAATTAGCACCAGCTATTGCAGAATCACTGGACCCTAATGGTGCCCAATCTCAAATTCCTTCAAAGGTACTTCTTGTCAATGATATAAGATCTCATTTTAAATGCTCTATTCAAGAACTTGGAAACCTAGAAATTGATAATGCCCTAGGTGAAATGAGCATAGATGGAAACCTAAAACCCGAACATAAGCATCTTGAAACAAAAGGGTTAACCCACATTTCGCACTTGCCAAGGAAATTTCAAGTTAAATGGGTTAGGTATGTACTCAGTCGAGTTCACAATGGCCAATTGTGGTTAGAGCAACCAGTGCTCATCACAAAGAAAATGATTAACAAAATTACTAGACTCCCCATGCTGAGCAAAGCCAAGTCTACCAAAACCCTAGGTCGGGAGGAATTGCAAAAACTGACCCAAGCAGAATGGGATGGTAGGGGACTTAAGCTGAATACTGTAGCTGACATCGAATTAAGATTTGGCATTCACGTCATTGCTCACAAAATCTATAGTTCAAGCCGTCCAAATAGTGTACCCTGTGAAGCTATAGATTTGGCGTACAAAATAGTGAAGAAGAATTTAGAATTTGATTTATCAGAATTACTTTTATCCAAATTCAATAAGAATATGGAAAGCATTAGAACCTCCAAGAACAATCCCTGCAAATTCGGTTCGCTTTTGATTTGTTTATTCTTCTATATTCAGAAATCTTTTCCATCAAAGGGATCAGTAGTATGGAGAAAAGATATACCAATTCTTTATCAGATAAATGAGTTCATTGCTGAACTAGGTGAAAATTTTGATATTATTTTGGATAACTATTTTGAAGAATTTAAGGAAAAGATGAATCATAGGTTCCGAATTCCACCCAAACTGGTTGAAGAATACAAGGAAGACATATGCTTCATGGTAGATTGCAACAAGGTATACATTCAGGTAGCCAGGCCTCGAGTAGCATGGGTGAAACCTCTTCCCTATGAGGTAAAAATTGACGAAGCCAGGGATATCATAGAAGCACTGGTGAATGAACCAGTAGACCCAAGGCAACCAATTTTTGGAACATATGATCAAGCTAAGACCAGAATTGAGCTCCAAATTAAAATTCCTTAGGCCATTAGCAAAGGAAAGAGAAAGATAACCCAACTGAAGATGGAAGTTGGCTCTCTTATGATAACAGAAGGAAAAGGAGAAGACGAAGAAGAAGAAGAGGAAATCGAGTAAGACAAGGAAAAGGAGCCTCAACAAAAGAAAGGCAAGGTGATCATCACCAAACCTAAAAGGCAAGCCTCTGCAGTCTTCTCCAGGAGAACAAGACAAGGAAAGAAAGAACCTGTACTTGTTAAGCCTCCACTCACATTTGAGGATAGATTGAAGCAATTAGAAGTAGGTGCTAGCTTCACAAACTTCAAAGCATTGAAGTTTGAAACCAGAACAGAACAAGAAAAGATGCAGATTGAGGAATTGGTACTGAACAAGATGGGTAAATGGAAATACTCACCGGACCAGATAGCCTCCCAGATCTCCAAAGAACTATTGGAGAGGTTGCAAATCAGATGGGAAGCTGCAACCAAGATTGTAAAAGACATCTATGAGCAGACACTGAAGAATCTCCTGCCGAGTTTCACTAATGCTAAAGTGAAAACATCACTGAAAGATCACGAAGGCAATATGATGATTAGATTCCACACCTGTTTGATACTTGTCAAAGACATTGAGCATGTGGTAAATGATGCAAAAAACATGTGGAAAAACATCTATCATCTACACAAATCCAGTGACGATACTGTTGAAATCAAGGACATTGACAACAGTGATGATGATGAAGATGATGATGATATTGAAGATATTCCAGAGGATCTTCATTCAATCATGTTAGAAGTGGAAGAAGAGGCTAAGAAAGAATTAGAGGAAGAAGAAGCTGAAAAAGAAATGGAGGAGAAAGAACAAGCAAAGGTGGAAGAAGATCCAGTACAAATTGCAGCTGAAGTCATTGCATCTCTTCCACACTCTCCATCCAAAACAGTTACATCAACTATGGAAATAGCTTCTACTGGTAAGTCCTCTCAGCTCCGTGTACCATCTATGCAAGTGCCAATCACTTCATTAACTGAGCTGCAGCCACCTTCATTAACCGAGTCTCCATTAGTCTCTGCAGTAAGTTCATCATGCACATCAACCTCTACTGCAGAATGTATAATAAGTGTACCTACAGATACTACAATTTTGACTTCTCTTAATCAAATTTTGGCAACTATTAGCTCTTCCACTCCATCCTGTACATCAACATCAATTTTTGATACCATTTGCACATCTCTTAGTCTTCCTTTACATAGTCCTATTCCAGTCTTATCAGCCAGCCCTGCCTCATCAACTATCGTCTCAGTTCACAAGGGTCAAGATGAAGTCTTTGCTGGAAAAGCAAAAAGATACATGTTTTCCAGCAAGACACTGGATGAGGAAATTGATTTGGATAAGGACATTATCCTTCCTAAAATAGATCTTGATACAGCATCAGTTGATGAAATGAGAATGCTCAGTCAGCTATTAGAGCAGAAGGCTAGGCAGAAATAGCTACAGCATGAAAGAGATCTGGAATATAGCATCATTGAGAGTGCTAAAAATATTATAACAGAGGCTATAGGTGTTGAAGTAGATTCTACTCAACACATTTTGATTCAGTTGGAAGAGGCTGTAAAAAAATTCAATGAGGATACCTCCGGCCAAGAAAAGTTGATTGAAAAGGCAGAGAAGAAATTTGACAATAAGGTGCTTGAGCACATTGCTCAGCATATTGCATTAAATCAGGTAGAATTGTCTACAATTTTGAATAATTTTGAGAATTCTTTTAATAATGTAACTTCACTTTTTGGAAAACTCTGTGATGTTACTAAGTATACAAAAGATATAAAAGAAAAGTTGAATAAAATTGATGAGGATATGAAGGTCAGTGCCCAAGTACTGCAATCTGACCTCAGTACAAGTTCATCCCATCATCATAAAATAAGATCTTTATCGGAGAAACAGGCAGAATTGCTGCGAGAGGAAGCAAGAATCAGGTCTACTCTCATAGATATCCAGAATATGATTCTTCCTGTCATGACTTCAATGCAAAAGCATATTGCTCATTCCAGAACATTGATTCATGACAACAATTTCTCAGTTGCAGATCATATGATTGAACTTTCTGCAGAAATTCAAATTGCACTCTCCTCCAGCAAAATTTTGCAAGAAAATTGGGATAAGACTTTGGCTCTTATTCTCAAGGTACATTCAGAATTTCTCTCTCATTTTGAAATCTCAGTGTAAATATATGTTATTTGGCATTATTGTTAAAAAGGGGGAGATAGAACTTTAGAACTTCAGAGCTATCCGTGCAAAGATATATGTATTGATCTGTAAATACTGTGCATATTGTATGGGGGAGACATACATCTAATAAGATCTACAATTTTGGAAACTTTTTGAAATGTATGTCAATTTCTGTACATAAACTTTGATACATAATTGTTTTTGTCACTAATGCCAAAGGGGGAGATTGTTGGCATAAAGTTATTTTCCATTAGTGACAACACATTTCTCACAGTATTAACCGAGTAAAGAAGAACTCAGTGTTAACCGAGTTCAGTCGGTTAACATAGAACTTAGTGTTAACCGAGTTTAGTCGGTTAACATAGAACTTAGTATTAACCGAGTTCAGTCGGTTAACTAAGAACTCAGCATTAACCGAGTTTGGTTGGTTAATTAAGAACTCAATATTAACCGAGTAAAGACGGATGTAGTGTTAACCAAGTTTGGTCGGTTAACATAGGACTCAGTGTTAACCGAGCTCAGTCGGTAAACAAAGAAGTTTGTTCTACCGAGTTTGTTTTGCTATTTGGCCGACTCAGTTAAATTTTGTCTACTTTTATTCAGCCGACCATTGCATGTAATTTTAACTTGGATGGTATATATTTGTAATGTATTGTATCATTCTAATGCATGTGAAATATATGAAGTATGTGAAGAATGTGTGTGAAAGCATGTAAGCTGAATTTTGAAGGTTTTCAGCAAGGTCAGCATTGGAGCAGAAATGTTTTATCTGTCATATCAAGGACAATCAGAGCATAGCGGATCTTATCAGCAATCAGTTGTATTCAGATCCACTATTTCATTCTAACAGGTGAATCAGTTTTTATAAATCCTTTAACAGGGTAGACTTAACAGTCTTTGTACTAAATCTCCTAACAGAGTGCATACTTATGAAGTATGTTTCAAATCCTTTAACAAGGTGGATATAACAATCCTTTATGCTCCTAACAGGGCAGATCACCAGAAGTGATCATTGTATGCCTTAACCGGCTAACTTCCTACTACAGTAAAGAAGATTTGTGGGTTTCATCCCCACCCCAGTTTTACTTTCTATTTTGGAAGGTTTCTGGGTCACCAAAATCTCTGTGCTTATGTGTTATGAATGTCTACATACTGCAGATTAGGTGATTAAATATTTTACTGGTTAATTTAAGATTTTATGTTTACTGATTCACCCCTCCCCTCTTAGTAAACTATTATATCTTGAATATTTCCAACAGAATCCATGAGGTGTTAATGGAGGATCCATGAGGTGTCATACCCAAGTGTCAAGATGATGTTAATATTGTGTTGCATATTTGAATTAATAATCCATTATTCCACACAAATAGAAATTAGTAAAAATGGAATTAATGGTAGAAAATATGATTTAGAATATTGTGAATTTCCATGGTTTTTGAATGATAAATCAATTAATTAATAAAATTAATTAATTAAGGAGGATAATTAGGATGAATAATTAGTTAAATGACATAAGATTAAATTATGGGTTTTTTAAAACCCTATAGAGAAAGTTAGTAGTTGATTGGCCAATTCGATTAAATAAGTGCAATAGTATCCTTTGATGAAAATGTGAGGATGTTGTAGACTAACTAGGATGATGATAGGTAGATGAAAGCCATGGTCAAATTGATTGATTTAAATTGATAACATGCCAAGGACACATGTCATGAATTAAAGACATGTAACACTTAACTAAAATTGTAAATGCTACTAGATCGAGATTGATTGATATGGTCGATCATAATAATATCGACAGAGACTATCAATATTATTAAAATGGTTTGATGATTCAATGATCTAACACTAAGAGACAAAAAATATTCATGATCAAATGAAAAGTATGATGGTTTGAACTAGCACTAAGAGCCATGACAATACTAAGGTCAAATTGATAGGTTTGATAGATTGATAGGTTTCCAAGGCATCGAGAGCCATGACAATGCCTAGGATTGGACAAATGATGCTAGGTTTTGGATGTTTAACACATTCTAGGTTGATTAGGACTGATTTTAGGTGATTCCAAATTGACTTGGGGTGATTCCAAGTTGATTTGATATGATTCCAAGTTGATTTGAAATGGTTTCAAGATGATTTGAAATGGTTTCAAAATGACATGCAATTAATGTGAAAAAGAATACAAATGATGAAATATTATCAATTTGGCCAAAAGATCAAAGTTAGTGGAATGAGAAAATGGGAAGAATTAGTATGAAAGTGCGATGAAACCATAGATGCAAACCATTTTTGAGCATCTATAGAAGTAGAGTGCTCATATCAATCTATGGGCACCATGAGGAGATAAATGATAGAGATATGATGGAAAATGCATTAAAAGATCAACATGTATGGATCAAGTTTTCTTTGGGAAATCTTGTTCCTCATTCACCACTTCTTTTCACCCCCCTTCAATAGATTTTGAAGTGCAATTTCCTCTTCCATTTCTATTTCATTGTAAAGGTGATAATAGATTTTAGATATCTTAGAAGTAAATGTAGTAGGCAAGATAATTACGGTAAGATATTAGTTTCTTTCCTAAAGCTATAGATAGTTGGCTATAAATAAGAAGAATGTTGACTTTTCTAGGGTCATTAAAATTGATGATTTTATCTTCCATTTCATTGTAACACCATTTTTTATGATTGAAAATAGTATCACCTTTTCTTTTTTTGCAATTCAGCTTCCTTGAAGCATTGTTTCACCCAATGCATGTTGGTATTTATAAGCTATTACTAGAGTAAAGGAATCTTGGAGTACTTTCTATGGGATTAATTTATATTTGAAAGCAATGAGATCTTTCTATTTTATTACTATTATATTCTTTGGCTTGGATAAATTTAAATAATATTGTTTACTTTAGTAGTATTTCATTTCCAATAGTTATTTATGTAAGATTGTTTGATCGAGCATGTATTTAAGTTATCCTATCATTCAAGCATGTATTTTTGATAATAATGGTATGAAAATAGAGTATAGGTAGATTAAATCTCTAAATTAGTGCTCTCTTTAATTTATAGTTATTTATTATTTGTAACCCCTAGTTTTGTTCTATGATATTTTCCTAGCCCAATTCAACATGATCCATTTCCAAAATCAATAAGTGAAAAGAACTATTGAAATCTTTGTTTGTCTTATTATAAATAAAACCACCTCATTATCCAACTTATCCTATTCCTTACACAATTAAGACCCAAAATATATGAGCTTAGGAGAAGTGAGTTCCTTGCTTTGCTCTTTCAAGTGATATTTACTGTACTTGGTCCAATGATAATTGTTACTGTGTTGGAAATGCACAAAATAAAGCTCTACTAATAGATAAATGGTGCTAGAAGGAGGGCCCTTTTAAGATATTGTGCATTTTTATTACCTACTATTAGTGAGTCTTGGCTTCATTCGAATCTATATAGTATAAATATTGGCCCAGTGAAGTTTGAGTTCACTAGCTTTGTTCCAATTTTGGTTTTGGGTTTGTGGACCTTGATTAGTCTCCACATGAATGAAAGTTGAGTGAGTGTCATAGACCCCAAACCCTATGCATATTCAACTCTTTTTTGGTGACCCACTTTCAAAATTTGTGATCACCTTCTATCCTTGCAGAGTTTATAAAACTCAAACCCATGGTCCCAAATAAGAAAAAAAAGCAGCAGAAGAAGAAAGGTAAGGTTTCCAAGCCCCAACCTACTACCACTAGTTAGAGTGTAATTGCATCCCAATTACCACTAAGCATGAGTGCTAATTATGGGCCTCTAAAACCACAAACACTTTAACATGTCAGAAACATCCTAGAATGATCATGTGATTGTCCATTCAGCATGCTTGCACAAAGTGATCTGTTACCTTCTAATTAGATCAGGTTTTGCTATTCACTCTCAGAATTCAGAGATAAACAACCATACCAAACCATTACGAAGGATTTGGAAGAATGAAAATGCAATATAATCTATATTTTTTATTTTTTTTGAATGCAAAGATATTAGGTTAATCTAAATGAAATTAAAATTAATCTAAGAACAATGTAAAGTAACAACTAGATGAATGCATTTTAGTCCAAATGATGAGCATATGAAAGCACTAGCTCTTTGAATGCAAGGCACTTGAATAATAAAATTAGCCTCAGTTTGATACTTTTCTTATGCATCCTTAAAAATGAGAGGTTGAAGGTTTCTTTTATAGAACCTTGGACCTGATCAATGGTCAAGATTGAACTGCATGGATGATCCTAATTGAAGGTGAGATTGAGTCCTCCATCTTTAATGGGGTTGAATGAGAGGAAATAGGAGATAACAATGATCCATTCAAATATGTGCTCATAATTATTTTTCTAATTAATTAAATAATTAATTTCAACAATTATGAGGAGCATATTTGAATTAATCAATATTTTTAATTCCTTTTTCATGTGAGATGAAATAGGAAAAGATATTGATCCATTCAAACACATCATCATAATAGAATATTCTAGTAAGATAAATAATTAGTTTCAACAATTAAATCAATGCATTTTAATTCCTTCTTTATGTGTATTAGCTAAAAGGGTATATTTAATTTAATTAAAGTACTTGGGACTTATAATTAAATTAATTAAATTAAAAGATTAATTTAGAAAATTCATTTAATGTTTAGGAATAAAATAAAATAAGTGATTAATATAGATTAATGATTGTCTGCATTTGACACTTAGGTTGAGTAAAGATGATTAGAATCATAAATGCCTAGTATAGTAGGACTTAAGTAAGATTGACAAAGCAAGATTAGTTCAAAATACCAATGTGCCAATTTAGGGGTATTATATTTGCCACTCTTTGAATAAATGTGTGAGAAAAATGTTAATTCAAAGAAATCAGAAGTATAATATATAGACTAAGAGTTGAAACTAGTTCTAAGAATGATGACACAAAAACCAAGTGATGAGATTTTTAAGGTTATCTCTAGAACAAAGCTTAACCTTCCGAAATCCAAATAGAACACCTAGATACTAGTCTTATAGAAAAAATATTATCAAACTTCACACAATTGTTTCAAGAGTGAGATTCAATTCTCAAGAGTCAAGGTTAGATTTCCTTGGTATCTATCCATTAGAAGATGACAAGATTAATCACAATTCATAGGATTATCCCTAGAGTGAGGCTTAATCCTTAAGAATCAAGCTTAGGTTGCCCGAATACCTATCCATTAAATAGTGATTGAAGGAAATAACTTAGAATTATCTCTAGAATGAAGTTTAATCCTCGAGAGTTAAGATAGAACATTGGAATATTGGTCCCTAAAAAGCCAACAAGACCTAATCATACATCATATAATTATCCTTAGAATGAGGCTTAATCCTTAGAAATCATGGTTAGAATGCCCCAATACCTGTCCATCAAACTATGACAAGGAATGTTACAAGATTTATCAGTTGAATAACATATAATGCTAAATATGGGGAACAAAGATGCCCTACGTGATGAGATGCCCCTAGTGAATAGGACATTATATTTAGATTTGAAGACATATTTGAAAGATTCAAAGATGTTTAATGATGTAATCATAATCTTGCCACCTCGGGAGAAAATTTGAAAGATGACACAGTATAATGAAGTTGATTTAAAGAAATTTGAAGGTCTAGTTGACCATGGTCCCAAAATACTGTGTCATCTTTCAACAATGTGTGAATTGAATTTAAGCAATGTGTGAATTGAAGATATTCTTAAATTGAAAAACTATCAGTAAGAGGAGCTGCACAAGTGTTAAATCTTGTTGGTCCCAAAATTTTGTGTGATTTTGCATTGTTTGAGTTTGTCAAATTTCAATTGTGATCTCGAAAATGGGTTCAGAGTAGCCAAATTAGCTAGTAGGGTGATTATCATGTCAACTAGAGAACTTTGAAAAATTAGGCCAGAACCTATATAAGGGCCCAAAAGGTCATTTTCAAATCATTTGCACATTTTTCTTGGTGAAGAAAAGAGTTCTAATGTGAAAATGTTGGTCCCAATATAGAGTCATCAATTTGAGCATTCCAGTTGACATAGCTAACCAATAGACTATGAACTGCCCATAAGAAATCAATAAACTACCTAAAGATTGTAATTTGTTTGTATTTTGGTCAATTTTTTTCATGTTTTGATGATTTTGCATTTTACTATTCATGGGTCCCTATGCAAGAACTAATATTCTCACGTGAATCTGCATGAAAACTCACACGAGGAAATGCTACTAGGTTATTTCTTCGTGTGGGATGTTGGGTTTCCTCATGTTGGAGATACCCATATCTCATGCAAGACACCCTATTTTAGGTCAGTTTTGCTCATATGTTTATTTCTTTTCTCATGTGAAACTATTTTCTGGAGTGGTCCAAGGAGTTTCTTTGCATGAGGAAGGCATTCAATCGCATGAAAATGTACATCCTTAGGCAAGATTGTGAAATCTCATGTGAGATTGCAAAGTTGTTTGCATGTCAAATTTGTCAAAAATGTGATGTTTTAGCATTTTTTTCCCATCATCATTAGTCATTGTAGCATGTATGCATTATGTTTTTAGCACTTTAGGAGTAGTATGTTGAGTTAGATACCAAAAAATGATTGTGTTATGTTGTTTTCATAGTTGCAGGTTGTGTTTCCAAATATATCTTTTAGATCACATTATCTAGCTATAGGGGCAGTGATCAAGTAACTAGATGCTGGAGGGCAGGCTCATATTGGCACTTTTGGCTTATCTCATCTATGTGATATTCTCAATCTATGGGTGAATCACAAATTATTGACTATGCTAGTAGAACATTTCTATTTAGAGATGAACACACTTCATTTACCTCTAGGAGAGATTACCATCACTGATAGAGGGCCACACCACCCTTACCCACTCGCAATCAAGAGTGCAACAATATGGAGACCAAGAGAAATAAAAAAATGCTTCACAAGAAATTTTATTGTACTTGAAGATCCTTACAACACCCACAAGATGATATCATAGATATGACTTCTTCAAAAAGAAGTTTACAAATTCTTCAACATAAGAGAAATCCCAAATAAGAGTCTTCACACCAAGAGCTTCACTAAGAATTTCTAATTTAAGAGCTACACCTTTAGATCTTTCACACCTTGAAGTCTTCACACCTTCTAGCTTCTACTTCTCAAGCTTGATTAGAAATGCTCATATGCCTTGCTTGAATAGGCACTTACCACCCAATGCATGACTTATCCACAACCTTCTAGAATTCCACCTACACAATATCCACAATCTTCTAAAACTTCCATAACCTTCTAGAATTACAACTAAGTACCACCATGTGGCCCAATTAGAAAATTACATTTCCTTTATGGATCACAACAAATATTAAATGCAAGATTTAAGAAACTTTCCACAAGCTTCTAAGATGCCACCTACACACCTCGATTAATGTAATGACAACTATTTTTCTTATTTTTCTATTTATGCCACCTATGCACCTCGAAAATAAAAATCCTCTTTTCCTTTCTTTTCTCCTTTTTATTTTTTATTATTTCTCCTCTAATTTTCGTCACTTTCTCTCTCCTCCAGAATTTTTTTTTTTTTTTTCCAAATTTTTTTTTTCAATTTTTTTTTTTTTTTTTCAATAATTTTCCCATGCAAGATGTTCCTGCATCAATCACACCAGAGGACATATAAAAGATACTCCAAATTCCATTTCATAGACCTTAGATAGAGTATAACACTCAGCTAGGACATGGTACATTGGCACTAAGAGGCATCTTATAGAATGCAATCATTATGGGTAGAGCCATTCCCTAGGAGGATTTGATACATCTATATCATGATATACATAGATTAATAGTGGTACTTGGAGTTTTCCTTGGATTTTTTTTGATGTATGAAAAAAGCCAACACAAATAGGAGTGTGGTTGGGGTTGGATGCTATAGAGGATGCTAAAGCAACCAACACATTTTGGATGGGGTTAGTGTATGTTGGCCCATATGTATCATGAGATGCATGAGGTTGTGTATAGGGGAAAGAAGAGTATGGCATCCAATATTTATGTTTTGCAAGTATGGAAATGGGAGCACTTTCCTGTTACTAGACCTAATTTTGGTAGTGATATGGCAGCCATGGAGAGAGATAGATGCATGGGATGACACACAAGCATAGCTTAGATATATGTTTTCCTCTTGGCAATTGATTGGCCACTTGATCCATGTGATCGAGAGATTTCCATTGACATGTGTGTTGCGGTAGTATGACTGACCATAGGATATCTTGCAAGAGTATTACACCTATTCTCACTTCACCGAGGAGGTGAAGAAGGGGTGGTCAGTTAGATTAGACCCAAGGAGGTATATGATTAATGTGCAAGCCATTTTGATGACATGGTCAAATTATATGGCCATAGTTGTAGATGAAGGGATGATGCCTAAGTATAGAGAGCATTACGTGAGTCATCCATTCCCTTAATTTATAGATCAAGTAGGAATGGCAGTGCCAGTGCATCTAGTGCATGCAACATAATAGCCACAACATCAGTCTTAGTAGTAGTGACCTAGACATCATACATCAAAAGTTCCAATCCCTCCATGTTAGATAAGATTAGATCTAGGTGCTGGTGGAAGTGTTATTTCACATAGGAGATTACAAGGAGAGATGGGTAGCTTGGGTGCCATTAGAGGTGATGTATAGAGGAAACATGTAGAGGCTCATCCCACATAGTAGGATGTGAGCAATGAGGAGATGTAAGACTAGCCTATTCTAGAGTCACATAGTAGAGAGGCTTAGGTATAGACCCAAGATGCTTTAAGGAGATCTAGAGATAGAGTGAGGATGACATAAAGACAATTGGGTGAGCTTCAGATTCAACAACTTGTAGTTCAAGATATGCTGTTAGAAAAGTGAGATCAAGAGATCTGTGAGCTTTGGGAGTAGTTGGAGCAAAAGAGAGACAAGGCTTAGTTATAGGGTTCTAGGGAAGCCTACTACTATGCCAAAAATATTATAGCAGTGCCTAATGCTATAGAGTAGATGCCTTGATTTTCTAAGTACACTTGAGCATTAGAGGGTGTACATCTACCAATGAGAGTAGATGTTCCTCCTTCTCCTCTACCTAGGGATGAGGGAGAAGGACATAGTTAGCTTTCTCTCTTTTGTCTTACTTTCTAAGGATGTATTTTGGATGTATCAACATCATTTTGTATAATTTTGAGATCGACAGTGCTTGAGTAGCACACATTTTTGTATCGATATACGTTTTGACTACTTTTGATATATATTGTTGACATATTAGTCAAGTTTTTTATTAGTGACAAACACTTATTCAGATTATAAGTATCTACCAAGATCATTGTATAGTTAACAATGTTTACTAATCATTTCAATTACCACTGAGTTCTACAGTTCCTACCGAGTCCTTTGGACAAAATTTAATGCATCTTGAGCAGTTTTAGGTAGTGTGAAGATCAATAAAGTAAATCAAGCATCTTAGTGTATGCCAAGTTGTGAATCAAGAAGTGTAGTGTTTATCAAGTTCATAGTTCATGTAATGTGACTCCAGTATTAACTGAGCTACTCTATGTTAACCAAGTGATTTAGTTTACGCTAAGCTCATAGAGGAAGCATTGACTGAGTCAAACAATATGAATCAAGCGATTTAGTTTATATGTTGAGTTGCACAATATCTGTCGAGTCACTAGTGCAAACTGAGTTCAAGACTACTTGGAATTGATCAGTATGAACTGAGCTTCCATGTCTACTGAGTGCATGATGATGCCAAGCATTAATAGTAGATGCCAAGTATTAGAACCTCACTAAGCTAGTCTTTAGAACCCAAGTGTCTTCATTTGGGCTGACTTTGTAATATTTGTGTAAACTTGTATTGTGACCAATTTTGTAATTGTGTAATTGGATTGGTATATATTTAATGTAATATATCACATCAAAACAACTATGATTGTGTGTGAAATGCAATGTAACTGAATGCAATTAGAGAAGACTAGAAAGAGTGAATTACAAAGGCTACAAAAATATAAGGAGAATTAAAGATATATCTATCACAGTAAGGTGATTTGTACATAAAGGAATTTCATTTAGCAAACCAAGCTATAGATCAGAGATCAACTATTGCTTCATCCTAACAGGTGGATCAGTCAAATCCTTTAACAAGTTAGACCTAACAATCTTTTGCAAATATCTTTACCAAGTGCATACTTCATTGTATGTTTGTAAAATCCTTTAACACGGTGGACCTAGCAGTCCTTATTGATCCTAACAGGGAAAATCATCATAAGTGATCAATGTAAGCTTTAATAGGCCAATTTTATACAATAGTACTAAAGCTTATGGGTATCATCCCCACCCAGTTTTACTTTCTATTTGGAAGGTTTCTAGGTCACCAAAATTAAGTGTCAAAGTGTTATGAATGTTTTCATATTTTTAGTTTCTTACACATGCAATTAGACCATATTATATGAGAAGGATTAAATGCTAACTGGATAATTGATCTCAGTAACTTATCCTTTTTCAATATTTCAAACATATATATATATATATATATATATATATATATATATATTTCAATCATTTTATTTGAGTACCTTGGCATGTGTCACATTTTGTCTTATAGTTGTTTATACATGAGATGTTAATTATACGAGTGTAATGAATGTAAATTTATGAAATGTTTGAATGTGGTTTAGATGAAATGAATATTACAATATGTAAATGAAATGAAAAATGTGAATGAACTAACATCTCATGCAAGTTTCAAAGTTTTTGTTATGACATGTGTTCTATGAAATTCAAAAGGACTAACCAAGGAGCTGACTGAATTATGTAGTCGAGAATAAATATGTTACTTTGAAGAAACCAACAACCTCTCATTTTGAAAGATATAACTAAAGTAGTAATTGAAATGTACTCTTATGCAAGAGGAGTATGAAATGTAACCCTATGCTAGATGTATCCCTAGGTTTGGTTACTGAACTCTTACAATTATCATCACTGAGTGTTTAGGTAGACCCACAAATTTCATATAAGTCTTAATAACATTGCAATTACGAGAATACGAATATGATAAATTTCTTAGTTTTGTCTAGATGAAATATAAGAATAAAGGCACAAGAATCCAGAATGATTGAAACATTTGTCCGTTTTAATGTAGCAAGTGAACATAAGTATTAGAGCATAAACACTAGGATGACTAGAAATTTTCATGTGTGAAAACACACTAGACACATGAGAGATCCTTTTTATTCTAAGTAATTAATAAGTATTCTATCTATAATGACCCTTGTGTTTGTAACCTAAGATGGAAGTGTGTTGAGTTTACTCATAGTGACCCATATGTTCACTTAAGAGGACAAGTATCATTTCTATACTATAGCATAAAGAATTCACTTAAACGATCAAGGAGAAGAGCTAACATCACTAAAAGTGTTCATATAAAATGAGTTGAGGTACACATGGCCATCCAACATGAGATATAGGCTCTTACAATGGAAACCCTTTTTATATGGATACTTCAAATCATTGAAACTAAGCCATCAAGTAATAAAGAAAAGAAAATATCATGCCCCAAGTCCTCACATCTCTAGTCAAAATAGACATCCTCTAGTTTCTCAAAGGGAAATGATACAATGAAAGCAAAACAAAGAAAGAAAAGCTTAGCATTATGTAAATAGTTTCAATGGTTCCATTTCATTATTAGTTTCATTGGATTGATATCAAGCATATATGTTTAGAACATATGTGTAAGAAATCTCTTGAGTAGGAGGACAATAATAGATAGATTTAGTTGGGCCAACTGGTGAACTAACACTAGAGAAATATTTAGTGAGAAGAATCCTAGTAAAAAACTAAGAAATAGTAGATAGACATAGCTATAAAATTGGTGACTAACATGAGATAGATATTTGTTGAGAGAAATCTCAATGGTAAAGTAAGAAATAGTAGATAGACACAACTAGAACAATTGGTGACTAAAGATTAAGAGATTGTCGAGAGGAATCTCAATAGTAAAGTAAGAAACAATAGAAAAACATAGGTAGAACAATTGGTGACTAAAGCTTAAGAGATCATTGTCGAGACCATAGGGTGTTACCACCAAAACTATGACCAGATTCAATCCATATATGCATGAGTGAAAATAGTAGAGTAACATAGGAAAGCAACTGTACATAATCTAGAAGATGCACTATAAGATGTGGCATTTGAAACAAGAGGAACCTATTTACCAGGTTTTCACCTTCTTGGCAGAGATTCTATTTTTTCTACCATGATGCCTTTTTTCCATGTTTTGATCAATGACATTTTTCTTGATTTTTTTTTTTTTTTGTATTTTTGTATTTTTTTGATATTATCATGGTGCCCATTGTTAGATATCACCAAGATAATAGATTTTTTAAGGATTTTTAAGCATATACAAAGAGCTTCAAAAGCATGTTAGCTGTAGAACCTTTTCAAATGAAGGGTATTGATCAACTCTTTGAGAAATTCTCCTTGAATTGGTACTATAGTAACTATGTATGGACAAAGATAGTTAGTTTCAAACTTCCCTTTCTGTATTCATTTTTGTTGATTCTTAGGGTTTTCCCTTAGGATGAGGTCACCTACTTAGAAGTCACGTGGTTTGACTTTCTTGTTGTAGCTTTTAGACATTCAATTTTGATAAGCTCGTAGATGATCAAATGCCACTTATTGACATTCATCTAGTAATTATAGCTCTTGTAGCTGAGATATTCTATAATCATCATGAGTGATGATGCCTTTCATAGATATTCAAAAAGTAGGAATCTTGACCTTAATAAGAAGTACAACATCCATGCCATATACCAAAGAACCAAAGAAAAGGGCATTATTCCCATAAGATTTATGATACTTTTTCTATAAGCCCATAGAGCTGGATTAATCTGAAGGTGCCAGTCCCTTCCCAATTTTGTTGATTGTGTGATGTAAGATCTTAATAATAGCCTTATTGGAAGCTTTCACTTGTCGATTACCCTTGGGATAATAGATGGAAGACTAATATTGCATGATTTAAATTTTGTACATAGTTCCTTGAGATCCATGTTTTTAAATTGTCCCCCATTATTAGTAGTGATGGAGGATGGTACAACAAAGTTAAGAGTCCTTGAGATCCATTTTTTTAAATTGTCCCCCATTATTAGTAGTGATGTAGTTAAGAGTGAACAAAGTTATAGTTTAACCATTATCCTTAGAAAGAGGGACTACTTCTACCTATTTTGTGAAGTAGTCTATAGCTGTAATAATGAACTTGTGTCCATTTGAAGAAGACAGATGAATTTGACCCACTAGATCAAAGGCCCATTGTTGAAATGGCCAAAGCATGATAAAAGGAATTAGCTCCTTGGCTAGAGCATGAATACAATTTCCATGGAATTGGCACTATTTGCAAGACTTGGCATAATTAATTAC
This sequence comes from Cupressus sempervirens, assembly GCA_028749045.1. Classification (NCBI taxonomy): domain Eukaryota; kingdom Viridiplantae; phylum Streptophyta; class Pinopsida; order Cupressales; family Cupressaceae; genus Cupressus; species Cupressus sempervirens. Next base: position 432,505,030 of record CM053792.1, read on the forward strand.
CTCTTTCTCCATATCTGGCCAATAGTAACCAACTATAATAAGTTTATGAGCTAGTGTTAAGAAATTAGAGTGAGATCTATAAATTACTTCATGTACATCAATTAATGTACATTTCAACTCATCAGATCCTAGACACCTAAGGAGTGTTCTATTAAGATCTCTCCTAAACAAGTCATTTGCAATGATGACATATCATGATGCAATATGAATTAGGTGATATTTTTCATTTCAAGTTAGATTTTATAGAATGATTTTGTCACATAAGTAAGAACATATATGACAGTAGCAGGATGAATTGTGTCATATTATAGAATAGACCATTTGAGATTCAGGTGAATCATAAGCATGGTAATGTAACATTCCCACTAGGAATTCATGTCAGAAATCATTTTTAGGCATTTGTAGCATTGAAGTGATAGTAGCCATTGCATCAACCACCTTATTATTTTCTTGAGGAATTTGTTGAAAAGTGATATGTGCAAATTATTTCTTTAAATCATCAACCATTCTTTTATAAGGGGTCAACTTCTCATCCTTTGCTTGATAAATATCATTGACCTACTTAATTACTAGTTGTGAATCATCAAAGATATTCAATTCATCCACTCTTGATTCAATTGAAATTTTCATGCCATTGATTAAGGCTTCATATTCTACAATGTTATTTGTACAAGGAAATAGAATCTTGTACACTTTAGGCAATGAATATTTTTTGCAGTGTTATAAATAAGAGTTTCAGATTTAGAACCCTATTGTGTGAAGGAGACATTAAAGAGCATCACCCATTTATGATGTGTTATAAATAAAATAAATTCATTAGGGGATTCAATATTTAGTGGCTAAAGACTTTGCATTGGTGTTTTTGCTAATTGATCTACAATTGCCTACCCTTTGATAGCTTTTCTTTCGACATATTCAACGTCAAATTCATTGAGAATCATGACCCACTTAGCTAACCTTCCTATTAGAGATTCCTTGCTAATAAAATACTTTAATGGATAAATTTTAGAAATTAGTCATCTAATGTGTGCAAGCATATAGTGTTGCAACTTTTAAGAAGTGAAAAATATTGCCAAGCAAGCTTTTTCAATGATATTGTAGTTCATCTCATAAGAGATTAGTGTATGAATAAGATAATAGATAGATCATTCCTTGTTGTCATTTTCTTCTTGAGCTATTAGGATGTGGAGATAAGAATCCTTTTAATAGATATATAAAATGAGAGGTTTCCCATAAATAGGAGTCATCAAGATCGGTAGATTTGTAAGATACTATTTTATCTATGTCAGGCTCTGATCACAATCTTTGTTCCAATAATATTTTATACCTTTTTATAAATTATGGGGAAAAGGTTGTGACATATCCACCAATTGTGAGATGAATCTATGAATAGATTGAAGTCATCCTTGTAAACCCCACATTTGACTTATGTTATGAGGTGGAGGCATTTCCATTATTTCTTGAACCTTTTTTGGGTCCACCTCAATTCCTTTTGTAGATAAAATATAACCAAATAAATTCCCTAATTGGACCCCAAATGCACATTTCTTATGGTTTATCCAAAGATTAAATTTATCCATATGATCTAGGATTGGTCCTAAATATTGAAGATGAGTATGACGCTATGTACTCTTAACCAAGGTGTCACCAACATGATCCTTCATCATTTTATGAATCATGTCATGAAATATTTTTGTTAGTTCTCTTTGATATGTGGCTCCAACATTTTTTAGACCAAATGACATTATATTCCAATAGAATGTACCCCATGCACAAGTGAAATCCATTTCCTCTTGATCTTCGGGTGCAATTTTAATTTGATTGTAACTAGAAAAACTATCTATTAGTGAGTACATTGCATATCCAACTATCATATCTGCTATCATGTCTATGTTGGGTAATAGAAGTCATCTTTCAAACATGCCTTGTTTAGATCTCAAAATCTATACAAAATCTAATAGACTTGTCATGTTTTGATACTGGAACAATGTTTGAGATCCATTGAGCATAATCAATAGCTTGAATAAAACCAACCTTTACAAGATTTTCTAGTTTTGGTATAACAACTAATACTACATGAGGATGCATTTTCCTAAGCTTTTGTTTTATTGATTTTAAACCTAGTGCAATAGAAAAATGATGCATCATGATATCAGAATCTAAGCTTGGCATATCTAAGTAAGTCCATGCAAAATTAATCTTTTTCTCTTGGAAGAAAGTGAAAAATTCCTTTGTTTCTTTTGCAGATAAGGATTGTGCAAGATGAATCATATGAGGGTGTTCCTTAGTTCCTAAATTAATTGGTTGTGTAGGCTGTATCAACACTAATGTTTTTTCCTAAAAATGACTTGGAAGTGCATCAGATATATCATCCTTAGGTTCCTTAGAGAGGTTTTCACCTTTGGATACATCTTTTGTTTTTACTATTTTTGGTTCTGATACTACCACAATATGGTTTTCACCATTCTAACATTTATTTATTTTTTCTTTTAATTGTATGAATGAGATATTTGATGTCAACTTCAATCATATGGTCACTTTATTCACTAGTGGAAGACATTACTAGTTCAATAATGTGTAAATAGAAAGCAAGAGCATTTTCATTCTGGAATATATGGACTTCACTAGATCTAGTACTAGAAATCTAGTCTATTGACATAGGATAAGTGACTGAGAAAGAAATGGTGGGTTTAATGAAATTCATAGTATAGTCATCAAATATGTGGACAAGTAATTTGAGACCTAAAGCAATTTAATCCAAAGGTATGTTCAAATTCCTTTGAGCTCTAACTACATTAATTGAGGACTCATTGACACTAGTAGGATAACTAAAAGAGAATAAAATTCTTACTCTTGAGAACCTATGCTAGACAGAGTTAGATTATAGAACTCCCCAAGAGTTATGGGAACCCCACTTTCATTATCATTTTGATTTTTACAAAGTTATTTAATAACTATAGGATGATTGAACCCACCTTGTTGTTGTTGGAGTTGAGGAATATTGATAACATTGTCAGAGGAATCACTGTCAGCTTCAATAGTACTAATGCATGCTACAAAGTCATTTGGTTCTGCAAAGAACTTAGCAAGATCTAGTGGAATGGGATAAGGAAAAGTATCCTTATCATAGGGTATTTTCACTTGATTATCTAATTCAGTTTGTGATTCATATACAAAGGAATTATCAGATTGAGGCATAGATTTATTAATCCCTAGATGAAAGGGAAATTTCTTGAATTGTAATCCTATTGTATCCTGAGCCTTCTAGATATTAATTTGATTGGATCAATCAAGCCATTATTTTTGCATCCAATTGGACCATTTTCTTTGTAACGAAAGTGCTTCATTAGCTTAAAACCTAGCCCATACTTTTTGGAAGTTATTTCATGAGACTGATTTGTAGGATCAACATGATTTTCCTCTTTATATAACCATGCAATGATGGCTCTAATTTTCATCTTCCTCTTCTAGAGGTATAGTATCTTTGATAAAGGTATCATTGAATTTAGCTTCAAGTTATAGAAAAATAGGCCTCTTCACTTCAGATGGTCTCCCATAATGACAGAGAGATTGAGGAAGAGATGTCAAAGATAGAACAAGTTTAATGTGATATTCACCCATCCCAATTTCTATTAACTTGAGTGAATTCTCCATTTATTTTAGCTTGTTGACATAATTTTCAATAGACTCTCTATTAGTAGGAAGAAATATTTAAGAAGATTTAAGCATGTTACAAGTGTAACTAGTACTAGTAGGTATAGTAACTTCCAATCCTTAGAATGAAAACTTGACACATTGATGGTATGTGGAAGGAATTTCTTGCATTTCATGTATCCATAGTCTCCCTAATAAGATATTGTATGCTAATGGAATGTTTAGAACTTGAAAAGTAACATCTCTTTCAACCAGACCAACTCAAAGAGGAAACACAAGACCTAGGGATTTGAGTTCTATCTCATCATATACTTTGATGGTTGTTTTGTGATGAGGATCGAGAGTCTCTTCATCATAACCCAATTGTTGGAGTAAAGTAGAATTAAAAATATTTAGACCAACTCCATTGTCTATAAGTACATGATGAACACATTTTTGATGTATCATGACTTCAATGTGCAACAGTTGATTATGAGGATGATTCAATGAATTATCATCCTCTTTAGAAAAGGACAAATAATGAGGTGAGGTCAAGTGACCTACCATATATTGAAACCTATCAAATCAAGATTTTGAGGTAAGTTTGCCTCATTGAGGGCTTTGTCTAGAATCTTCCTATGAGTTACTGAGATTAAAGTAGTTCAAATATTATTATTTGAGCATTTATCCATTGCAATATTTGTTTGAGGATACTATAGTTTGTAACTATTGAGTATGTTGTAATTTTTGTATTCTTTTTGGATGGACCAACAATAGATTTTCCTTTATGTTGATCTACCTCAAGAGAAGAAGGCATGAGGCCTTTGAGTACTATTTTGACACAAGAATGTGTAATAACATTGGCAAAAGATTGTGATTGTTCATGACCAGATGTAGAAGATTTAGCACCTCTTAAGGAAAATGGAGTCTTAGGTTTTGTGTTGTCATTTCTTCCTTTAATTGTGATAACATCACAAGATTCAAAATCCAAATGTTAAACCATGTTGATCACATTATTGTAGTGCCTACCCCTACATTACATTTTTCTATCATTGTCAAACTCTTTTAGGATAGTTTTATGTTGATGATTATTAGTGACATTATTTTGAGAATTATCAAATATTGTTTAAGATTCAACTTATTATATGATGAGATTACTTGGTACTTTATATTTCATGTATGCATGATGATTATTCAGTGATTTCAACTATTGATGATGATTTATTATCATATGTGTTTTCTTATGGATACTTACCCCATACTTGCATGTGTATGGTGTGCGTGTTTTTTTTCTTTCTAAATGGTGTTTTTGATGTGGTCAAGGAAGGGAGTCATAGTTACCTACTAGTCAGGATCTACACGATGCACCACTTCCTACCATTGCCTGTTTAGCTTAAAATATATTTTGTATGTACATTTGTGGATTTTACATAGGTTGCAGGTACCGAGTATTGACTTCCCTGAATTGCCAAGATGAGTGTACCCTATCGCATTATCTCAATGGTAAGAGAGGGGAGATAAATTCTCAAGTCCAAATTCCAACCCTTTAAGCCATTTCTCCTGATTAGAAATTAGGACAAGTATCTGGGATGAGTACCCTCCAAATTTTTTTGATGACATAATTTGTGATATTAACCCTCAGACTGATTTTGTATGTGTTTTGCTATGATGGGTTTTCATATTTTATTTTATGAGTCTTTGGTGTATTTTTCTATTAATTAAGTCTAATTAAAAGCTTTAATTAATGATTTAATTAAATGAAAATTAGTATGATATTTTACTATTTAATTTAATTTCATTAATTGGGAAATTAATTAAATAAAAGAATTAAATTTGAAGATTAAAGTTATACGTTTAGATTTGGAATGTGATAATATTTATTTAATTTAATACTAATATATTTAGAGTACATTTTTAAATAAATGCTAAATAATAACATTATTTAAGTTAATAAATATTTTACCAATTAAGTTTCAAAAATAAATTTAAAAGTGGAAAAGATATTAAAAATATTAAAAGATTCTAGATCGCATGATGCGTGCATGTGATTAAAATATATTAAGATAAAACAAGTGGATTTAATAAAGTGAGTGCATGAGATTCAAAATTAATAAATTAATTTAAAAAGGAGTCAAATGAATATTAAATAAATAAATTAATCTGCATTATTTTAATTCACATAGGAGTATGCAAACTCTTGTGAGTTGTCATGTTGACAACATAGGAGTTTGCACTCTAATTATGCACGTGTTGTCTACACTTAAAAGTTAGCACATTATTTGAGCATATGGTGTCTACAACATTTTAGACACCTCATCATGTTTATCTTCTTATTGTGGAAGATATGTACTTAGTTGCCATGCTTATCTCTTAGTTCTTTCTAGACACATTCTAGATGCATCTTGGAGGCCTTTATATACAGGCTCTCCTAGTGTGTATGGACATCCTCATATGCTTCTACAAGAACTTCTAGTCACTTGGGGGTTTTGATTCTTTGAGGAATTGTGATTGTTCGAGAAGGAAGAAATTTTCAGAAAGGAGAAGGTTCTGAGAGGAGGAGCTTCTCTACAATTTTCTAAGGCATAGCGAATTAGCATCAATGTCTAGGTAGGCACTCGCGATTATTTCACATATTTTATTACACTCTTTCTCTTCCTATCTTCATTGTGTCTGTTATGTGTGTCTGAATAATTCTCTATGAATGAATCTTTAATTTTGTAATTTGGAATTTAGGCATGCATATTGTTTTATCTAGTTAGGGGAATTAAAAATATTATTGTATTCTTCCCTTAGTAGAATCAAGATTTGGAAATTGATTTGGGTTTGGGCTTGAATTAAAATAGAATTTTATTATTATGCATTAGTTTTATATGATTTATTAACTAATCTAATTAAATTAAATTCAATTAAGATTAGTTAATAGTAGAAGAAGTGTAATTAATTATTAGTCAATTTTAAGTAAATGGATTTTTAAATGAGGGCAAATTAAAAGAAAAGAGATATTAATAATTGAATTATTAATGAGATTGATTTTACTTAAAATCAATGAAGATTATTTTAAATAAATGATTTTCCTTGAAGTGTTTTAAGGAAATTGTGAACTGATTATTTGATAGTTGATAAGTATTATTCTAATAATTTGAATAATGGGAGACATGTCTTGGAACTAAGGGAGTTTAAAATAATGATTTTAATAAAAATCAATGGGAACCAGTTCAATGATTTAAATAAGTAAATTATCTTCTGATTATTTTAGAAAATTGTTTTAAAATAAAGGAGAGATAATTCTATGTTTTATTCAAAGAAATAAATGTGTTGACATGTAGATTAAATGAAGAATCTTATACACTTGAAGTATACCTGAAACAAAAACTGAAACCTCATATTAGGCTTAACCATGTGATTGCAAAAGCAAACCAAAATATGTGTTTGTATCTTGTTTTTTATGCTATCCATGTTTGGGGTTTGGGTGCTCCTAGAGTGTTGACCAATTAGGACATCTACCAGAGGCTTGGGAGTTATGTGAATGTGATGGCATGTTGATATTATTTGGTCTCAATTCTTTTTAAACCCAACCATGGTAATGCGATGGCATGCTCTATGATGTGTGTGGTTTATTGATTGTTATTTCTTTTCAGTCTTCTTGTGTGAAGCTGAGATGTATGTGTATGAGACACTTGACCTAATCATTTTTGAGTCATCGATTAGTTATACTTGGTTTACTTTCCAGTTGCCTTGATGGGACTGAAGTGTTTGTTTTGACCTTGATGATGTCACATTGTGGCATGTTTGACTTGATTATTTTGAAGTCTTCAATTAGTATTATTTTCTTTGAGATGCCTTTTCGGTTGCTTGTTGAGAACCGATGGATGTTGTGATTTATCATTGATATGGATATTGAGATTTATTTTGAAATACTATACGGTTGCTCAATGAGGACTGATGGATATTGTGATTATCATTGATACCTTCAGTTGCCAATAGAGAACTATTGTGGTCATGATTATTATTGGATGCTTTTTAGTTGCTCGTGGAGAACTGATGTGATTATTTTGATTATCTTTATGATGCTTTCTAGTCTCTTGTGTAGGACTGAGGTGATTTTGTGATTTGTGATTTCATGAGCCTAGGGTAGGTTATCTACTTGTAGTGTCAGGAAGTGGCTTGCAATGGGGGCCAGGGCCCTAAGTGGTTGCCAGAATAACTCATTGTAAGTTATTTAATAAGTGACAATATTTACACTAAATGGGGATTAAAATGAATCTAATAAGATAATTGTATGTTCTTGCCCATGCCTCAAGTGCTAGTACTAACTAGGATGGGAGTAGAGAGAATTATTGGTTGCGACCTTGCATTTCATAGTATGCCTCGTCAGTATGAGAGGATACTAGTGGCCACATAGGGATCACTAAGGGGCTAGGGTCTATTGAGAGACTACCAAGGTAACTCTAGTGTGATTCATACAATGACACTTTCCTGCTTATATAGTAGGTTTCCTAAGTGTCTTGTGTGCCTCTAGGAATTAGATGTGAGCCTATGTTGGAACCTTGAGTTAGTATACTTTTAGGATTCTTGGACTTAAAGAGTATTTGTGTTATGTGATTAGATATCATGTTTGAGACTTGAGTCTATCTCCTCCAACACTTTCTTTGCTAGCATTTACCTTCATTCTATTCTTGGATGTTATATCTTATGATGGATATTATTTACTGACATGTTTCTTTATATTGATAATTAGCATATGATAAATGATGCTATTTACTTATAGAATCATCTTATGCTTTAATTTGCATGATTAGATTTCTTATGAATATGTTGTAGCATGTTAGATTTCTCTTTGCATATGTTGTAGTATATTTTAGGAGTGACATCCCTACTATGATAATGTCGATGATCTCTTCGATGACTTGGGATGTTATGCATAGAGGGATGGCTAGGGCCCACGATGGTCTAATGATGCTATTAATGGTTGGGAGGAACCGCGCACTTAGAAAATTGTGTTTTATGATATATGGTTATCTTTTATGATGGCTTTTATATCATTATTGATGAATGGATGTATCATGTATGTTAATAGTTTCATTTAATTTATTGCACTTGTATCATAGATTCAATCAGGATGATGTATCTTTATTTTTATATATGTTTAATCTTTTAAGCTTTTCATACCCTATGACATGTACAGTGGATGATAGAGCATTCCAAATTTAATTTCCAAGAGGCATTTAGAAAAAATATATATTATGGACATTGGAATTTTTAAATTATTCTTTAATGTGGATGTGAAAGTTGTTAGACTTACTATTAATTAAATTAAATGTGACACAATGTCTTGGGATCCTTAAGGAATGTAACCTATTATGTATGCTTATGTATCCTTTTAGTTGTATGTATGTTATTGCTTCTGCTACTAGGTGTTCAATGTGAATGGTTTATCTTTCATGATTAAAAAAAAAAATTGTTTGGAAAACTTAGTAAAACTTTAGGTTAATTCTTTTGGATCCCTTGGCGGGGCATTACAATTATCATCAGTAATGTATGTATATTTGACCTTATTATTATTTTTCTATTTAGAATTTTCTACCTTGTCATAAGGTGGAAATGGTTCCTTAAAAGCTTTTTCATTTGAATTCTTGTTATATCCACTGAAAACTATTTCACCATCATCAAATAGGTCTTGAACCTTGTGATTTGGGTTAATACAGTTGTTTTTTTTGTGACCCTTACTCTAATGGTACTCACAATATGCATTCTCATTCCACCATATAGGTTGTGGTTGTGGATCATAAGGACAAGAATTATCAAGTGGAGTAATGATCTAATTTTGGAGTAATCTTTTATAGACCACATCTAAAGGTTCACCTAGAGGTTTGTATTCACAATTTTTTCCAAGTAACCCAAGACGAGTTCTTTGTTTTTTTCCCAAAGGTTCTGTTATCCAAATTAGATTTTTCTATATTTTTAGATGCATTGATGTTATCTGTAAGATTGAAATCCACTTTAGCAAGTTTAGGAATGACATTATCTACCACTCCATCATGTACTAATTCATGGTTCTTGTTAATGTACTTGGATTTATCTTTTCTAGAGGTAGATCCTTGTTTGAGGTACTTTTGAAGGATTATCTCACCCTTTTTTACCATGAAATCCTCTATTAAGATAGTTTGTGTAGTCATATCTTCAAATTTGTTTGGAAATTGAAGTTGTATTCTATACACAAAATTAGGTAAAAAATTATCAATGAAGATATCAATTTTTTCTGTTTCAAGGACTTTTTTTGAGTATTTGGTATACAATCATCGCCATCTTTAGAGAAAATTTATGAAAGGTTCTCCAACCTTTTGTTTAAGGTTACAAAAATCTTGTATTTTGACTAGGTGTTATATATTATGTGAGTATTGCTAAATAAATATATTAGCAATCTCATCAAATTTTTGAACACCAAGAGACAATCTTGAAAACCATTCCATGGATTTACCACCTAGACTCTATGGGAAAAACCACATAAGATACATTTGGTTGTGGATAAATTCCATAGCAATCTCATAAAATTTTTGAACACCAAGAGACAATCTTGAAAACCATTCCATGGATTTACCACCTAGACTCTATGGGAACAACCACATAAGATACATTTGGTTGTGGATAAATTCCATAGACAAAGTACTAAACTCCTGAAAGTGATCATGGGGATCAGATGTCCCTAATTATTTTTCATATTTGTAAAATTCCACTCCTCAAGAAAAAGGAGGCATGTACAAGTCCTTGTCAAAAGGAAATGGACAAATGGTGTCTATCATGTATTTTTTAGTTGGTTTATCCTTGTCATGCAACATTTGGGTCAATTTATCTTGCATGGCCTGGAGTTGTTTTTGTAACTTGGAAGTTTCAATTTCTTCTTCTTGTGTGATAATTGTTTTAACATTGAAGTTTTGAGGTAGTTTTTCTCCTTCCTTAGTGAGTTTGAGGAAATATTTCTCTTTCTCATCATGGAGTAGGATTTCCATCATTTTCTAAAAGTTCTTATCTTTATGAAATTTATCTATGTCTTCTAGGAGTATCTCTTCAATATCCCCATATTCATTGGTATAGTTGTAAGGACCTTTCATCCTTTTGTTTCATTTGAATTCCTCTTCATTTGTTCTCCTACTATTTTCAACCATTTTGTGATCTTGATATGGCATTCTAAGGGTGTGATAGGTTTTAGTTTGTTTATGTTGTATATGTGTTTCAAATAGAAATTCATCTATTCTATTGAAAGACATAGGTGTCTTATCAATATGTAGATGTTCTTAGAAAATGGGTTCCTAACTTGTTGCAATTTGATGGAAAACACTCTTCGAGCACCACATGAGCTAATTGGTAAAGGAGATCTTGAAGACCTTTCACTATATTTGGATTGTATGTATAACAAGGAATAACCTTGACCAAGATTTCAACCTCTGCCTTTACCTCATATTGGTCTATGGGGAGGAAACACATTTCAAGTCCTTGTTGCAATAGTCATAGACAATGACTTTAAAAAAAGTTTGAACAAGGATCAAACTAGAATGTTGTCTCAAAGTGAGTAAGCATGTTGTATATCTAGGTATAAATTGTCAGAGAAATGGCTAGAACAACTAAGAGTTTGGAGTATTGAGACACAAGGGATAAAAAACACAAGAGAGAAAAATAGGATGGCCAAGTAAAGGAGACTAGTTTGTGTGTGAATTACAAGTGATCAACTAAGCAAGAAATTTGAGTTTTACACTATTATAGATAGAGGAATGACTTAATGTTTTCTAACATAGATCAGATTTGGGTAGAGATTTAACAAGAGATCTTAGAATAAATCACTATTTTTGGATTATTTTCAATAGACTTGCATGAGGAAATAATTTTTAGGTGAGGAAATGATGATAACCAGGAAAGGAAATGCCTTTGACATACTAGTTTTGACAATTTTATGACCAAAGCTCTTGTAAGGATTCAGACAGAACTACACAAGGAAGTACAATAAGTTGTGCGAGGATTCAAAACAATATTTTTGTATGTGCTCTCTCATGTGACATGAGGAAATGATAATTTGACAATTATGACAAGTTTTTGACCAAGTTACAATATCTGGGTAAATTATTGCATGAAGATTTATAGCTTCTTGTACAAGGAAATATAGAGGAGTACATGAGGAAATGCTCACTAATAGTCCTAAAGATGTTTTCTTGTGCAAATTTTTGTAGAACTACAAGTGAGGAAAGGAAAAAATTGACAAGTTTGGATTGTACATGAAAATATTTTGATGATTTTGATAGTTCCTAAAAAAAGAACTAACAATGTTTGGAAGTTTCAATTAGATAGAGACATCATTTTCAGATTTTGGACATCATATTGATTTGTAAGTAAACAATTATTTTTCATTCAAGGGATAAAAATAGTAGTCATAAATAATTTGATCGAGGACACTTTTTTTTTGAAAATATGGGGAAGTTTTGACTTTTTTTTGTTTAGATAATTTGGACAATTTGTACATTAAAGAAAAACACTCTTTTATCCCTATAACCAAAAATGGTAGAGGCAACAAATCTTTGTCTCACAACTTATGCACATGTGTGTACCTCACATAGTTATGTCACCCCACTAGAGTGCACCCATGTTTTGGTTGTATTCCAAGGACTCAATAACATATAAACTTAATGAGAAGCCTTGTGGTAGGGGTCAAGGGCACGTATATCACCTTTCAACATCCAGGTACATGCCTATGATGAGGATCTACTAGAGAGATTCTTCCCCTTCCTTGCACAAATATTATGCCCCCTTTTGGAGGTGAGCCGGGTAGTAACTATCTACACAATTTTTAATATGCTTCCATTCATATTGATCACTAGTGGCTTCATAAATAAAGTTGAGGCTAGCAGTCCACACCAACATCTATAGGTGTACACTCTTGACTAGAAAGACTGGGACAATGTTTCCCAATGCAATAAACATAACCTCTTCTTGGTATGCAATATCAAAACCAAGAAGAAGAAATTAACATGGATTTGGAGTCTTTCACCCTACAAATATTATTTATTAGAGTGATTTGGAATCATTGGCATTTAGTGTGTGCTCATTTGGGTCATTCCTAAAGGTTACATTGCTATAGCATGCCCTCTAAAGGTTGACTTGGACTATAGCTTGGATTCAAGGGTCAAAGTTTTTGATTTTCCCAAAGGGAAAAGAGAATACTCCTCTGCCTTCTTACCTTACCCAAACACATGAAACATGTTCATAACTGATTAACTTATCAATCCGACATGTATTTTTCCAAGATTTTGATTTTCCTAAAAGAAAATCATGATCTCTTCATAAAAAATTGTTTGGGAGAATTACTAATTTTCTTTCCTCCCTCGAGTACCATCTTGTAAAGGTGTCTAGGTTTTTGATTTACTCTTGGGCATCACTTTCAAGTAGCAAAGAGCATACTCCCCTATTTCTTTGTCTAGAACCCTACAAAGTTCACAAGCCCCATTGAACTATGTTTTTAATAAAACATTTAAATATACACATTGTTTGAGTAGGTTTAAAGTTTGTTCCTTGAAAAGAGAATATTTAACTAAACATCTTGCAATCAAATTGCTAGTACTATTTGTATGTTTATATCAAGGTATCTTTGACAAGCAATTTTCAAACCATTACATAAAGCTGCCTTTAAAAATAAAAAATAAAAAATAGATGCTTCAAAAACAAGTGTTAGATCAAAGACATTATTAAAAAAACAGAATTCAAAAATGCAATTTTACCTTTACTGGTGTCAAGTCTCGCACAAGACCCTATAGGGTTTTGTGCAAGAAATTTCTTTCTTCGCACAAGCATACACTTTATCATGCGAGAAACTATAGAGATGAATGTAAAGATTATGTTTCTTCATGTGAGGAATGATCTTTTCATACGAGAACTTGTTAAATTGTACAAATAGAATGTCTAAATGTCAAAAAATAATTAAAAATGAGGCCATAAAATTTTTTTTTTGCCCCACGGTGGGTGCCATAAATGTGAGTGCTAATTATGGGCCTTTAAATTTGCACACACTTCAACATGATATTTACATGGTAGAAAAATTCAAAATGAATGCATTTTAGTCTAAATGACGAGCATATGAAAGGAATAACAATTGAAATGCAAGGCACTTGAGTAATCAAATTAGCATCAATTCGATACTTTTCATGTGCATCCTTCAAAATGAGAGATTGAAGGTTTCTTTTATATAACCTTGGTCTTGATCAACGATCAAGATCAAATTGCATGGAAGATCCTAATTGAATGTGAGATTGAGTCATCCATTTTTAATGGGTTGAATGAGAGGAAATAAAAGATGAAAATGATCCATTCAAATATGTGCTCATAATTATTTTTCTAATTAATTAAATAATTAGTTTCAACAATTATGAGGAGCATATTTGAATTAATCAATATTTTTAATTCCTTTTTCATGTGAGATGAAACAAAAAAATATATTGATTAATTTAAACATGTCATCATAATAGAATATCCTAATTAAATAAATAATTAGTTTTGACACTTATGATATATATTTAATTAAATCAATGTATTTTAATTCCTTCTTTATGTGTATTAGCTAAAGGGGTAGATTAAATTAAATTAAAGTACTTAGAACTTATAATTAAATTAATAGATTAATTTAGCTAACTCAGTTAATATTTAGGAATAAAATAAAATAAGTGATTAATATAGATCAATGATTTTCTACATTTGATACTTAGGTCTAGGAGAGATGATCAGAATCAATAATGCGTAGTACAATAGGACTTAAGTAAGATTGATAAACCAAAATTGGTTTAGAATGCCAATGTGCCAATTTAGGGGTAGTGCACCAGGGATATTGGATACTCCACACCATATTGGATTTTTGGGGGAAGTTATCACCTTTGGAAACTTTCCCTACCATGCATAATCTTCCATTGCACCCCAAGAAGCTTTGCCCAAAGTATGAGCATTTGGGTTCCTTAATAGCAAAAGAACATGTTGTTAGAATAGTCAGAATAACTAAGAGAGGAAAGGGGGTGTGGGGGGAGGGGGGGGGGGGGGGGGGGAGGGGGTAGATCAAGGGGGTTGAACAAGTTATCCTTTGGTCTAGATGTACCAATCTAACTTTTAATAACTTCAAACAACTTATTCAAACCCATCAAACCATTTGGTCCATATAAAAACTTATCGACAACTTAACATATTCATTCATCACTTAACTCTATGTTCAATATATGTTGACTAATAGAATATAAACAAAAATAAATAGCATACACCCCACATATAATATTTTCATGTATATAAAACTAGTATTTAACATGGAAAACTAATTTATAAAAAAATGAAGTGACATGCTACCACTTTTCATTCTTCTAAAGTGAGATCAATTAAGATCCAACCCTATTAAGGGATCAAAATATGGTGTTAGGTGTGACCTTGTTAGATGATTTAATCACCCTGTTAGTAGTGGTCTAGTTAGAGGATTTTGGATTGTTCTATTATAATTTCATCTGGATTAAATGATTTACAAAATGATTGTTAGGTCAACCTTGATTAAAGGATTTTGACTACCAAAATGGTTAGAAAGTTACAACTAGGTTTGATGTGTTAAGATACAAATCACTTTGAAAATGCAGATCTCTATTTAGCTTATTTGCTAGTTACTTGACTTAACTTCATTATATGTTCCATCTCTGATCTCCTTGACAACCCTTTAAGAAATCACACTTCACCAATCTTACTTTTTTCTTCATAGGTTCTCCAATATATTGTCAATCAACAACAGACCAACCTTAGAAAAATCTCTTATACCTCCTTAAATAGGTAGCTATGATCTTTTGCTTCTTAAACATAACCATAGATCTTAGGATTTTATTAGATTCAATGAATCTATCCATCATTTTTTGCTTCTACTCTTTTCTTGATACTTTTAGAAACATCTCCTTATATCCTTTCCTTTGATCACTTAAAAAACTCAATTCATGTATTTAATATGCTTGCTAATCAATCCTTATCATCAATGCATTTTGACTAATCAAAAAATTTAATTATGTCAATGTCAAACTGGATTCTTGCACAAACCATTAATTTTCTAACATTTGGTCATCACTATGTTCTTTTGCTTGGTCAATACTGTGTAGCTCAATCTCTGCTATTATATCTTGCTTACCTTTCACTAGCTCGCTCGGTCTTCATTATGTTCAATCACTAATACCTTTTCATTTTTTTTTCTTGACCATAACTAACATGACTAATACTATTAGCTCAACTATCTCTTAAGTTCATTAATCTTCAACTTTAATCCTTCATTGACATGGTAAAAATGTCACTCGGCCAGGCTTAGTATTTTACTCAACTTCTTGGTTTCTCTTCAATATATCAACTTAACTATCTTTCTCACTTCATATAATAATTAAACAACACATTATCTTGTCAAAGACTAACTAATCAAATGCCATTGTAATTCCAACATACTTGCTTCTCTTCACTCCAAAACTTTACTAGTTCACCTAGTTATCTCTCTTTTCAAATCCTCTTCATGAATCAACTCGTATGATACTCTATGTTATTAGTAAATATCTCTCAATTAGGTTTGACATTAGTGAAAATATAAAAATTTTCCAATTGTAGTTTCTAATACATGTCTAGATATTTAGGGATGTTTGGGTCTAACATAATATAAAAGACAAGGATGTTGGTTGCTCCTTGTTCTTGATGACCCTAGATTGGAAATTTGGCCAGGTTAATAGGATATGATGTTTTCATTTATGGAAACATATAGCTTAGATCAAGTTAGCATATCTTGGAGATAATTCTTTGGGATGTAAACTTAGAAAATTGTCTAAGTGTCACATTATACACCTCTCAGCACATGAACATTTTTTGTCAGTGTAGTTCAAAAAAGCAATATTAAGCTGTGTGCAATTAGGTACAACTAGAAGAGACTATGAGGATAACATATGAAAGAATGCATCTCTATATAGAAAATATAGAAAAAGATATTTTAGATTTATAGTAGGACTGTTGAGCCAAAAAAATAGGGAATACGATATGTAATCAAGTATTTTGTATTAAGAAATTATTTTGTTTATCAAAATAATTACTTAATTAATTAGGGATGACATCCCATATGTTAATCCTAAGTGGGTGAAATAGGGAGGGATGAAGAACTAGTACCAAAGGCACACCTAACTAACCAAACCACCTTACAAGAGTTAACACAGTGGAAACACGACACAAAGAACAACAATCAAAGGAAGAAGAAGAGAAAACACTTATTGATTCATCAAGTAATCAAAATACATGCTTAGCTGTAAAGCCTTCTAGGTTATGACTAGATAAAAAATACATTCAAATCCATTATCCAACTTCAAATTTGAATTTCTAGACACATGTGCTTCCCACTTTTATAGCTTCTATATTCTCCCTAAAACTCAAACCTAGACTTCCTTAAATACTCGTGTAGCCATAGGTTGGTCTATCAAAAATAAAACCTTACATTAAATGATTGCAAATCCATTGGCTTACATCAAATATTAACTACCAACAATAAAATTAAATACATACAAGGTTTGACCAAACTACAAGGTTTGCCCAAACTAGAACCAAACATAGAAAACCTAGTCAGAAAAGGATTGAGACAAATACTGGCACTCGACACGAATAGGAACACTCAACACCAATTGATTCACTCAGAACATGAAGGAATACTCAATCAACACTAGGTTAGTATAGTAACTTGGCATCCACTAGAGCTATAGTAACTCAACATCCATTAGAGCTAAAGTAACTTGACATCAATTAGAGTTACAATAACTCGACATCCATTAGAGCTACAATAACTTGACATCTACTAGAGCTATAGTAACTCAATATCCCCTAGAGCTACAATAACTTAGCATCCATTAGAGCTACAGTAACTCAAAATCCATTGGAGCTACAATAACTTGGCATCCATTAGAGCTATAATAACTTGAAATCCACTATAGCGATAGTAACTCAACATCCATTGAACATCATGATAGCAATAGAATATTGGAAACCACTGGCACTTGCCTCCAACTTACAAAATGAAAAAAGATGAGAAGAATAACAAGGCAACCTAGGATGATCCTACATCAGACAACCATGGTTGAAAGAATTATTTCTCTTGAATCATTAAGATGTCACAATCTAAGTTAAATCCAACTTGGATTGAGAAATCTGTGATACATCTTCAATAGGTTTGTTCTTCCACTTCACCAAATATTCATAGTAATATTATCCTCTTGTGCTCTTGCCAAAACTTTGATCCAATATATATTCAAATTCTTCAATATGCTTCTTAGGATAATTTTTTGATATAACAACTTCATCATCTAACTCATAATACTTATATAAATCAACAATATTGAATATAGGAGATATATCCATGTAATCAAGTAACTCAACTTCATAAGCATTACCACTCTAAAACTTCCAAGATATTACAAGGTCCAAACTTATTCATCTTTAGTTTACTGTATGTTCCAATAAGAAATCTTCATTTCTTCAAATGAACAATCACCTCATCACCAATTTTAGAATCGTGATGTCTTCTAGACTTGTCAACATTCTCCTTATACTTCTAATTACTTTGTTCATCCTCAACTTCACTTCCTTATGCAAAGATTCCATAAAATTAGAAAATTCTTTCCTTACAACACATCTCTTTTCTTCACCAACAATATCTCTCAAATCTGATATACCTCTAGGATACATTCTAGTAACAATCTCAAAAGGTGTTTTCCTTGTACTCCTATTCACAAGATTATCATATGCAAACTCAGCTTGTGCAAATGCTACTTCCCAATTACTTGAATTATCTCCCACTAAACATCTTAGCAAATTACACAAGCTTCTATTCACAACATCTATCTATGGATGGAATGTGGAACTAAACTTCAACTCAATACCCATCTTCTTCCACAATGTCTTCCAAAAATAACCAACAAACTTACTATCTCTATCAGAAATAATACTTCTTGGTAATCCATGCAATCTCACAATCTCTTTAAAGAAAAGTTCAGCCACATGATTAGCATCTAATGTCTTCTTACATGGTATGAAATGAGCCATCTTGGGAAACCTATTGGCCACAAAAAATATAGAATCATATTGCTTCACCATTTTAGGAAATCCAAGAAAAAAATTCATACTGATGTCATTCCAAGGTTTCTCAAAAATAGTAATAGGTGTATACAAACCATTATTTTGACTTACTCTTTTTGCAAATTGACAAAATCTACAACTCTTTACAAATTTATGAACATCCTGATACATTTTTGGCCAATAATACTTATCCTTTAGCAAACTTAATGTCTTATCAATTCCAAAATGTCGAGCTAATCCACCACTATGATTTTCCTTAATCAAATTCAACCTCACAGAACTTCTAGGAATACACAATTGAATACCTTTAAACAACATACTTTCTTGAATAAAATAATCAACATACTTACTTATGTGATCTATTATATTTTGTGCTCTGCACTCTCTCCATACCTTAGAAAAATCAATGTTAGTATCATACAACTCTATCATGTCTACAAAACCAAGAACTTCAACCTTCATCTCAATCAATAGAGAATGTCTTTTGCTCGATGCATTAGCAACTCTATTAGTAACTCCACTCTTATGCTTAATGACAAATGTGAAAATTTGCAAATACTCAATCCACTTGATATGTCTTTGATTCAATTCATCTTGACTTCCCAAGTATTGTAAAATTTTATGATCAATATACAACACAAACTCCTTAGGAATCAAATAATGTCCCCACTTCTTCAATGCTGGAACAATATTATAAAACTCTTGATCATATACATATAACTTCCTTTTAGCATCATTCAAATTTTCACTAAAGAAAGCAATAGGTTTACCTTCTTGACTTAATAAAAATCCTATCACACTACCAATTACATCATATTCAAATTGAAATACCTTATTGAAATTAGACAAAGATGATACAGGTGATTCAAAAACCTTTTGTTTCAAAGTCTCAAAACTCTTATAAGCTCCATGTGTCCACTTGAATTCCTTTTTATCTCCTCTCATTGTCTCAGTCATAGCACTACAAACTGAACTAAAATTCTTATTAACTTTCTATAGAAACTAGCCAAACCATGAAATAATATTACCTCATCCACTTTCTTAGGTGGAGGCCATTCCAAAATTTCTTTTCTTAGGATCCATCTTCAAACCATTAGCTAAAATCAAAAGTCCTAAATACACAATCTCTTCTTGCATAAAAGAACACTTCTTCAAGTTAATCACTAGCTTCTCCTCCTTTAATCTATGCAATACTTTTCTAACATGCTAAATATGTTCTTCCTTAGTCTTACTGAATATCAAAATTTCATCCAAATAAACAATTACAAACATACCCAAGAATATTTTTAGAACTTCATACATCAACCTCATGAAAATACTAGTTGCATTAGTCAAACCAAAAGGCATAACCAACCATTCATACAAACCATATTTTGTCCTAAAAGAAATCTTCCATTCATCACCTTCTTTGATTTTGATATGATGATAACCACTCTTTAAATTAATCCTTGTAAAATACTTTGTTCCACTCAAATAATCCATTATGCCATCCATCCTTGAGATAGGAAACCTATATTTGATTGTGTTCTTGTTAATAGTTCTAGAATTAGCACACATTCTCCATTCTTCATTTTTTTTAGGTGCTAATATAGTAGGTACAATACCTAGACTCAAGCTTTCTATGATCAAACCTTTCTGCAACAACTCATGCACTTGTCTATTAAGTTCTTCATTCTCTATAGGTGTCAATTTATATGGTGCTTTATTTGGTAAACTAGCTCCAAGAATCAGATCCATACAGTGAATTATAATTATCATTAGAGGTAAACCATTAAGTATATCCTCTGCAAAAATCTCTATATACTCATTCAATAATTCTACAATTTCTTTTAGTGCTCAGTCAATACTACCAGCTATCACTTGGTCATCACTTAATGAAACTCAATTAACACGATGTTGTGGCACTCGGTTACTATTGACATAACTTCTTCTCTTTGGAATTATAGCGAAAAAACTTGATTCTTTTTCATTTCCCTTTCAAATTGTTTCCCATTAACCACGCAAATTTTTATAGTAGTACAATTAACCTCATATGTACTTTCAATCAAAGGTAGAAATATATGTTTCTTCCCATTCACCCAAGAGTATATTGATTCAATCTTCCATCATGTATAGCATATTAATCATATTGCCAAGGTCTACCCATCAAAATATGACAACAATCCATGAGCATAATATCACACAAAACTTCATCAAAGTAATGTCCAATCTTGAACTTCATAAAGCATTGATCACTTACCAATATCTTATGTTCATCTTTAAACCATAAATCATGATAGGGTTTAGGATGCTTCAACCTCTGCAATTGTAACTTTGTAACCAACTCTTTTGATGCCAAATTTGTAGAACTTCCACTATCAATCATCACTTTACAACATTTTCTAGCCATCTTACATCTTGTTTTGAAAAGACTTCTCCTTAAAACAAGTTCCTCATCACTTCCATTATTACATAAGGTTAATCTCACCAGTATATTTTCTCTAGCCTTAGGTTCACTTGGTGAATCCTTGTCATCTCCTTGAATCACAACATTTTTGTTACCTTTCCCACTTTTAGAGTATCTACATTCAAAAGATCTATGTCCCACTTTACCACATCTAAAACAATTACCATGAAAACCACCTCTAGAATAAGAATTACCTCTTCCTTAGTAAAAATGATTACCTCCTTTGTAAGAACTACCACCTTTCCATTTATTCTTGCCTTTTTCATCATTCTTTCATTCAAATTTTCCCTTATCTTGTAATTATCATATTTTCCACCTTCAACTTAAGATCTACCTCTGCCTCTCTAGAATCTATAACCTCTACCTTTTTATCTTTTTTCATGCTTCTTTGTCAAGATCTCCGTAGACTTCAAGGCATATTGGTATGCTTCTTCCACACTTTTCAACTTCAAAAAACTTATTTCATCTTGAATTCTAGATCTCAATCCATTTATGTATCTTGCAATTTTCTCATCATCATCATCATCCACATGTCCAGATCTAATGTCCAACCTATAGAATTCCTTAGTATACTCCACACTAATGTCTCTTTGCCTCAAATTTTACATCTTTCTCAACAAGCTAACTTGGTAATCAATAGGAAGGATTTTTTTTCTTCACTTTGTTTACCATGTTTGGCCAAATCTTGATCTTTTCCTTTCCTCTCCTTTGTCTATCAGTTTGTAAATGCTCCACCACAGTGAGGTATGACCTTCTAACCTTGTAACCACAATTTTCACCATCCTATTATCAAGATTTTTTTGATGCTTGCTTTAACTTCTCCATATCAGATATCTAATCCAACACAACATTGGTGTTCAATTTTCCATCAAAAGTAACAACTTTTATAATAGGCTTTGAATTTTTCCTAGACAACACTCTCAACAACCTTGCTTCATATTGGTCTTCTTCAAGTTCTGGATTAGGGTTTGCTGCTATTACTTCATCATTACCTAAATCATCAAGATTTACTCCTCTCCTCTAGGCTATCTCAATAGCATCTAATTTGGCTGCAATTTGTCTCAATATATCAAATATTGCATTATCAATATTTCCTCTACCTCAAACCATCTTTAAAAATTAGGTTCCTACAAGATTGTAACCCTCTATAAGTTATAGGTCAAATCTGCAGATGTGCAACCCTACAAACTAATTCTCTCATGTTTCTACATGATCCAATCACCACAAGGATGAATCTCAAGCTCTAATACCACCCGACATAGGGAGGGATGAAGAACTGGGGTCAAAGACACACCTAGATATCCAAACCACCTTGCAAGAGTTAACAAAACAAAAACACAACAGAAAGAAAAAAAACCAAAGGAGGAAGAATAGAAAACACATATTGATTCATCAAATAATCAGCACACATGCCCATCTGTAAGGCCTTCTAGGTTACAACTAGATACAAAATATATTCAAACCCATGATCTAGCTTCAAATTTAGATTTCTAGACACATATGCTTCCCACTTTTACAACCTCTAAGTTCTCCCTAAAACTCAATCTTAGATTTCCTTAAATACTTGTGTGGCCACAGGTCCACCTAGCACAAATAAAACCTTACATTAAATGCATGAAAAATCACAAGTTAGCTTACATCAAATATTAACTACCAATAACCAAATTAAATATGTGCAAGGTCACCCCAAACTGGAACCAGACATAGACAACTCAGTCAAAGAAGGACAAGATAAATACTAGCACTCAAGACCAACAAGAACACTTGGCACCAATAGACTCACTCAGCATATGAAGGAACACTCGGTCAATACTATAGTAACTCAAAATCCATTAAAGCTACAATAACTCAATATCCTCTAGAGGTACAGTAACTGCAAATCCATTAGAGCTATAGTAACTCAAGATCCATTAGAGCTACCATAACTCAACATCCACTAGAGCTACAATTACTCAACATCCTTTAGAGCTATAGTAACTTGACATTTGCTAGAGCTACAATAACTTGGCATCCACTGAACATCACAAAATCAACAAAAGATTGGAAACCAATGGCACTCAACTCCAACATGTAGAATGAACAAAGACAGTAAGATAACAAGGCAACCCAAGATGCTCCTATATCAGTGAAAAAGATGTAATTTTGTATTTTGGAAAGCATGCAAAGAAATGAAGGCCAACAGTTAAAGAAATATGGTATAAAGTAAAATATTTTGGATATGAAATTGTGTGAACTGGTATGCAAACTTGTTAAAAAGTAATGCTATGTTGTATGATACAAATTTTGATGTATGATTAGAACAATACAAACTATGATAATGTTTTGTGAAGAGAAACAAAAGACTATATTAGACACTAAAGATATCAGCAATAGTAAAGAGGTTTTTGCATCTATCTTTTATTTTTAAGAATTTCATTATATATTGAATATTTGGGAAATAGGCTCATCTTGCATACACTTGAAAATTATAGTACAAAATTCTAACAAGGTTGAGGCTTTTAACAAGGCCTAAGTACTCTAACAAGGACCGAGATACTATAAAAATATAATAGATTCCTATCAAGGTCAATATATTTAACTAGATGCTTTTGATTAGTAGATCATTTTGTGGGTACCATCCCTACCAGGGTATTTTCTTGGCCAAGGTTTACCTAGTTAACAAAACATGGTGTTATGAGTTACTTTATTTTATGGTTGTGTTTTTTTTTCAACATAGTTAGTTTACTTTCTTATGCAAGTTATAAAGTTATCAAAGATATCCAGTTTTGGGCAATTTTTTTTGAAATACTGATTCACCCCCCTCTTAGTATTTCCTATTTCTTGGATTTAAGATAATATATCTTATCTTTTAGCTTCTCAATGTTTTATTTAGCATATTGATACATGTCTTTCAAAGTACCTTGTTCTTCAATAAGAATATCAATTTTTTATAAATTTGTTCAGTACTCCCCTCGAGATTTGTGACAAGGGCTTAACCACTTCATCTGTATTATAGGTTGATTAGTTGTCTTATAAATTGAAATGTTGGTATTTTTGTGCAATAAAAAATCCACTCTAACAAGTGGTATCAAAGCTTGGTCACAGGTTCAAATCCTTAGATCCTCAGATAACATTGAGGAGGAGACTTCTAGAAATTTTTTCAATGCTCCTCTTGGTATTCATGACAAGGGTTTTACTAACTCCTATGTACTATAAGTTGAGTGATTACATTAGGCATAGGAAGATTGATCTTTTAGTGCAACAATAACCCCACACTAATACAATCTACTCAAGAACTTATTCTAGGTTCTTGTATAACTATTCCATATCCATAGGGATCTTACTCAAGCTTTTAGGATTTCTTTGACTAACTATGCTCTGCTACCAATTTTTAGAAATATGAAATTATAAGGGAGGGTGGGGTGGGTGAATCCATATTTTCTATTTCTAACACCCTTGGCCCCAATGGACTAAATTGGTACTGTAATCTTCTCATTAATTCTATCATCGAGTGGCTCAATATGGAGAAAACCTATCTCTTAGTGTTTCAATCAAAAAAAGACCCCACTTTCTACCATCATTAGTTTATTGGAATCTAAAAGGAACCTAATTAAATCCAACCTATATTCAACAACCTATTTCAATGCACTCTCAAATTGTGTTCAAATGCTTTTAACCCACACCAGAAATGACCCTAATAACATACTTGGATAATATTCCCCAAATGGTGTTAACCTTCATTATATAGATCATGTCCCAAGAAGACCAAGAAATCTTGGCCAAAGTTTACATCTTAGCCTTGTAGGTCTCTACCCAACTTACAGATCATACATTCAATTCTCGACTGAGTATTCCATGTCAATCTCACTCCAAAGTAGACCCTCACTTGGGTACTAATTGAACACAATTCTTGTGGAAGGATTACAATCCTATCCTACCTCTTAATACGTCATAGTCCACCTCTACCCATTTCCAAAATATTCTCATTGGAATTAACATATTTTCTCATAGGTGTTTGGGACCTTATTTCTTATTTCAGCCCCTCAAGATGTACCATCAAATTGTTAGAATTCTTTTAGAATAACTGGGGGGGGGTGGTGAATTAGTTATTCAAGGTCCAATAATGTCCAATACAATTTTTTTATTTCTAGCCTTTTTACTTTCTTGTCAAATACTTAATGGTATATAATTGAAATTATCATGCATGCAATTAAACATTAAACAATCATGAAAAGTAAACATGCATCACCACATAACACAAAGGATTTTGGTGATCTAAAAACTATCCAAGAATAAGAAGGTAAAACTGGAGTGGGGATGATACCCATAAAATTACTACGCAATAGATTTCAACCACTTCTAATGGTTTTCCCTATTAAAGGCCTGCCCTGTTAAAGGCTTTAGACACTGTCAGATGTGACCCTGTTAAAGGATTTCTACACCCTGTTAGGAGTGTGCCCTGTTAGAGGACTTAATAACATTCAACTTAAAATGTCACCTTGTTAAAGGATGTACATAGAGCTATTAGGCCCACCCAAGTCCATGGGATTTACAGTCACCTTCTCAAAAGAATCTTTTATCCCTCTCCAAGGATCTCCTATCCTTCTCTTGAGGATCTCTTATCCTTCTCCTAGGGATCTTCTATCCTTTTCTTGAGGCTTATCCACTTAGAAATGTAGGATTTCAATGTCTAATACAATGATAAGAAAGTATTAGAAAGTTTTTGACTTGATAAAGAATCCAACTCTAACCTTGTAGATTTCAGATCACTCTTCAATTTTTTTCTTTGCTTGGATTTTCTTCCTTGTAGTGTTGACAGCTTGTCCACCCTTCAAGATTTATCTCCTTAAGTTCTTCCACTCATTATGCCAATGCACTCTATGGTCACTTGATCAATCTCAGAGTCTTGATGCTTTGTGCTTACTCCTCACTATGTCCTCCTTTTGACACTTCACACTAGCCTTCTCTTGGCTTCTTCACACAACCACACTTTTGACCAACTCCCTCCTCACTCTTGGTCTCTAACCTATGGTCCTTCTAAAGATTTTTTGTTCTTTATTTCTTGCTCAAATCTTCTTGCTCATCAATTTGATTTGGTCTAAGAGAATGGTATTATTTTCCCTCCAAATCGTTTCTTCTAGAAAATTCATGATAAGTCCATCAGTATTAGTTCAAAACCGGTTTGCATGGTTTACATAAAATTTTGTGACATCTAATCATCATCCTTATAATCCAACTAATTCAAAAAATTCAATGTAACAAACTTATCATTACTATCCTGGCGAATCTTTTTGTCCTAGCAAATAATGCAGCAACTCAACATCATTGGTTTACTGATGCTCAGCATTAACTAGGTCTAGATTGCTTGGCATCCTCTGTAGTTTTTTCTTTACTTGGCACTTGAAGCTTTCCTATATTTCTAGGATTCTACTATTTTCTTGAATCACTCAGCTTCTATTTACTCTGTAGTGCTCTACACCTTCTGTGTTACTCAGCTTCTACTACATTTACTAATGCTTGACACCTTTTTCTTACTCGGCTTCTACTACATTTACTAATGCTTAACACCTTCTATGTTAATCAGCTTCTACTACATTTACTGATGCTTGACACCTTCTATGTTACTTGACACCCAAAGGATTGCTTGACACACACTGAAGTTGAACTTGCTTGGCTTTAACTAGTTTTCTCAACACTCACAAATGAACTTAGTTAGGTTCTACAAATGACTTAGTTAAACCTTACGTCTTTGATGTGTCTTAGTGTGTCCATTCCCTATGTCTTAGAGTATGTCATCAATACACTATTTTATCAATGGATTAGCTGATCCTTATACTTCATTACAACATCATAACTTCAAACTTTCTCTAGGTGCTCTAGTTACATCTTATTGATTGCCTCCTTCTTGTTAATCAACCAATTGATAGTATTTGGATCACTTAAGCAATTATCATTCCTACAAGTAGAAAGTTTGACATAAATGACAAAAAATGGTTGAAAAAATTCTTTACCAATTCCATGATTCTTCATTCATGATCTTTTCAATCATTTCCAACAATCTCCCTCTTTGGCATTGATGGAAAACCAAACTGATCAATTGATTGAGCTGATCAACTTAGTTACCACCAAAATTGTATAGCAAATAGAAAATTTTTTGTCATTGCATATCTTCCTTTTTGTATTGAATGTCTCCCTCTTTTTTTGATACAAACTGAATCCTTTGTTCTACTTTCCCTCTTGACTGCTACATCCTTACTCTATATTCCTAATCCTTCATAGCTACTTGTTGATTAGTTTCTTATCTCTTCTGAATCTCCCTCTTTCATTTCTCTTTTTTTTTTCTACTACTAATTTCATACATTCTCATACATCTCCCTCTTACCTTTTATTGATCAGTTTCTCATAAATCTCCCTCTTTGACATAAATGCCAAAGGTGCAGCATCTTCAATATGCTTGGTGTAAGCTTTGCATCTTATATATATATATATATATATATATATATATATATATATATATATATATATATATATATATATATATATATATATATATATTCTCTCTCTGTCACCATGTTTGTGACTAATTTGGAATTTTTGTTCCTATTGTCATCCTTTGCATCATTCTTCTGATATTTTAATGATCTACTCTTGTTGATGCAGGGTAGCTTCTTTGTTGCTTTAGATTGCTTGAGTTAGGGGCTTTACCTCCAACTTGCCTCTAAGATATTTTTAAGTATCCTTGGGCAATGGTTTGGTGAAGATATCTACAATTTGTTCCTTCATGTGAATGTACTCCATCTTCACTTGTTTTTCTTCCACCAATTCTCTAACATAGTGATACTTGATTGCAATATGCTTGGTTTTTGCATGCACTACTAGATTCTTGGATATGTTTATAGCACTTGTATTATCACAATACAGTATCATAGGTTTGGTTACGTCTTCTTTCATTCCTTTCAATAAATGTTTGAGCCACACAATGTTTGTGCAACTGATTGTTGTTGCCACATATTCTGCTTCTACAATGGACTAAGATGTGCATGTTTGTTTCTTGTTAGTCCAAGTAAGTAGCCTTTTACCTAAGAATAATGCTCCTCCACTTGTGCTTTTCTTTTTATCAATGTTGCCTCCCCAATTTGTATCTGTGTATGCATTGAGCTCAAACTTCTGATTCTTTTTGTAGTATAGGCCAAAATCATCAGTTCCTTTGAGATAACTCATTATCCTTTTTACTGCCATGAGATGATTTTATCTAGGATTAGTAGAGAATCTAGCCACTGTTCCAATTGCTAATGCTATGTCTTGTTTGCTATGTACAACATATTGTAGTTTTCCAATCATGGATCTATACATTGTTTGATTGATTTTAGCTGATTCATCATTTTTGGATAGCATATGTCCTATTTCCATTGGTGTGCTGACAGGTTTGGAGTCTTCCAATCCAAACGTCTTGAGTATCTCTTTGATGTAATTTGATTGTGTCATGAATATACCATGTTTTAGTTGATGTACTTGCAATCCAACAAAGAACTTGATTTCTTCAAACATAGACATCTCAAACTCATGTTTCATTTTGTCAGCAAAACTTTTACAAGGTGCTTCCTTTCCTCAAAAAATTATGTCATCCACAAAGATTTCAAATAAAAGGATATCCTTACCTTCTTCTGATTTGATGTACATGTTGTTGTTATCATCAGTTCTTTCAAATCCTAATTGCATTAGATACTTGTGAAGTCTCTCATACCAAGCTCTAGGGGCTTGCTTTAATCCATATAGAGCCTTATACAATTTCCATACCTTGTTTTTGTTATTTTCATCAACAAATCCTTCTAGTTGCTCTATGTAGACTTCCTCTTCAAGTATACCATTCAAAAATGTAGACTTAACATCCATTTGATAGAATTTAAATCCTTTGAAGGTTGCATATGCCAGTAAGGTCCTTACTTTATTCCATTCTAGAAATTGGAGCAAAAGTTTCTCCATAGTCTAGTCCTTCTTCTTGTGCATACCCTTTACAGACTAGTCTTGCCTTGTTCCTTGTGATTTTACTATTCTCATCTAACTTGTTTCTAAACACTCACTTGGTTCCAATTACATTCTTGTCAGTTGGTCTTGAGACTAAGTTCCATGTCTTGTTCTTTTCAATTTGTTCTATTTCTTCTTTCATAGCATTGTACTAGTCATCATCTTTTATGGCTTCACTTACTATTTTCGGTTCTATTTTGTTGAGCATACATGTCTCACTTCTGAGTCTATTCCTTGTCATTGGTCCTACCTCTTTGTTTCCAATAATTTAATCTGTAGGATGATGTCTTCTTACATACTTTTCCAATACTGGTTCTTTGTTTGTTTGCATGTTGTTTCTTTTAGAGTCTGAATCTTCATGTGTATTTTCATCAGATATTTCTTCATTTCCTTCATGTTGATAGTTCTCAAAGTCTGAATGAACATTCTCATATATGTAGCTCGACTTTTGAATGTTTCTACTGCTCAGCATTCACTATCTATGACTCGGCAGATACTGGATTTTGTTGTTGATTGTCATCCTGAGTTGCAACTTCACCATTATTAGGTATACCTTCATAAAATTATACAAAGGTCTTGTATTCTTCTACTTTCTTGGTGTTCTCAACACTTTGAACTTCTGCAAGCTCATCAAATTTCACATTTGTGCTTTCTACTACTTTTTTAGTGTTAACATTCAAGCACTTATAAGCTTTGCTTCTAGTAGAATAACCAAGAAATGTGCCTTCCTCACTCTTTGCATCAAAATTTCCATTTCTAGACTCTATATATATATAGAATTTGCATCAAAATATTTTGAAATGTTTTACATTAGGAGAATGTCCATACCATAATTCAAAATGTGTTGCATTTGTACCTTTCTTGACTTGAACTCTATTGAGTATGTAGATTGCACTACTTATAGCTTCTCTCCACTACTTGAGTTTTTTCTCCATCATCAAGGTCTTGGCACAATCAATAAGTAATCTATTCCTTCTTTTTGCTATACCATTCTGAGGTGGAGTCATAGGTGTTGATGTCTGCCTTTTGATTCCTCTTTCATTGCAAAATTATTCAAATTCTCTTGATGTGAATTCACCTCGTCTATTAGATCTGAGACATTTTAGGCTCTTTCCAATTTCTTTTTCAACTTTGGCCAAGTACCATTTGAACATTTGGAACACATCTAATTTTTTTTTCAGGAACATGACTATCATCATCCTTGAATAGTCATCCACAAATAGCATTATATATCTATCAACTTTGTAACTTTGCACTTCAATAAGACCATACAAGTTAGTATGAACTAGCTCTAATACTTCATTAGAAGTATAAGCCTTGCTTTTGAAAGTTGACTTGGTCATCTTCCCTAGTTGGTATTGTTTGCACATGGAGTTATCAGGCTTCTTCAACTTTGGTATACCTCTGAGTTTCTTCATTTTGTTGATGCTTAATAAATTGTCAAAATTTACATGACATAGCCTCTTGTGCCATAACCATACATCATCAGTTTGAACAATGAGACAAGAAGCATCTTCCATGTCTAGGTAAATTAAATTACTCCTAGTCTGGTCACCTTTTCCTATTAGACTTTCTTGAGAATCATAGATATTGGCAATTCCATTTTCAAATTCAACCTTGCATCCTATGTTGCCTAACTGTGAGACACTTAACAAATTATAATTCAGGCCTTCAACATAGTATGCATTATCACATGATATCTTTTTAGTAAGCTTGATACTACCTTTCCCTTTGATCTGACATGGTGGATTGTTACCAAATCTAAGACTATTTCCTTCATATTGAATAAAGGTAATGAACTTACTTTTATCTCTAGTCATGTGATGAGAGCATCCGCTATCTATGATCCATTTGTTATTCTTGGTCATGCGGGTTACCAGGGCAGTTGCTTCATATTTCATAGCCACAGAGACTACTTCATCATCATTCTCTTCAGAGTCTTCTTCAACAATGTAGCATCTTTTGCCTTTATCTCTGTAGTCCTTGTTGTCCTCTTTCTTGTTCTTCAGGTTGCCTCCATCCTTGTAATTTTTCTTTTATGTGCATCTGGATGCAATGTGACCAACTTCATTACAATTGAAACAAATGATTAGTAGCTTACCTTTGAATTTTCCTCTTCCTCTATGAAATCTTCTTGCTAGTAATGTCTCCAATTGGTCTACATCATCTTCATCAGTGCTATTGTCACTAGATACATACTTTCCTTTTCGACTCTTTTTCTTTGTTTGCACCTCCTCATTGTCTTTTATTGTCATCTTTGCTTTGAATGTAGATTCAAAGTTTTTTGGCTTGTAGTTGTCAAAGTTGGATAGCTCAAAGGCAACGAGTCTTCCAATTATTCCTTCAAATGACAATGTGTTGCCTGGTACACACCTTAGCTCTTGGATGGCTGATACTCTTATAGCATATATAGGAAGAAAAGTTCTCAAGTATTTGCTACATACTATTTCTTTTAATAACTATCCTTCTAGGCTTCTTATGGCACTTATCACTTCTTTCATTCTTGCATCGTATTGAGCAGCATTCTCTCCTTCTTCCATTTTCATGTCATCAAAGTTTCCTCTTAGGTTCTCTTGACATTATCATCTCCTCCATAGATGTTTGATAATGTTTTCCACATCTAATGTGAAGTACCACATTCTTTGATGTCATCATACTCAGCATAGCTTAGTGCTAAAGCAATCTCTAACATCGCTTGATTGTGCTCCTTCTTTTTGGTCATGTCTTCTATCTTGAGGGGTCCTACAGGGTCTACATGATCAGATGTGATTGAGGTCTATGCATAGTCACCTATTAATCCAAGGTGCAACTTCATCAGACTTTTCCATGCAACAAAGTTGTCTTTGTTTAGCTAGTGGACATCTTGATCTTCCTGCTGCTAGTACCTTGAAACAAATCAGT
This sequence comes from Cupressus sempervirens, assembly GCA_028749045.1. Classification (NCBI taxonomy): domain Eukaryota; kingdom Viridiplantae; phylum Streptophyta; class Pinopsida; order Cupressales; family Cupressaceae; genus Cupressus; species Cupressus sempervirens. The sequence continues at coordinate 432,537,149 of CM053792.1, forward strand.
AGTAGGCTCTGATACCAATTGTTAGAATTCTTTTAGAATAACTGGGGGGGGGGTGAATTAGTTATTCAAGGTCCAATAATTTCCAGTACAAATTTTTTCTCTCTAGCCTTTTTACTTTCTTGTCAAATCCTTAATGGCATATAATTGAAATTATCATGCATGCAATTAAACATTAAACAATCATCAAAAGTAAACATGCATAACCACATAACACAAAGGAATTTGGTGACCCAGAAACCGTCCAAGAATAAGAAGGTAAAAATGGGGTGGGGATGATACCCATAAAATTACTATGCAATAGATTTCAACCACTTCTGATGGTTTGCCCTGTTAAAGGCCTGCTCTGTTAAAGGCTTTACACACTATCAGATGTGACCCTGTTAAAGGATTTCTACACCCTGCTAGGAGTGTGCCCTATTAAAGGACTTAAGAAAATTCAACTTAGAATGTCACCTTGTTAAAGGATTTACATAGAGTTGTTAGGCCCACCCAAGTCCATGGGATTTATAGTCACCTTCTCAAAAGAATCTTTTATCCCTCTCCAAGGATCTCCTATCCTTCTCCTCGGGATCTTCTATCCTTTTCTTGAGGCTTATCCACCTAGCTATTAAGCTAACCTATCAATTTAGGATTTCAATGTCTAATACAATGGTAAGAAAGTATTAGAAAGGATTTGACCTGATAAAGATTGCAACTCTAACCTTGCAGATTTCAGATCAGTCTTCAGTTCTTTTCTTTGCTTGGCTTTTCTTCCTTGTAGTGCTGATAGCTTGTCCACCCTTCAAGATCTATCTCCTTGAGTTCTTCCACTCGTTATGCCAATGCACTCTATGGTCACTTGGTCAATCTCAGAGTCTTGATGCTCTCTGCTTACTCCTCACTATGTCCTCCTTTTGACACTTCACACTAGCCTTTTCTTGGCTTCTTCATAGGACCACACTTATGACCAACTCCCTCCTCACTCTTGGTCTTTGACCTATGACTCCTTATAAAGAAGTTATGTTCTTCATTTCTTGCTCAAATCTTTGTTCTCATCAATTTGATTTGATCTGAGTGAATGATATTGTTTTCCGTCCAAATTGTTTCTTCCAAAAACTTCATGATAAGTCCATTAGTATTCATTGAAAACTAGTTTGCATGGTTTACATGAAATTCTATGACATCTACTCATCATCCTTATCATCCAACTAATTCACAAAAATCAATGTAACAAACTTATTGTTACTAATCTGGCAAATCTTTTTGTCTTAACAAATAATGTAGCAACTCAGCATCATTGGTTTACTGATGCTCGGCATTAACTGGGTCTAGATTGCTCAGCATCCTCTATAGTTTTTTCTTTACTTGGCACCTGAGACTTTCCTGTATTGCTCGACTTCTACTATTTTCTTGTATCACTCAGCTTTTATTTACTCCATAGTGCTTTGCACCTTCTATGTTACTCGACTTCTACTACATTTACTGATGCTCGACACTTTTTGTGTTACTTGGCTTCTACTACATTTACTGATGCTTGGCACCTTCTGTGTTACTCAACTTCTACTACATTTACTGATGTTTGACACCTTCTATGTTACTTGGTACTTGAAGGATTGCTCAACACACACTAAAGTTGAACTTGCTCAGTTTTAACTAGTTTTCTCGGCACTTACAAATGAACTTAGTCAGGTTCTACAAATGACTTAGTTAAACCTTACATATTTGATGTGTCTTAGTGTGTCCATTCCTTGTGTCTTAGAGTATGTCATCAATACACTATTTCATAAATGGCCTAGCTGATCCTTATACTTCATTACAACATCATAACTTCAATCTTTCTCTAGGTGCTCTAGTTACATCTTATTGATTGCCTCCTTGTTAATCAACCAATTGATAGTATTTGGATCACTTAAGCAATTGTCATTCCTGCAAGTAGAAATGTTTACATCAATGAAAAAACAATGATTGAAAACATTCTTTACTAGTTCCATCATTCTTCATTCATGATCTTTTCAATCATTTCCAACACAAATGATGTCCCTAAATTTTAATCCACTCGCACAAGTAAGAAAAATCTTGTTCTCCCAATTTCTTTGATAGGTATGTAGGTACAATCTTTATAACCTCCTGATCAAGATATGCATCTTGGACTAGACATGGAATCCTTCTAGAGAATTGTCACTAGTATGGCTAATGATATGAGCCATATTAAGATAAATGAGACTGCAACAATGAACCAACAATCCATTCCTCCCCAGTAGTGGAATATTTTCTCAGGACATAGAGGTTCTTATTATTAGAGTAAAGCATTAATTTAATTTATTTTATTAAATTTTCTTTATTCCCTTCTTAACATTTCACTCTATACACCTTTTGTATTCACATTTAATAATTATTTAGTAATTATTAAATAGCATTTACCTTTTACATTATGCTTTGTACCTTTTAGGTTACTCTTTATGGGTTTTGATCTCCTTGGATAAGGATTGATCTTTTGTCATTATCTTGTATCTTTTCATTTGTGAGAATACAATTTGTATATTTTTAGACAAAACCCTCACCTCTTCTTGCATTTTTCTTCTTTGTGAAATTTTTTTACATGTAGGCTCTAATAACATGAAGGATTTGAGTAACACAAATCCACAAAGTTGCTTTTAGCATTGCATTGTAGTTTCCTTGCTCTTTCTACATTGTTTGTAGTTGCATTGTTGCTCATCTTAAGGGGGTTGTTAGAGTAAAGCATTAATTTAGTTTAATTTATTAAATTCACTTTATTCACTTCTCAAGATTTCACTTTATGCACCTTTTGTATTCACATTTAATAATTATTTAGTAATTATTAAATAGCATTTACCTTTTAGGTTACCCTTTTTGGGTTTTGATCTCCTTTTATAAGGATTGATCTTTTGAAATTATCTTCTATATTTTTATTTCTGAGAATACAATTTGAATTTTTTTAGAGAAAAGTCTCACCTATTCTATTCTTTTTCTTCTTTGTGATAGGTTTTTACATGCAGGTATTGGAGGGCTTTGTGGATTTGTATTACATATTGCTCAAATCCTTCACATATAACTCTGGTCCCTATCACACTAATAATGGCAACTAAAACTAGAGATTGGGTAAGCAACAATGAAATAACATGCCAAATAATGGGGGAGTTCCCTCAAGCCAACCAGATAACCAAGTGATTGCAAGACCTAGTCATACTACCCTTATGGAAAAATTCTATCTCTTGAACAATTGACATTGTTTAAATGACACTTGAACACATTTAGAGGCCACTTGTTCCACCCTAGAGAAATTGATTTAGATTTCCCATTTTGACTTGATATTACAATCTAACCAGACATCCATAGGTTCTTCAGTAGAACCTCCCAACTTTGCCTTTGGTTGCAAAAATATTTTTGGTGTAGGAGCACCTAGACAAGGCTACATTATAACCTAGGGGTCCTAGTCAAGATTAGGCTTATAGTGGTATTAGAAAAACCAATAATGAAATAATAGGGCTAGTTAGTCCTAGGATATTCCCTAATCACTAGGAGGCCTAGTTAGGTCATGAAAACCTTCATAGTTTTGTAGTTCTTTAAAGTTTCTCTGTATTGTGACAATGTTGCAAACATTGTCAATTTTTATTTATTTTTTCATTTAGAGGGATACATTGGACAAAGAAAGGGTGAAATAGTGTTTTTTTGGTGTAAGTAGTTTGTTTTTTCATGTCATAGAGTTTCATTAAGGTTTGGCCAAGTCTGGTCTCAAAATGCAAAAAGTTGTCAAGTTGCATGACAACTTGCAAAGTTGCAAAACTTGTCATGACAAATTTAGTATAACTTGATTGCATATTTGATTATGGTGATGGATAAATATCTTAGGTAGTTATGAAATTTTATTAACACCTATATATGGCCTCCCTTGACCTATGAGAAGGGTTGGAAAAAGTTTGAACTAATTTGACTGCTAGACAAGCACAATTTCTAAGCAATTTTGTCAAAGTTAGGACTTTTTATTTTATTTTTGACATTTCATGGATTGACCTCTACACCGTAGCTTGTGAATGAGTTTCTAGATGTGGATAAATTTTTCTATGTATGGTTAGATTTTTTTTAGCTCTATTTCATTCCATTTTGTAAACTTTTTTGGTTTTGGCACTATTGCTAGTATGATTCAGACAATTTTTACTCATGGGGTCATAACTCATTTTCCTACTGTGGCATCTGGGCAGTTTCGTAGGATTTTTGAGATGAATCATTTTACATTAAGTGTGAAAAGGTTTGGGCCCTAGAAGGTAAGGATTTTTATTTTGTAATGACACCCTAGGAAAGGTAGAATAACATGGTTAGGGATCACAGAGGTTGCAAGAGTAATTAGATGGACCAAATGCATTCATTGATTCAATCTGAACATGTGGAGAGGTGGTAATGTCTATGAAGAAATGGCATGGACAAGGAGAGGTTTTGGGGATAGGTTTTACTAGGTATGTGAACAAACCATTATTTTTAGGTGTAATTCTAGCAACCCACTAGATAATTTTGGAGGGCCTTATATAAGGGTATATGGAAATGTTTTTTTTTCCACCATGTTAATGGATTCTTTGAGTTATAAGACAAAAAGTGTGTTTTAAGGCCTAATTCCTTGTATCCCTAAAAGGCCTAGTTTGAAAAAATTTCTTGAGATTGGTAAGAGTCTCATAGCATTTGCAAAGCATTGTGATGGACTCAATATCTTAGAAGGGGATCTCCCTCTCTATTGGTGACTAGTTTTGGTCATGGTTGGTCATTTAGCATGGATGATGCAAAAAGACACTAGGTGAAGGATGTATGATTGAGTTGGTTTCATTATTGGTGTGGACAAGTTGAAGGGATGGAGGATTGAGAATAGGATCCTCTGAAACTAGGGTTATTGGAAGAACCCTAATAGGCTAGAGGGGTGGCCTAGAAAATACCCTAAGAGGAGGTAGGGTTTGACAAAGATTTTTCCTTACATAATTTTTTTTATGGGTAGGATGAGCAAGAGGATGAAGAACCCATTCTCTAAGGATTATTTGATGAATCCATCCCTACTTATGAGGCTAATGCTTTCACTAATTCTTGACCTCCTTACAACATAAGGATCCAAGTTAATAGGGGCCCCTTTACAATGTTAGTCCTACCTAAGGGCACCTCCACACCTTTTGACCCTCATGCCAATGTGAACCCACCTCCTCCCACATGACTAGCCTATTAGCCTTGCAACCCTGTGATGAAGGGCTTGAGTTCATTCAAAGTGAAGTTTGATATTAGACAAGTCATGAAGAATTATAATACTACCAACTCCTTGATGGACATCTTGTTGAGCTACTTGAGTAGTAGAAGGCCCTCATACAACAAATTGACCTTCCCAAAATAAGACTGACCACTACCAAAAATGTGACCTTCAACAATGTCAATGCAATTTGTTTTTTGGAAATAATAAGGACCCTCCTTTCTTGCCCACTCTAAGAATCTATGGTAAAAATTTTCATAACTTTCGAGTTGATTCTAGAGACTTGGGAAATTTCATGCCTTTTTCCATATGTAAGAATATTGGATTGGTCCCCATACCATCCAAGTGTTGTGTTGCAACCTGACAAGACTAATGTTAAGATGGTGAGTGCACTAAAAAATGTCCAAATCCATCTTGTCCAAGAACCTTGAGTGTCTAGTATGATTAGGATTGAAGTGGTGGACATCCCGAAAAATTATGCGGTGCTTCTAAATCATTGTCACAATTTTTTTCTCTCTTTCTTGAAGTTTGACCTAAAGGCAACCTTGTGAAACATAGAAACAATCTCCAAGTTGTGGGACTTGAACAATGAGATTGAGTCTCTAGAGAAGGTTAGCTTCCTTACTATTAGGATGAATGTAACTAATTCTTCATAGGAAAAGGGAGAAGGAGATGCATGAAAATCAAACTACCTAAACTAATCTAGAGGGTTGATACAACAAATAGTACGTTCAGTCTTTTCTTTGCCTAGAAATGCACAATCATCAATATAATTCCAAAGTACATAGATTCATCAATATAAGGAAGGATCTTCACTCTATATCATTCAAAGGCAAAATAGATACAATATATAAGTTAGAAAATGGAAGCAACACATTAACAGAAGGCATGAAGGTATTGTACAATATATTAATGAAGAAAGAGGCATAACAGAGAAATATATTCACTCATAGGAAAAGGAAGTTATAGTAGCAGAGTATGAAAATATAACTGATATAGAATCAAAGAAGAGAATTACCCTTGAACGAGTTACATAGTTTTCTTTTATAGTTTAAGCATAATTGAGATACTTCTATTGAAATCAAAAAACTCAACTACTACCTTCAAGTTGCCGAGAACAATAACTACCAATCCTAGGAAAATTTGATTGGATGCACATCCCTATGTAGAAAATATGATCTTTTACATGCAACTTGGCCCTAAAGAGATAGAAATGATGGCCATAAATTCTATGGTTGAGTAGATAGATAACCAAGGCAATGGTAGGAGGAAAAATATATTTACCAAGCATGGAGAACATCGAAAAGAGTAGTTGCAAGTGATCAAAGGACCTGTTTTCCATCGACGAGCCACTTGATTTCATCTTCACAACCATGATAGGTCGTCTATGTCATCATTAAACAATAAATCCTACTACATGAACACATATCTTTGAAGCATTTCACAACATTGCCAAACTTTCTAACTATCATGTTGATCCTACACCTACACTTTTCTACCACTTTATAACTTAAATCTTTGTTGAGTATATGGCCATGCAAAATTGCAAGCTCTTCATCATAAACCTTATCACTGCTTCATATCTATCTATCACTTTAGTTCACTAGCCACTACAAAATTCTAATGACCATGAAACCCACTACTTCACACCCTTGCAATTGTTGGGACTTAACATTTCTCTAACTGTGCAATGCCATGATGGCCCTATCTTTAATAGTGTCACCTTTTCACAACTACCAAACACGATCTTTCCCAAAACTATGTGACATTGTGACTACAACTAACTCAATTGTCTTGATTTATTTTTGCATCCTCATAGCTTAAGACTCTAACTAAGATTTTAACCCTACAATGGTGCAAAAAAAAATATCAATTCCTTGTAGTCAATTTCTAGCTTACCATTTAAAACTAGTGACTAGGTGGTCATGGTTTCACCTCTTTATTGCTACTTTGTAGTATAGTTAATGCTTTGGATAATTAACTGTGCAAACTTAGAATTTTATTTGTGCAGTCATGACCTTTCTTGTTTCATGAAAAACTTGTCCTATGACCATGTGAACAAAGGATTCATCATGTGTTCTAAGCTTGGTCAATGCTTCATGGAGTATCCTAACTATTATCCTTTTAAAATCACAAAAACACAACCTCTCATGTCCTTCTTTCAATCTAGCTCCATCATATGATTGCAGTCTAAATATTTCTTACCATCCTTAACCATGTGACCATGCAAAAAAGCATCTTTAGTTCTTTCTACTAGGTCACATCTTTTCTTGATTAATTCCTTCTTAACACTGCAAATGTTTGATCAAAATATTTCCTCCTTCAAACTGACTGTGTCACCAAATTGTTGGCTTCATAACTCTCATTCACTTCAACTATCCAACCAAGGAAATAAAAAAATTTATGCACGTTGGAGAAATATTTGCTAGGTCATGACTTATTCTGCATGTTATGACCTAATTGCCATGATTGTGTGATTGAAGGTAATCTTGAATACTTTAACCCTTTCATTTCTTCATAGCTAAAATCTTTGATTACATGTTTACCCCTACAACCATGCAAGCAAGGTTTTCATAGGTTCCTTTGACCACCTTTTCCTAGTCATGGTCATTTCAAACTCTTTAGTCTTTAAGGCCCTAACTGTGCAAATGCAACAATTTTGTGCACCTTGCCAGGTCACACCTAGAAAAAATAAGTGGGAGGGGGGGGCTAAAATGGTTAAATTGTACATCTCTACATAATTTTCCCACCTATAGATTCATTGGAGGGAGGAGCCAAATCAAATCAAAGTTGAAAGTAAACCACAAATGAGGCAAGAACTTCCAAATTATGGTCAAGTGATACATGTTTCCTAGGACTAGCTTGAACTTGGCTTGTATTGGTCTAAGAGATTTTAGCCCTGAAATCTATGCTAGTTTGGACATTCCCTAATGAGGATCTATTCATTACACAGGGAACTCATGAACTCATCATGTGATTAAAATATGATGTCAACCTTCAAGGTTGCAAAACTTCCTTGACTACTCTCTTTTTTGACTCATGGTACAAGATCCACTATGACGGAAATTCTAAGTTAGGATGTAATCCTTATATGAATATAAAAATTTTCTCCCCTTTTGACATTCCATGGGAAGAAATATGAGAAGAAATTTCTATCTCAAATAGCCTTCCAATGATTATATCTAAAAGGATAATAGTTAAGGGAGCCATCTTGGTGTTGCCTTCAGAGGTAACTCCCACCCCTATGTCCCCCACTTAAGAGGTCATGTTGGAATCCCCTCCATCACAACTATTAACTTCATCTCCTCTCTCTAAGAGTTTTCCTATAGGAATTTTCTTATGGACCTTAAAACTTTATGGATACTAGGTCAAGGCTTTATCATGCGCAAGAGTAGAACTGACTGACGCAAAAGGGAGACAGACAAGAAAAATAAGAATAAGAAGAACTAAAAGAAAAGAAGAAGAAGAGAATAAAATAAAAGAGGAGGAAGGAAAAAAGAAAAAGGAGGAAGAAGAAAAGAAGGTAACTATACCTAGCTCATCTAGGAAACCCCTTACCCTTTTTGCCCTAATAGGATTAGATGATGATGATTAGACATAGCTAATATCATCCTTGAGAAAGATAATAAGCAAGAATAGACAAGTCAAGATCTTGCATAAATATCTCATGGATGTAACAAAAATGATGTATAGTAAACTTGCAAAAAAATTGATAGACTTGATCTCAAGGATAGAGAAAAGGCCGTGATTCAAAAATTTGATGTTGAATTCACTTTCTTGTCGGATATAGCAATAGTTTCAGCTCAAATCAACCATGATGCTGAAATGTTTTACATCATGTGTTAAAATGTCAAGAATGATTTAGGAGCTCTTGATGCATGCATCAAGGAGATAAGGAGGTATGAACAAGAAGGATTTAGACATTATATGCCAAATATACCATGTCATTTAATTTCACAAAGTAATGATGAGCCACATAAGAAGCATGATGAAGTAAAAGCACTGATATATCAGCTTCTATAGCCAAGCATGATGATTGAAGACATTGAAGGAAATTTAAGGAAGACTTATGATGAAATAGGTCCTATAGAATTAAATAGAGAAATGATAGAAAAAATGTTCTCATTTATGAGAGAATATTTATCATTAAAGATTAGTACACTTGAGTAGCAAGTGGAGGATTGTCTAAAAGAAAAGATATCATTTGACATATTTTTTTATTCAGACTTGAATGTAGTAGAAATTGCATCTTATGGGTTGTGCACTCTACTCAGTATATTAGAGGGAGTTAAGGACAAATTGGAGAAGAATTTGAAGAGTTTGAAGAAGAGTTTTGATGATTGTATTACATAACTATCATCCTAATATAGAGGTAATGATGCCAAATAGGACTTGTATATAGTTTTGACAGCTTTGTCATTGATGTCAAAGGGGGAGTACTATAGAAAAATTGTATAAAGTATAATTTAAGGGAGATAAGAGAATGATGTAAATAGATAAGGGGAATACTAAATATACAAAGTATTTTAATAGGAGATATAAGGAGATATGGTTATAAATATAATGATCCACAAATTATAAAGTTTTATAAGTTTTTTGCAAACAAAAATTTTTGAAGAAAGTTTTTGAACAACATTTTTGGATTGAGCCAATTATTCCTTATGTTCCCATCAATGCCAAAGGGGGAGACTGTTGGAAATATGGCTAAGTAGGGTAGTTGGAATATAATTAGTATTTTCATTTATGGAAATATATACTTTGTGTAAATAAGGTACTAAGTACAAATGAAGATTCCATAGTTAGACATGGAAAATTGTCTAAGTTTCAAATAGTTATCCAACATAACATATATAGTTTTGATGTGTAAGGATGACAAAGACATTATTGAAACATGCATAGTTGGGTACATATATTGCATAGTGTCAGGATGATGAATGTAAGTACATGAGTAAGTACATACAATATGGAATAAGTGATGAATATACTATCAAGCCAGTGCACAAATAGAACATAACATAAAAATAAATGATGAATTATGGGTTAAGAGATTATTTTTTTTATGAAATAATTACTTAAATAATTAGGGAAAAAATCCTAGACATTAACCCTAAGAGAGAAAGAATTAGTTTTGCATTTTGCCAAGCACGTGATTACTTGAAGGTTGACTAGACAGTTTTGTAAAATGTAAAGGTATAAATGAAAGATGATAGTATGTAAAGTTGTGTGAATGTTGTGAGTGATATGAAAACTCGTATGAAAATTATATTATGATGTATGATTATCAATATGTGAAGAGTGGAAAAGGAAAGATCATATATTGAAGATATTAGCAATAAAGAGGTTTTTGTATCTATCTCTTTTGTATCAAGGAACTATATTTTATATTGCATGTTTGGATAGTGGAATCATCTTGCATATATTCTGTAACTATATATATCAACTCCTAATAGGATTGAAACAACTCCAGTAGGTTGAGGCTTTTAACAAGGCCTAGCCCTCTAACAAGGAATGAGACATTGCATGTATGAAATAGACTCCTAAAAAGGTCAACATACCTAACCAAATACTTTTATTTCATGGATCATTTTGTGGGTACCATACCCACTAGGGTTTTCCCTTGTCCAAGCATTCCCTAGTTAAAAAAATATGGTGTTCTAAGTTCTCTTTGTGTATGGTTATTCTTACTATTCAGGATTGTTAGTTTACTTTCATATGCATGTTATAAAGTAATTAAATATATCTAGTTTTGGGAAAAAAAATGTAAAATACTGATTCACCCCACCAGTATTCCCTATTCCTAACAAAGTATAAAATAGAAAAGAAAGAAGTGTCATAGGCAAGCTCATAGAAATGTATATTGAAGGTGAACACACAATAGAATGCAAGGGGGAGTCTAACACCAAGTTCAGTAGTAGAGATGTCAATTGTCAAATTCAAAAAAATATTTAGAGGAAAAATGAATCCACTACCCTATGTATAGATGAAGGGTGAAAATCAAGGTTCACCTTCTAATGTAGGATCAATTAAAATAAGATAAGGTGTTAATTCTTGACCTAATGTGCAAGGGTGGATTTCTTGCAATTACTTCTCCCTCACCTCTGCAAAGATGTAGCTATTATGCAAGTAGATATGCAATGTAAGTTAGTTGAAGGCATGTAAATTTAAATGCGTATTATAATAGAGAAGGAAAGAAGACTAACCTAGGTATGTACAAGATATTGGTATACCAACTATGGCCTTAAGTGGCAACAAAAAAATTAGAAAATTGAGGCTAATCAATTTGACGTGAAATTTTAAACTAGTTATGAACCCAATATATAAAAGTCTTAAGAATAGAATTTGTAGGAAATTGAATTTAGTTTCTAAAATGCTAACCCTTTTTTGAAAAAAGTTAATTTGATTGGTTAAAAATTTGGATTTTAATCTAATAGTACAAAATTTTTAGGAAAAAAGTTGTATGTCTAACCACATTAATTAAAATCAACTAATAATTTTTTTTTACAAGATTCTAGGTATAACAAATAGACTCATTCTTGGATGCAACACATATTTTTGCATATATTTTCTAAATTAATACTTAATTATGAATTTAATGCTACAACATTTCCATAATAATAAAAATCCCATGTCTGACCAACTTAACTCATTCAAAAATTAGCAAAAATTATTTTAAATTTTTTTTTCTCATAGTATGGAAACATAGAATACAACACATCTTTCAAAATTTAAAAAGCTTATATTATTTGAAAGTTATAAAAAAAATTTGATGATTGTGTCAGTTAGAACTTAATAGCTAACTCCATTAGAAAAATAGTGGTAATTACTTAATAAAATTATATTATGATAGAAATTATATCGATGGAAAGATAAAAAAATCCTTAAGAAAACCTTTTTGTTTCATAAAATTCAAGTGAAAAAAACATCATTAGCTACACCCTCAAAGTATGAAACTCAAGGGAAGAGGGGGAAGAGACATTTTTGTTGGCCTTTGGATAGTTGACCATTTAGGCTTGGTAAATACCAACCCTAATTGGGTACCCAATTTCAAATCAGATACTTAATATTTTACGTACTTGGTTTCAAATCAGATACATGATTTGCAAAAAAAAATATTTTTTCTATTTAAAAAAAAAAAATTGTATTTGAATTTTTTATTATAATACTTAAGACCCCTTTAGAGTACACTTAACATTTATTTCTTTAAATTTTGAGGACCCTTAACCATACATATCACAGTTCCAAAGGATCAAAAGGGGTTAGAGGGTTCCTATGACCCCTTTTGACCCATTCGATCACTATATGTGTGCTTAGGGGTCCCAAGACCTGTCATGCCCAAAATTTATAGGGAAAGAACACATCTACAATTTTTTATTTTTTATTTTTTATGATTATTAATATTACTATTATTATTTGCTTCCAATAGAAGTCCTTGATTAGGGTAAGGGTAAGTAGGTACGATTAGGGTACACCTAAAAGAGTTCATTCTTGTTTCAAGATTTATGTAAATAATTAAATTCCAGTTATATTCCATAAAGGTGTAGAGTTAGTTATTGAACATATTGCATTAGTTCAGAACCATTTGTGATAGTACTACAAGAACTTCTAATATGGGTTGAATTAGTTTGATTGATTAAACTATAGCTTCGTGATTACAAGGATATGTCATCAAGTCAAGGAGGTATTAGGGTTTCCAGCTTCTTAACTTGGATCCAAATTAGTTGGGTATAATCAAGTAGTGTTAGGTTCATAGGTTTCACTTCCTAACATGAGGATGGGAACCCATCTCAACATGGTCACAATCAGGTTTAGCCCTAGTTAACATTAGTTAATCTTACTTAATTATATTAAGTTAGATGTTATTCTAGAATCATGGGCTCACCTAGTGTGGAACCCAGAAGGAGATATGGAGATTATGTTAGCAACTAATAACTACTTAATGGTTATCTTTTCAAACATGACGAACAGGAATAAGGCATTTGGAGGAGGCCCTTATTTCTTTAATCAGGTGGGGCTTTTCATCAAGCCCTGACACATGGGATTTAAATCTACTGAGGAAATTCCCTCACTATTTCTAGTGTGTGTTTTCTTATCGAGGCTTCCTTTGGAATTCTAGAGGGAAGATATTATTCACTCGTTCTCGTCGCTTCTTAGAAAACCTATGGGTTCGGCTACACATATGTAATATCATAAGGTAATTTCTTTTGCCCATATTTGTGTAGAAGTGGATTTAAATAATTTGTTGCTAGATTCTATATAAATTTTCATGGAATCATCTTCTTGGATCCAAAAATTAGATTGCGAGACCCTACCATTCAGATGCAAAATTTGCCATGAATATGGACATTTACATCACAAATGTCCCAGGAATAAGTCCCCCATCTTGGCTTCTCCCAGACCCCCTAGGGAGGAAAAGGAGAAGGCTACTTCATCTAATGGACTTGGTGATAGCAAGGAATTTATTTAGGTTAAGTCTCATAACAAAGACCAAGGTTAGAAGAGAACCTAGATAGACAGGCGGCCCAACGACACCTTTAATAGGTCTGATGCTCTTGGATATTTGGTCCAAGAGGAAGGTACCCTAGTTGAGATCCTTTTTGGGGCCAAAGGTCAGCATGAGACTGAAGTTGGGGATATGCAAAGGGAGGATCAAATTCTAATTACAGGGGAACAACAGGCTCGAGAGCTGGATATTGATTTACCTCCTCTTGTTCAAGAGGTGGGTCACAGGGTTTGATGGGCCCAACCTTGGTGGCTCCTATCACCAATACACCCAAGGGGACCTCAGATTTTACAAAGGGTAATAAGGCTCCTCTTTTCTTAGGAATACAAAAAAAATCTTTCAAAAAGTGGTCTTTGGATAAACTATCAAAGAGTGGTAGGAAGACTAATCAAGAGAAGGTGAAGATAATGGGTGAAAATTTGGTTGAGTTTGGGTTTGTGAAACCTATTGATTCTCATTTCTCCCACCCCCATAAATGATTGTGTTGTCATGAATATAAGGGGGTTAAACAACATCCCTAGATAAAAAAAAATTTGTAAATTAATTGAATCTCAATCTCATGATGTGATCTTTGTTCAGGAAACTAAGCTTATAATGGATGGATTGGCTAACTGTGCTTTGCATATCTAGCCCCAGGGCTCTTGGTAGGGGGTGGGTGCTTTGAATAGTTTGGGGGGGGGGGGGGGGGGGGGGGGCGGGGGGGTAGTGTGGCTTTCTTTTGGGACCCTAGAAAAGTTTCCCCCTTATGGTGGATCTCTAGTCAGTCCTCCATCTCTTTGGTTGATTCTAGTTTTGAGACTCGAGAAAGGTGTCTTTTATCCAATATATATGCTTTTACTAATTTTTTAGGTAAATCACATTTATGGGCTTATATCAAATTTATTTAGTCCCTAGACCCTTTTCTCCCATGGATTATGGCTGGAGATTTTAATGTTGTCACTAGTCGAGAGGAAAAATGAGGAGCGCTAGCTAGATTGGACCTATATATCTTCAAATTTTCTCAAGGATATGATTGGCTCCTTGAATCTTATTAATGTGAAGTCAACCAATGGTGTCTTTACAAGGACTAATTAGAGATGTGGGGGTGAAGTTATCTTTGAAAGGCTTGAAATTTTTTTGGTTTCTTTCTATTGGATGAACAATAGGTGGATCACCAATTCTGAAATTCTTGACTAGAGGGGCTTTGACCACTAGCCCATTAAGATTTCCATCACCTCATATAGTGTCACCAAACACCCATCTTTCAAATTTTAGTTGATGTGGCTTAGAGACTTGTCTTTACCTAACCTTATGGTGGATTGGTGGTATGAAGGGATGCATGCCCATGGAATGACTATGTATACTTTTTGTAAGAGGCTCCAACATGTGAAGTACAGGCCTAAGAGATGGAATAAACATCATTTTGGGAATCTCCATGCTTAGAAGGTAGCTTCTCAAACCAAGCTAGATAATATTACCCATTAGATTTGAGATTATGGGTTGACATTTGATTTGCGTAAAGCTAAGTCCTTAGCTCTAAAGGGACTGGAGGAATGGGAGATTCGGGAGGAGATTTTTTGGAAGTAGAAATATCGGGTTGATTGGTTACAGGAAGGGGATAGGAACATTTTTTTCTTCCACAACTCAGTGAAGGCTTGGAGACATGTTAATTCTATCTCTTCTCTTGTCTCAATTGATGTTGACCAGATCTCATCCTATAGAGAAATTTCTAAGAAAGCTATTAATTATTTTTCTAAACTTTTTACTAAGGAAGATCTTCTTGCTAGGATTGAGGAGCATGCCATTTTGGACTATATCCCACTCTTGCTCTTTTCTAAAATGAATGATGCCCTCTTAAGTCCTATCTTGTTACTTGAACAAGAGAAAGTTGTTTTTAATATGAAAAAAGTTAAGGCCCCTAGTCCAGATGGTTTTCTGATTGAATTTTTCCAATAATTCTAGGAAATAATAATGTTTGATCTCCTTGAAGTGGTTCTGGAATCTCATAGAAATAAATAGATGTTGAAGTCTTTGAAGCCTACTTCTTAGCTTTCATACCTAAGAAGGAAGTGGCTAGTCAGTTGGACCAATTTAGACCTATAGCGTTATGTAATGTTGTCTATAAGATCATTACAAAATTGATCACTAAGAGACTCAAACTAGTCCTTGGTTCTTTGATATCTATTGAACAAGTTGGTTTTGTTGGAGGTAGATAGATTCTAGATGGGGTTGTGATAGCAATGGAGGCGATTCACTCTATGGCTGCATCTAAGGAGAAAGCTATGTTTATTAAACTTGACATGGCTCAAGTATATGATTGGGTGAGTTGGGAGTTCTTACAAAAAATTCCTTTGGCCTTT
The DNA here is from genome assembly GCA_028749045.1 of Cupressus sempervirens. Lineage (NCBI taxonomy): Eukaryota > Viridiplantae > Streptophyta > Pinopsida > Cupressales > Cupressaceae > Cupressus > Cupressus sempervirens. Next base: position 432,553,206 of record CM053792.1, read on the forward strand.
GGTTTTGATGAGTGCGTGAATTGGGTTTTAAGCTATGTGACCCCCTCCTCCTTCTTAGTTCTCATTAATGGGGAACTGTCTAATTTTTTTGGGGCTTCTTGAGGACTTCGGCAAGGGGATCCTTTATCTCCCTATGTATTCATGATCGTGGTGGAGGGTCTTGGAATTTAAAAAAAATATTAAGTGAGGTATGGTTTTATCCAAGGTTGGAGTTGGAATAATAATATTCCTTCCTACTCTCATCTTTAGTTTGTGGATAAAACTGGGTTAATGGGCATTGCTAGAATCAGTGAGGCAGTGAATTTCATGCAAGCTTTGGATAGCTATTTCAAGGCCTCAGGGTAGTGTATTAATGATGATAAGTCTTCTATTTATTTCTTTAACACTCTTTGACTTATTCAGAATAGGATTGCAAGGTTTCTTAGATTTCAAATCAGATCCCTTCCTTTGATGTACCTTGGGGTTCCTTTGGTCTTGGGTTCTTAGCGTAGAGACTACTAACAAGGGATTTTGATTAAATTTTGGAGAAAGTTTAGTCATTGGACTCACAGATGGTTATCTTCAAATGGGAGAGTGGTTCTCCTTAAGACTATGGTGTAGTCTCTCCCAATCTATAGGTGTTGTGTTCAAGTTCCCCCTTCCAACTTTGTGAGGGATTTTGATGCTTTATCTAGGCAATGCCTTTGGTCTGGTAGCCTTCTATCCTTGAAGTTATGTCTTTGGTTTAGTGGGAATTTATGTGTAAGCCAAATTATACCAAGGGCCTTGGTTTTAGGTTGATGGATCTCATTGTCATGACTTTGGCTGCCAAGCTACACTGGAGATGGTGCAAATGTCAAGATCAAGATTGGGCCAAGATTCTTGCCTACAAGTATTTTTTGGGTATCGATTATCTTGATGTGCCACAACTTACTCTAGAAGGTAAAGGTTCCTATATTTGGGACAATCAGGCCTCTTTTATATTTGTAATAGTGGTTTTGATGCCCTATTTTGGTAGGACTCTTGGGACCACCATCCTCCCATTCTTTCTAGTTTTACCCAACTTCAGCCTCCTTGTCACATTTTTACTAATGTTAGAAGGTTTAAGGTGGAGCATTTTAAGATGGTCAAGCATATGGGATAGGTGGAGGTGACTTGTTGGAAAGACCCTTAGGAGTGGCCCATGGGTGGCTCTAATGAGGACTGTGTTTTTCTCACTAAGGTTTTGGAAAGTAGGTTTTGTAGCTCCCTTAGTGAGCAGGACGTTTTGGGTTGGAGTCCTAGCCCAAAAGGAAAGTTTATTGTGGCTCAAGGTTATGCTATGCTTGATAGGAACCTACATGGTCCAAATGAGGTGGACTAGTGGAAGAAGGTTTGGTTTAACCTTTCTAGGCTGAAATCTATTTTTTTCTTATGGTTGTTGGCTCAGAACAAATGCCTCACTTTGGAGAATCTTTGCAAATGAGGTTTTTAGGGACCTTCTATTTGTTTCCTCTGTTCAAACAATGAAGAATGTACCTCTCACTTGTTTTTTCTTTTCCCTTTTTTGGGATAGATATGGCATAGATGGTGGGAGGCTTAGCAACATGGTTGTATTCATACTACCTCTTTAATTAACTTTTGGGAGAGTTTGGTTAGACCTCCAGCAAATACCTCTTTTTTGTGGTTTGCTTGGGTGGTCATACTGACTCTCATTCTCTGGAACCTTTGGCTAGAGTGGAACCACAAAGTTTTCTATGGTTCCAAATTAGGAAGTTTTCAACTATGGAGGATTATTCTTAGTAGGCTCCAGGAGACCATCTTTGTGAAGTGTGATATGCATGAAAGTATTGATCCTGGTGATCTTGCTACTATGTGGAATTTGAATCTGGGAGATAGTAGACAAGGTTGCACCCTTTTTAAAAGAGCTTTCCATGGAAAGAAATGAGTTTTTTAGGATGGGAGGTGGACTTGCCGCCACCGCCCCCCCCCCCCCGCTCCCCCCCCCCCCCCCCCCCCCCCCAGCTAGGACCTTGAATATTAATATGAATGGTTCTTCTTGTGGGAACCCTAGTCATGCTGGTATTGGGGGCATAGGTAGAGACAATGATGGTGGTATGGTTTTTCTCTTCTCAATCTACAAAGGTAAATACTCTAATAACTTGATGGATGCCCTTGCTATTAAGAGTGTAGTTGAGAGAGGTTTCTCTTTAGGCTAGAAGAGGACCATTTTTGAGTCTGATTCTTAGATTATTGTGGACATGCTAAATAATCAAATTTTGGAGGATGTTAGTTTGCAATTAGCTGCTTTGGTCAGACAGGCTTTAAGTCTTTGTAATTCCTTAGACTCTATCTCCTTTTGTCATATCCTTAGAGAAAGGAATAAAGTGGCTAATTTTTTGGTGAAGTGGGCTTTAGAGAACATGGATGGGTGGGATATTAGTGGAAGGGATGAGTTACCTTCTGAATATAGTGGAATTATTGAGCAGCTATTATTGGGTGACATGAATATGTAATGTTAATGTGGGTCGTGTTCCTTTGCTTTGTACTTTGATTTTGGTTGAATAAAATTTTCACCCCTTTTTTCGAAAAAAGAAGTTAGATTTCATTTAATGTAAATGACATCATTAACTTTATTAGGTCTTAATCGATACCATATTCTTATTGCAATATACTTGGTCACTTCCCTAGATGCTTAGATTTGCACCTAAAAGGTAGCCTAACAGTATAAAATTACTCAATTCTAATTATCAACATAACCTATTAAAGATAAATACAATATTTATTACTTACCATAAGCTAATTAAAACATTTAATTCATCCTCCAACATAACACTAATCAACTATCAAGTTGTCTATACCAATGCTATCCCATAACACCTTCTAATGTCTAATATCCATAAAGTTACTAACCTAAGTGCCCTCCAATTAATTATTATTATTTAGAAGATATTGAAAATTAAAATATAAAAATAATGCTTATGAGGCCTAGCTTCAAAACTATACTCATTTAAAAGAACATGAAGGAATATTTCATACTCTTAATCACATTACACAAAGGTACATCATTTTTGCTTCGATAATAAAAAAGATTAACCCTAGTTTCTTCTTGGATCCAAGAGCACAAAACTTGAAAAATATACAAACCAAGAACCATGGAGGCTCATTTATCATCCTAGGCTTCTAAGAAGCCACTCAATGAGCTAGGGGAAACAAGGATCAAATGGGTCACACTCAATTACCAACAATGCATACAACATTATATTACAACACATATAAACTCCCTCCTAAAGATTAACACAATTGATTCTCCATTGGAATCATGAGACATGGGTGAAGGTGGCATCTCCAAAGAGGAGAATTCCATATCCATAGAAGTATATATATTTTCAATTGCATCATGCCCTTTTGAGGCTATCAAATTCATCTTCCTTAGTACACCAATATACTTATACCTCCCATATCACAAAATCTGGCATATGGCTTCAATGGAGCCATAATCCACAAACAAATAAGCCCTCTCCAAGAGGAGAATTTTTCAACTTTATTTTTGAGCTCAACTAACTCCTTCACCCAATGATTCTCTTGCCTCCCAAGGGTGAGTGAAGCCTTCACACCCATTAACATTCATACACACAAAAACAAGGGAAAATTTGCAAGATAAATCTATCACAAACAATGGCACATACGAACAATCTCAACAAAAAAACACTACATAAATTTTAAGACAAAATGAACAAGAACAACATCATTTAGTAATTAAAATAATATCCATGTCATGGGCACCAACCTTGGTCCAAGCTAAAGGAAAATTAAAGTTGTCGAAGAGCTCCCTTTTCCTTAGTCTCTCTTCTTCCAAAGTAATCTATTTGTCCCTAAACTTAGAGAGTGGGTGAACATCCCACTAGTTTGTCCAAGTCTACTAAAATAAGCTCTTCCAATATCTCACTTTTAGAAAAAACATCAAGCCACTATTCCTTACAACCTTTTCCCTACCATAATTTCTACTTTGAATAAGTGGAAAAGTGGGGGGAAAATCATGGGATAACTCCAGTTTCGAATTGGTTCAAGAATGCATTGTTCAAAGGGACTCCTAAATTAGCTAGGCACTTAAATGGTTAAATTTAAACCTCGAACATGTTATACTATCATTTGGGTGAATTATTTTCACAAAAATGACACTTTGGGACCACATTTCAACCCTCTAAAAGCCTTGTCAAGTTTGAATTCGAAATTCACTTGATTGTGACCCATATTTCCATTCTCCCAAGTGGGTTTACTTAGTCTTTTTAAAAGGAAATTATTTTAAGGTAAAATTCCCTCATGAGCAAAAGCCCTAGGTGATGTGTCATCCACACATGAACAATTACAAGTGTCAAGTGACACATTAAAATACATTACACATCACAATGACGTGTCCCTACTTTACTCATGAATTTAAATTTACTATACACATGCAAGTCATATTTATGAAATAAGTACATCACAATGAGGCTTTGAATCTTCTGAAGATTTTCCTTAGTTATATTGTGTCCACATAAGTTAGGACCTTTTTTCCTCGATTGATTTCCATTGTTCAATTTCCAACACACTAAACTTGAGCATCAATTATCCAATGAAAATAATATAAAAATACATGTATATAGGTGCATGAAAATTTTAATATTGCATAATTCACATCAATTAACATATTCAAATTTTCATAATTAACTTAATTTTTAAAATCATTTTCATATAAAAAGAATTGAAAACATTAAGATATCAAAATTTGCATATCAACATTAATCTTTCCCTAAGATGATCACATTTATATTTTGAATCACACCATATTCCATTTTATATCACGGTGATGAAATGTCAAATCCATAACTATTAAATTATTAGGCATATGAATTAGGTTTTAGTACATATCATAAGTAAGATCCACCAAAAATGTAAACATCCCAACTAGTATCTTTTATTCAATTAAACATGGTGAGATCTCTAGCAGTATCTCGATATCATTATGAGATAACGCACCATAAAGCATATTTCTTTAAAATAACTTATGTTAGGTAATTAGGATGCTTGAATAATCATGTCTACATAGGTTTGAAATCAGCCATTAGATAAATCTATTTCATATTGTTAGTCAATATATTATATCCTCATCTTAATTATCATCCACCATAACATATCCACCTAATACTACTTGCATAACAATTGGCTTATTATATTTACATCATGTTGAGTTATACCAAGTAGGTGCTTATTCAATTTCAATAGCAATTTTTATCTATAGTTATTAGTAGTACTCACAAGAGTGGGTGTTGATTCATCTTTCTTGAATGACCACCTAATTCAATTATCCTAATAGATCATAAGATACCATGAACCCATCAAAATAGTTTCTAAGTTATGACATCTTGAGCCTTTATTCCATAGGGTCTTAGCTTATCAACTTAATCTAATTCCAAATAGAATACTTAGCACAAAAATAGCTAAAATATAAATCAGCATCGATAAGATCTTAGGTTCATTATTGATAAGGAAAATGTCAATCATGACATACTTAGATCCTAGAACCTTCTTTCCATCATTCTATCATAAGGCATATGGTAACAATATATAATTCAAATTCTACACACAAGAGACATTAACATGATATCTCATCTCCTTACTCTTCTTACCTCTAACCATATTCATGTTATTAAGATTTATAATAGGGTACTAGGGAAGGGGCCTTAAAAGAAACTTAACAACATAGACAATGTGATCTAATAGGTCAAAAGTGGTCCTAGGATATCCTATGACCCCTTTTGACCCATTCAATGTCATTAAGTGAGTTTAGTAGTCATAGAAAGCCTAATCACATAGATAATGTGATATCATGGGTTAAAAGGAGCCATAAGTTACCATGCATCCCCTTTTGACCCATTCAATGATAATAAGTGTGATTAGGGGTCCTAAGACTCCCAAACACATAGATAATACAATCTAATGGGTCAAAAGGGGTCATAAAATCACCTATCACTCCTTTTGACCTATTCAACAATAACATATGTTTCTATGGGTCTTAGGACCCTTAGAAACATATCTTAGGTGTTCAAAAGGGTCAAAAGTGGTTACAATGTACCCTATAACCCTTTTGATCCTTTTGGTGACAACATATGTTCTTAGGGGTCATAGGACCCCTAGGATCATATCTTATATTTTTGAATGGGTTGAAAGGGGTTATAGGGTACCCTATAACCCCTATAACATTTTTCAAAATGTAAGAATTTGTCATAGAGAAAAATTCACCCAAGATCAAGGAGCACAACCACATGCACATAGTAGACCAAAGAGTATGTTTAATATGAAAATGCTTACTATTATTAGAAGCATATAAGCATGCACATACATAGTCAGAGTGCCTATATATAAAGGCCTCTTAGATGCATCTAGAATGTGTCTAGAATTTACTAGGAGATAAGCATGACAACTAAGCACATATCTTCCACAATAAGAAGATAAGCATGATGAGATGTCTAGAATGTTGTAGACAACATGTGCTCAAATGATGTGCTAACTCCTAAGTGTAGACAACATGTGCATAATTAGAGTGCAAACTCTTGTGTTTTCAACATGAAAACTCATAAGAGTATGCATACTCCTAGGTGACTAATAAATAAATAATAAAATATATGTATTAACCTAAGTATACTTAAGTAAGTGTACATAGTAAATACTTATTTACTCCAATATCCCCCGTTAAGTGCAACTTAGGGGAATTTCCTTAAGCTTACATAATCTAGGATGAAATGTATGATGGGTTTTGGCTATTAGGCCATGTTAGGTACCCATGTACATAATGATATGCAATCTCTCATAAAGTAGAGAAAGAGGGGAAACCTCATGGGAAAAACCCTCCCCCAAAAAGAGAGATTAAAAAACACATGATGTATGGATGGATTGATAATCAAGACCCCCCATTACAACATACATCTAGTATATACATAAGAGAATGATAAGAAGAGGAAGAGAGACATGATAGGCTACCCCCCCAAGAAGAGTGCCAAATAGTGCGTGCTCTGATGAAGAAGCTAATCCAAGACTATAGAATGGTGTTCCTTCCCTTAGGAAGAAACAAGACCAAAGGTATAGATGAGATTTTTTTGTTGTGCATGGAAAGAATCTTAGATGTCTCTGAAACCTACTCAACTCGTTGAAGAACTTGTCTCAAAGAACTGTTTGTCTTTGTAATTGATGAAGAACCCTTCTGCGACTGCTGCTCATAAGTAACCACAATCACATCAACCTATAAAGATTGATCATGTAGAGAATGGACAAGAGGGTCAAATAGGGCCCTTGTGACAACTAAAGAAGGATCATCCTCATCAAAGAGAAGCCAGATATCATCAAAGAAGTCTCCCAAGTCTACTATGCATGAATCAATGAACAAACTTGTAATATCTGTCAAGAAGCCATCACGTAAGGGTAGAAATGGAAGACATAGTGTACCTTGTTAGGCTGAAGTACATGAATCTATCATTGCAGCAATAGATGAAGAATTTTCCTCAAAGAGAAGAAAAATATCATCAATAATGTCTCCAACATCTTCAATGTGGGACTCCATGAACAAACCTTCAATAGCTAGAAGGAAGTCATCCCATGAAGCTAAAGTAGGAAGACATAATGTTTCCTACTACACTAAATCTAAAGCATCTATGGTTGGAACTAGATCAGTAGAGTCAATAGGAGTATCAGGAGGTGGGATCTCATCTGGAGTTGGAGGTACCATAACTGGAGTGACTGGATGTAGAATGTCCTCTAGAAATGGAGGAACACATGGATCTCCATATGCTTCCCAAAGAGCCATCCAAACATCATGAGGAAAACTTGCCATAAGAAGAGGAGCAAAGGATTCCTTACTCATATTGTTATACATAAAGTGAAGAAGAAAAGGAAGATATTCCAATGAAGTTGGTATCTTCAAATATAGAGAAGGAAACACTTCCATATGTTCAATTAGATAAGCAATGATTAAGGAACTCTATTTCTAATAGTTCCTTGGTGTCAACTTTGGTCTTATACCAGACTGGCATATGTGACAAGACTCCATGAGATCAATGAATGTATGCGCCCCCCAAAATATAGAAATAATCAAACAACCCCCCCTAATGTATGATTTGGTACTTAGTGCAATAGCCACATGCCAATTTAGGGCCTATTTCTGAAAGTAGTATTTCTATCCATAGAACCTATAATCTAATTGTAACTCTATAAAGTAGACAAAAAAAATGCACTTTCAAAAAACAAATGGAACTTGATTTGGAGTCTAGATGAGCTTGTACCAAGCATTTGAAGTGGAAAAAATTGGGATTTGCAACTTGCAAAAAAATTCAAGAATAGAGATCTCAAACCACCTGCACCAATGTGTAGATCATGAAATTCTACCCCAAAACAAAAAAAAGTGCTCGAAAAAATGAGTCCGTATGAGGGATATATCGTTGTTTGAAAATTGCTATTGTTATTATTTTTCCTAAATTGCCACCACATCTCCAAAAATGAAATGGCACTAGATTTTGCCTCAGATGTTTGATTTGGATGAAGTAAAATCTAATTTGGGGTATTTTTGACCTTCTAAATATGATGCAAATATCTAATTTGCACCAAAAAGCTTCAATCTTCATCTAAAAAATATCTCTCTTATAGGCCTGATGGCCAATTTTTTTGATAAAATAATGCAAATCCAAAAAAAATTGTAGAGAGGTAGATCTAAAAATTAGATGTACAGATCTATAATGATCATAACAATTTTTTCTCAATTTTAACTATTGCCCAATGTAGGTGAATTTATAGTCAATTCACCAAATTGACGTTCCAAATCCAATGGCAAGGTCAGATTTAGCTCTAGATGCTCCCAATTTCTATAGATTCTCCAAATTTGGGTTGAGGTACTGAAGCAACTATGGTCTCAAATGGCTAGTGATGAGAATCTCCTAGAGCTCTGATACCATGTAAGAATTTTCCTTAGAGAAAAATTCACCCAAGATCAAGGAGCACAACCACAAGCACACAGTAGACCAAAGATTATGATCAATATGAAAATGCTTACTATTATTAGAAGCATATAAGCATGTACATATAGACTGGGAGTGCTTGTATATAAAGGCCTCTCAAATGCATCTAGAATATGTCTAGAATGTACTAGGAGATAAACATGACAACTAAGCACATATATTCCACAATAAGAAGATAAGCATGATGAGGTGTCTAGAATGTTGTGGACACCATGTGATCAAATAAATTGCTAACTCATAAGTGTAGACAACATGTGCATCATTAGAGTGCAAACTCTTGTGTTGTCAACATGAAAACTCACAAGAGTATGCATACTCCTAGGTGACTAATAAATAAATAATAAAATATATACATTAACCTAAGTAAACTTAAGTAAATGTAAATATTAAATACTTATTTACACCAACACAAACCATTAGATAAAAACATATATTTCTAGGGGCTTAGGAACCCTAAGGATATACATCATGATATCAAATGGGGTCATAGGGTAACCTATGACTCCTTTTGATCCATTAGATGACAACATATGATCCTAAGGGTCCTAGGACCCCTAAGACCATATATCATATGTTTGAAAGTGGTTATAGGGTACCCTATAACCCCTTTTGACCCACTTAATGACAACATATATTCCTAGAGGTCCTAGAAGGCCTATGAACATATCTCATATGTTTAAATGGGTCGAAAGGGATTATAGGATACCTTTAATCCCTTTCAACCCATTAGATGACAACACATGTTACTAGGGGTCATAATACCCCTAGGGACATACATCACTTCATCAAATGAGATCATAGGGTACCTAGTATATGAAAACATATGTTTCTAGGGGTTCTAGAACCCCTAGGAATATAAGTTTGAATGGGTTGAAAGGGGTCACAAGGCACTCTATGAACCCTTTCGACCCATTAGATGATAACATATGTTCTTGGGGGTCTTAAGACCCCTGGAGACATATATCATGTCATCAAATATGCCAAATGGGGTCATTAGGTATCATGTGACCCCTTTTGATCCATTAGATGAAAGCATATGTTCCTAGGGGTCCTAAGACTCCTAAGAACATATCTCATACATTTTATTGGGTCAAAATGGGTCATAGGGTACCCTATGAACCCTTTTAACTATTTTTATTAGTACATATGTTTCTAAGGGTCCTAGGACCATTAAGAATATATTTCATATATTTGAATGGTTTGAAAGGGGTCATAGAGTACCCTAGGATACCTTTCAACCCTTTATATTATAACATATGTTTGAATGTGTTAAAATGAGACATAGGGTATCCAATGACCCATTTCAACCCATAAAATGAAAACATATGTTTCTAGGGTGAATTAGGATCTATAAATTTTTTATCCTTCAAAACAACTTTACTGCATTCACCATTTTTACCTTCTCATATCTAGTTTTTGCATAACATAAATTGTAAAATTAAATGTTGTAATAAGTAGATCTATCTATCAATCACATCTATGAAATCTAAACACATAACACAAAATATTTTGTTATCTAAAAATCCTCCAAGGTGAAGGTAAAACTAGGGTGAGGGTGACACCCACAAATCTTCACTACTGCAATAACAAAGTTAACCTATTATGCTTACATTTTTGATAAATTCTGATGATCTACCCTTTGAGGGATCTTCCCTACTAAAGGTGTTTAAGACTGTTAGATCTTACATTGTTAAAGAATTTTATACTTATAATGAAGTAAGGACTCTATTAGGAGATTCACAAAGGTCATTTAAAACCACTCTATGTTGGAATATTCAAATAGGAATAATACTTCTGAGGGGGGGGGGGGAGGGGTGACTCAGAAGTACTATGCTTTGACCATTAAAACTTTTTCTTAACTGAAAGTAAATTGCATGCATATAAACATATCAAATAGTTATGAAAAACACATAAACATCACCACATAACACTTGAGATTTTGGTAACCCAGAAATCCTCTAGGAATAAGAAGGTAAAATTGGGGTGGGGATGATACCCAAAAAAATTATTGCAGCAATAAGGTTTAAATACTTCTGATGGTCTACCCTGTTAAAGGCTTGCCCTGTTAAAAGCTTTACATTGTATCAGTAGTGCCCTAGTTAAAGGATTTCAAACACTTTACAAGAAGTGTTACCTTGCTAAAGGATTTCGTCACCTATTTATAGGGTTTACAAAATAGTTGCTAAGCTAACCTATTACCATAGGATTTTCTTTCTAATACAATTGCTAGAGAGTATTAGGTATAATAAATCTAATAACTTACAATCCTTTGATTGCTGAATATAGGCACTTGATTTGCTTTTTCTGATCTTGATCCTCTGTGATCTAATACTCTTCACTCTAAGAATTAGCTTTCCTTACACACCCTCGTCCATCCAGCATAGGGTTCAATGTGATTTCATCTTCCTTATAAAGACATTCGAAGACTTAGGGTTAGGTATGGATCTACGATCTATATTGAATCTCTATTTCTCGCTTATTCCTTGCACATTTACAATTGGCTCCATGCCTTCTCCATTTTTCTTATTGTCTGCATGTTGATTGCATGGAAAATACAAAAGATTCAATCTTATCTTTTAATCCTTCGATATTCATCATATGTCGGCCATAAAAATGATTTACATATGAATTTGTAATGTTACAAACTCATATGTGCATTCTGTGTTTCTCGGCACTTACTGATCTCTGATGCTCGACACTTATATTAAACTAGCTTACTCAACACTTGTTGTATTTCTATATTGCTTGGCATCATCTATGACTCATCACCCAAATTTCACTTGACACTTGTATCATGCTCAGCACCTGATCTTCACTCAGCACCTAAAGATGACTCGGCACCTGAAGATCACTCGACATCTGAAGGCTTCCCTGACTTAGCTCATCTTGTGGCTCGGCATACGTGGTATACTCGGCTCCAATGTAGAAATTGATTAAGTGTGTTGGCACTCAAGTATCAAAAACCATTTTGAGACTAACAATCTCCCCCTTTGACATGAGTGACAAAAATACTTAACTAACCTTATGAGTACATGTACTAATCTACTTGGTATATACAGAGATTTTTAAATCCTTAATCAAAATTTATAATGTACAATATATATATATATACCTAAAAAGTATTGTAATTCCCCTTGAGTTGATTGTGACATTATTAGTGCTACCTTGGTAACCAAAATTTTTGATGCTGTATATCATGCTCTACCTTTTTATCTTGTCTCCCCCATTTTTTATTATCTCCCCCTTTTTGACACTTATGTCAGAGGGTTTTAAGGGTTAAGACCATATTTCACCAAAAATGTGTTGTTTACCTCCATAATCATCCTAAGAGCTGCATCCCAATTGTGCAAAGTAATTTCCAAAGATTTATGTTGGAGGGTAGTCTCTGCAGCAAGGTGAATAAGTCCTTCTGAAGTAGAAAGATTAGGGTCTTTCTTGCGAATAGTTTCAGCATAGACTTGTACTTTATGGAGGATTTCCAAATGTGGGGTTATAGAAGATTGGAGCTATAATAGTTTGGCCTTGATGGTGGCCTCTTCTACTGTTAATACAATTATCTCTTTCTGAGTGTGAAGCGTTTGAGTAAAATGCTTCACACTTTGAGCTAGATCTTTAGGTAGCTGCATGCTAGAAATATTCAAATTTCTCTCTAGGCTCATTATCTTTTGGCTGGTCTCTTGTGTGAAATATGAAAAGTCACACAACTTTTTGTATAAAGAGAATATATTCTCAAGTACCTTTTTGACTTTGTCTATGACCTTTGCCAATTCAATATGAGAAAGTTCAATTTCACCGGATATTTTCTCATTAACCTTTCCTTGAAACTTTCTTTCAGACCATTCCATGAGTTTTGCATTTGTCTCTAGGTCTGCATTTGTCACCTGTTCAACAATATCTGATAATTGTTCCATGATATGCTTTGATTCATCTAGTGATTGAATACTAAAAGCTTCCATAAATATATCTTTAATTTCATGCATTTTTTGCTTTTGTTGATAGTTCTTTCTGAGTATCTCTTGCCTCTTTCTTCTATTTAGTGCTTCTTGCACATTATTTATTTGATTGATGTTAATTGTTTTTGAGTCATAACTCGATATGACTATCTCTTCATCTAGTTCAGGGTCTCCATAGTGAAGTACCCTTGCAATATTTGTAGAGCTTGATCCTGGTGCTGATATTTGTAAAGGCTTTTGTGAAGGAGTCCCTGAGGTAGGAAAATTTATCAATGTTTGTATTGCCTCCTACTCTTTAGGGGTTTCTTCTATTTTCTCCTCCTGCTATCTACCTTGATCAGTTATTGTAATTGTAGGAAGTGCACCTTGAGTTTGTGTTGCAGGATCAGATGTAATAGTCTATCCTATTTGTTCTATTTCTTTATCTGCTGCTATACTCGGCTTCTAAACTGTGGTGTCAACTATGCTTGTTGAAAGAACTATTAGCATTTGAAGTTGACCACTAGTAGCTATAGATATGTTGGAAGGTGGTTTTTGTGGATTCACCTTATCTCTAATTGTGTTTTCTACTAGTTTCTATAATTCATTCATACTGACCAATACTGGATCTACACATAATCTTGCTTGTTGCGTAGATTGGTCAAGGATTCTTTTGAGATCCTCTGCAGTTAATGGATTGATGTTCTAAGTAGAAGTGTCAAGAACATCCTCTAAGGTTATTCTTTTTGTGGGTGTGATGGGTACATGCAGAGGGCTAGGTGGTGGCAATTGTGTGTCTTGCACACTCTGATCTTGTTTTTATTTTTCCTTAGTTGTTCTCGTTTCATCTTGCTTTTGTGTCTCCTCCTTTGTTTCCTTCTTTTCTTCTTCCTTCTTCTCATCTTCTTGTTTCCTTTCTTCTTCCTTCTTTTCTTCTCTACCTTGCTCTACTTCTGTCTTCTCTTCTTTCCTTTTTCTTCTTTCTTCATCATCATTGTCATCACCATTGTCTTCAGCTTCAGTCTCTACCCCTTCACCAAATTGCTTCTTAATTTTCTTCATCAATTTATCTTTATTTTTCAATGTAGAGGCAATTTTTAATTCCATATTTATTTTTGATCTTACAACATCATAAGTGCCAAAATGTGGGGCACTCTTATCTATTTCTTCTGCCAACAATGTAGTTATTGTTGTAGATGCTTCATCAACATTGATTTCATAACCAAATGGCCTTAGCCATCTTACCCTTGGAATTGCAGCTTGAATGTAGGTGAAGTCAATATCAACTAAGAAACATATATCATTAATATATATTTTTCTACTAAGGAAACTGGTATTCTCACCCTTTGCTTCATGGATTTCTTGAAATCCTCAAAATAGCTTGTCATCAGAGTATCAAAATTTTCTCCCATTTGTTCTATATACTCATTTATTTGGGATATGATAGTCCTATCACTCCTCCATGTAACTTTTCCAAAAGAAGGAAATTCATTCTGAACATAAAAGAATATACAAACCAAAATTGCTCCAAATTTACATTGAGCACCCTTTGTCCTTCTTATGGCTGTTAGGTTTTCATTTATCTATTATAGTTGCAGTTCAACAAGATCATAAGTATGATCCTTTTTCACCAGTTTGTAACCTACATCTATTGCTATACATGGCACACTATTGAGTCTACTAGATTGGTAGAATTTGTGGGCAATAACTCTAACAACAAACTCAACTAGAAGATCCTGAATGGTATAAATAGTTAGTCCTCTCTTGTTACACTGAGCACCTGTGTTCTTTTCAATGACCTCCTTGGATTCACTTCTCAAGGTCTTGTGCTAATCTAGGGTAGGCTATCCAGTTACTCGATGAATTATTCTTTTTGTTAATTTGATAGGGACATCTTCTAACCACAGACTACCATCATGAATTTTGCTCAATACAAGTCTGATCCACTCTGTCTTGAACATGGTGGGAAAACTCAAAACTTGTGTCAAACCCTTCCTTTCAACAATTTTGTATTCTTCTTTCAATACTCCATCGACACACAGCTTTGCAAAGGCTTCTCTAATTTCCATGTCTCTTAGGGCTCATATCTTACAATTGTTGCATCTTCTTATGTCCTGGACCATAACAATGTTTGGGGGTATGCTAGTTTAGGAATAGGGAAAAAATCAGGCTGCCTAACTTCATTAGACACTAGCTGTACTTCAAGTGATTCGTTTTCTAGGGTTTTCTTGGAACTCGAAGCCATTTATGTAAACTAGGGTTTCTTTTACACAGAAATATGAAACTGCGTAGCTCGGCACAAATGAAAATACCTCAAGATCAATGAAAATGCATTGTAGGAGGTTACAATCTACTTGGAATACTAGATTCTCTATTGTGAAGTCACTCTGTGCTACTTATCTCCTTTTCTTCTTGATCACAATGAGGAAAAATGATTGAAATCATGATAATATACCCTATTTCCATGGCATTAAATGCTCAACTGCAAACTCGGTTTATGAAGAATTTTTAACATTACTTAGCTTGCACTACATTTCTATTTTACTTGACTTCCATAGGAGTTTCTTAACTCGGCATCAGTCATCAACTCAGTCGCTATTAGGAACTTGGCTTCCATTAGGATTTTACTCGGCATCCAGAGATAGCTCGGCATCATCATTTAAAATTTTTTCTTGGCATCTTGTTTCATGTAGATTTGTACTTTGCATTACTTCTTCATGATTTGGGGCTGATGTATGATACTTCCTTGTATATATCAACCCCATAGACTCATCTTGAGATTAATTGGATGAGAAATGATCACTTGACCTTGTGGGTGAAGTGACCCATTCATTGGATGCACTTCATTCATTCTTTTTTTGCCATGTCTTCTTCATGTTTTTTTTGATGTATTTCTCATCAATCTTTTCTTTTCCCTTGTTTGATTCAATTTTTGGTGCTTTTGACCTTGTAGGACAGTTTCTACTGATGTGACCAGTTTTTAGGCAACTAAAACATGTGGTTTGGCTTAGCCACCTGCTATAATTCCCTCTAAAATGTGTTCTTATGCAATTCTGGGGTATATTTCCATATTCCTGACAATAATGATAGCTATACCTGGTGTTGTAATCCCAATGATACTGACTTTCATTTCCTTTTGTTTTTGTTTGTTGATTGATGTCCACATAGGCTTTGATTTGCATTCAAATTCTCTGTGTCCAAACTTCCTACAATTATGACAATGTCCATCAAATCTTTGTCCTTGTAACTTTGGATCTACAATCTTGTGTCATATGTCCTTGTATGTTGTATTTGTGACAGTAACTTTTGTTTTTGGGTGTGTTTTTCTAATTGATTCTTCTACTCCTCAAAACATTAGCAGTATGCCCCCTTTTATTATAGTAATGACAAGTAGGATTAGAATTCTTACCTTTGTCACTTCTTTTTTCAATGCTCTTTGATGATTCTCCAATTCCAATGTTGTTGTATCCAAGTCTTGATGTATCATGGGCTGATCTTAGAAATTTCATCAATTGTTCAAAGTACTTGATGGCTTCACTTGATTTGATGAGATTCTCTGTTGTCTCTTTTTCTCTATTCAATTCATTCTGCAATTTTTCATTCTACATCTTCAAAGTAGATATCTCAATATCTTTCATATTGAGTTCATGATGAAGATTCATCATTTGGGCGAGTGTATCCATCTGCATGTTTGAGATCCTTGTTAATTCAGTACATTTTTCTTCAAGTCTGTTTGCAAGATTTCTTTTGTCATCTTCCATCATGACTTTATCCTCAACTACTCTTTTCTTTTGTTCAATGATTTCAAATAACATTATGGCCTGAGATTCATGTTCCATCTTGAGAGATCTTATCTCATCTATTTGAACTTTTTTTTTCTCCATCAGTTCTGCTATTGCTGCATCAAACTCTTTAGTATCTCCATTGGTACACAATTTTGTGGTATCAATCTCCTTATAGTTTATATCATTTTCAGCTATAGCTATATCCTTCCTTCTCTTCAAGGATTTTTTTAATTCCTCCCTTGCTTCCTCTACTTTATGTAGAGCCAATTGCACATCAATCACTTGATTGTCAATAATCTTCCCAAGTTTGAAGACTTCCATCTTTAGATATTTTTCTCCAAGTTTTTAGACTTCTTCTTGTGAGAACCTAAATTCTCTGATACCAATTGTTGGAATATTCAAATAGGAATAATACTTCTGAGTGGGGGGGGGGGGGGGGGGGGGGGGGGTGAATCAGAAGTACTGTGCTTTGACCATTAAAACTTTTTCTTAACTAAAAGTAAATTGCATGCATATAAACATATGAAACAGTTATGAAAAACACATAAACATCACCACATAACACTTGAGATTTTGGTAACCTAGAAACCCTCTAGGAATAAGAAGGTAAAACTGGGGTGGGGATGATACCCACAAAAATTACTGTAGCAATAAGGTTGAACCACTTTTGATGGTTTGCCTTGTTAAAGGCCTACCCTGTTAAAAGCTTTACACTATATCAGTAGTGACTTGGTTAAAGGATTTCAAACACTTTACAAGAAGTGTTACCCTACTAAAGGATTTTGTCACCTATTTATAGGATTTACAAAATAGCTGCTAAGCTAACCTATTACCATAGGATTTTCTTTCTAATACAATTGCTAGAGAATATTAGGTATAATAAACCTGATAACTTACAATCCTTCGATTGCTGAATACAAACACTTGATCTGCTTTTTTTGATCTTGATCCTCTTTGATCTGATACTCTTCACTCTAAGAATTAGTTTTCCTTGCACACCCTTGTCCATCCACCATAAGGTTCAATGTGATTTTTTCTTCCTTATAAAGACATTTGAAGACTTAGGGTTAGGTATGTATCTATGATCCATATTGAATATCTATTTCCCACTTATTCCTTACACATTTACAATTGGCTCCATGCCTTCTCCATTTTTCTTATTGTCTGCATGTTGATTGCATGGAAAATACAAAAGATTCGATCTTATCTTTTAATTCTTCAAGATTCATCATATGTCGGCCATAAAAATGATTTACATCTAAATTTGTAATGTTACAAACTCATATGTGCATTCTGTGTTTCTTGGCACTTACTGATCTCTGATGCTCGACACTTAAATTAAACTGGCTTAGTTGGCACTTGTTGTATTTCTATATTGCTCGACATCGTCTATGACTTGGCACTCAAATGTCACTCGACACTTGTATCATGCTCGACACTTGATCTTCACTCGACACCTGAAGACTACTCGGCACCTGAAGATCACTCGACATATGAAGGCTTCTCTGACTTGGCTCATGTTGTGGCTCAGCATACATGGTGTACTTGGCTCCAATGTAGAAAGTGATTAAGTGTGTTGGCACTCAAGTGTCAAAAGCCATTTTGAGACTAACACTCTATTCATTCTACTAAAACTCACTAAGTACATGATCCTTGTGTCAACACTTTAATTTTTGATTAGGAATATCCTCCTTCTAATCTTCGATCTAATCTCCAATCTGATATGTCTTTTCTCAATTCTACACTACTTCATAAGGTTACTAACCTTTTTTCTTTACAACTTTAACATAAAACATCTAAAACTTAACTTCTTCACTTCCTTCGCATACTTTTCAATCTCTTCTATGATAACTCACTCCACTTATGTAATATAAGTTTGGATCTACCTATTTAAATACTTATGTGAAGTCTTCTAGATGCTTCCCTTTTTGACTCTTCATCTGATTGGTTATTCTTTCCTCACAGGGATCAGTAATCCATGTCAAAATGTGTAACAACCTCTGTAATAGACTCTACAATCATTAATTTTGTGTCCATGTCAGTTTGAAATAATTTACTTTAAATTTTGTATCATTGTAGACTTTTATGTTGTCTTTGTGTTACTCGACATTCATTGATTCTGATGCTCAATCATATTTGTTCTTTGTTCTATTGTTTCGCCTTAACTATACTTGAAACCTTCTATATAATATTTCATATAGCTTCTCTATCTACTCAACATTCACTAGGCTTAGGTTGTACTAAAAATACTTGGTGACCAAAGACTTGCTCATTTCCTATAGAGCTAAACATATACATGATTATTTATAAATCTTTACATGATTTGGCCTATGTAGAGTAGCTTGGCCGCAATGATGATTGTATAACTCTAACTTATATATGACTAAGTGTTTGATGCTAATAGACAACAAGGATTAGAGATATCAACAATCTCCCACTTTGACATTAGAGGAAAAAACACTTTTCATGATTACATCTTTACAATACAAATAATAATAGTACACCCCTTAAGCCTATGATTCGGTTCTAATACAACTTCAATTTTTTTCTTTATAACACAATATAAAATAACAATACTTTGCATGAATCAAAATAGTCTGATTGTAACTTTTTCATACCTTTTCTACTTTATATCCTCTAAAATTGTCATTCCCTCATGATCATTTATCCTCCTTTATTCAGTAATCATCCACTCCCCTTATTTTTGAAACTTATGTCTATTGCTTTGGCTGCTAGGGTTATGAGAGTGGAATCAAACCATATTTATCAATGAATGGTTTGTGAATTTGGTTGATAATATAAAGTACATGATCCCATGTGGTTCTTTTTGATTCTATAACATGAATTTTCAACTCAAAATTTTCTACTAAGTCAATTAAGTTGTCACCAATTAAAAGGTTATGATCTCTTTGCACTAGATCCTTTACTAAAATCAGCTCTCGTTGTATAAGATAACTTTTGTAATAATTCTTCCATCTTTTGTATTTAGCTCAACCAACCTTCCTTGTGCAAATAATAATTTATTATAGTCCATTAAGATTGATTGAGATGATTGAGAGATAGCTGCTCCTGATTACTTCATATCACCCTAAATCCTTTGTATATTTTCTTGAAATTCATTTGGAAACCTTGGCATCACAAAGTATGTTTTACAAATCTTGTACTTTCTTTACAAGTTCTTCTATATTTTTTGCAAATGCTTGCAACTTAACTTTTCTAATTGCAATGGCAGTAGAAACTTTCTCCAATAGTTTCTTCTCAAATTTCTTCTTAGACCATGCCATTAGTTTTAGATTTGCCTCAATATCTTTAGTGTTGACTGTTCAATAATTTTAAAATTCATTCTTTAGAATACCTTCATCATATAATTTCTCATATGCTACACAAATATCATAATCTCCAACTTCACCAATTTTACACATGTAACAACTTCATACATCATGTATCACAATAACCTCAGGTGGTATCAATGATAACACACCTATTGAAACTCCTTTCATAACAATATCCAGAATAGCACAAAACTTAGGTGGAGAAAAATCGTCACTCATCACCAATTGAATATTTCCTACCTCTATCCTTGATTCTTCATTTCATATGATGAAGATGCCATGTTCTCATGTTAGGGTTCTTAAAATCCTCTTTCTGAACTATTGAACACAACTAAAGATCAATACTCAATCACTCTTTCACTACTAGTTTGCTTCCAGTCACTTTTGAAATCACTTCACTAATTGTTCAAATCACTATGTACTCTTGAAATTTGAATAAAGATGTATAAAAGAACTTTAAATTCTTGATATATACCTTCAGTCATTCAAGTTATGGTCTCCACTAATGCTATAATATCTTTTAGATGGAATCCAAATGTCTCGATCAATATAGACACTTTTGAACTCAGTCTCCATTATAAAACTTTGTCAAATCCATCTAACTTAGCCTATACATCAACTTGTCATTAGGGTATTGAGTCCATATTGTAATGCTCAATCAATATAGAAAATTTTACTAATGTTTGACACCCATTGTGTAAATGATTCTTTTGCACTATTATTTCCATAGATATGTTCTAATGCATCTTTTCTCATGCTAATATAAGTTTTAGCACATTTTATACATTAGGAACTAATTTTAGATAAATTATTAAGTATACATTTCCTTAATACCTTTCTTTATCAATTTGAGGTGATGTGACCACCTTCTCCATTGGATTGGGTGACCTTTACTTCAATTCTTCCATTCCCTCTAGTTTCCACCTTTTTTTATCTTGGTTTGATTCATCTCCTTCTTTGTTTGTTTTGCATCCACTTTTCCTTTACCCTTGTTGTGTTCATTGTTAGGTATTGATCTTTGTGTCCTGTAGTTCTTATTCACATGTCCAATCTTGTAACAATTAGAACAATATTTCTTCGATACATTCCTATTTGTCCAGTTAGGTTTTTCCTATGATCTGGATTCATATTCTATAGGTTCAAAAACTTGACAATTCTAACAATAGTCTCCAAATCTAGGTGCAATAGATGTATTTTTTGATCTTAATCTACATTCATGTATTTGATGTCCTTGCTTATTTTAGTAAAAATAATAATTAGTAAACTTAGGTTCATGGTTTCTCATATCTTTCTTGCTTCTACAAATGTTTGTAGTGTGTCTAAGTTTACCACAATGATAGCATGTTGGTTTTCCTTTTGACTTTGCATTCCTTAGCTCTCACTCTTGGATAATTCTCCTTCATTAGTAGATGAATGTTTCTTTGCATGTCCTAGTCCTAAAGTGCTCCCAGATGACCTAGGTGGTTTCATCAATTGTTCAAAGTATCTTAATGCTTCATCAGTCTTGTTCATTCTTTCCAAAACAAAATTCTCTAATTTTAACTCATTCCTTATTAGGTTAGTCTTTGATCTCAAATTTTATATTTGCATTTATTTCCTATTCAATTCCCAATTTGTAAGCATTAGTTGATTCATCATGTCTAGCTGAGTGTTTGTTAGCTTTTGCACATCAGATGACTTTTCTTCAAGTCTGATAGCCATTTTTCTTTTGTCTTCCATAGCTACAACTTTTTCTTGTTCAAATTTCTTCCTATGTTTAGTCATTTCACATAGAATTACTGACTAGATTTCATGTTCTATCTTCAGTACTCTAACTTCTTCATTCAAAATACTTTTCTTCTCTATTAGATCTATAATGGTTGCATCACTTTCACTAGAGTTTCTAGTGTTAAACAATCCTTGTGTATCAAATTCTTTATAATGTGTGTCATTTTTTTGAATGACAAAATCCTTTATCTTTCTAGGGGATTTCCTCAGTTCCTCTATTGCTACTTCAAGTTGCCAGAGTATGAGATGGATGTCAATGATTCGATTGTCAATAGCCTTTCCCAATTTGTAAGTCTCCATCTCCAAGATCTAAACTCACAAGTTGTTGGACATCCTTCAAGAGGACTGGAGCTCTGATAACAATTTTTGGAAGTTTAGTTAGGAAACTAAGATATTGAGAGGGGGTGAATTAGGATCTATAAAAAATTTATCATTCCAAACAACTTTATTGCATTCACCATATTGACCTTATCTGTTGGAAATGTAAGAGGAGTATTTGAGATGGGAGGGGTGAGTTGGTTACTGCAAAAAAAAATCCCTATCCCTTAGATGCCAATACAAGCTTCCAATGATAAACAAAATTGGATAGCTCAGTTAACACTAGAATATAACTAATGCTTGGTTAAAAAAACAATCTTAAGATTTGTTAAATTGTTTTATCCTTTAGTAACTTAGTTGTAGAAATACAAAGAATAAGTAAATAGAATGAACATAGATGAAACCAAAATTTAAGGTGGAAACCCAATTTGGGCAAAGCCATCTTGTAATTAGGCATAATAATTTTCACTCTTATGAAGTGAGCCCTGTTAGGAGCCAACTTTGTTAAAGGTTACAATACATGTATGAACTTGTTAGATGATTTAGTTCACCTTGTTAGGAGTGGCCCAGTTAGAGGTCTTAAAACAATTCAATCTTGAAATATAACCTTATTAGAGGATTTAAAAATTGACTATTAAGTCAACTCTATTAAGAGATTTCTTTACTACTACAATGGTTAGAAATCACCAACAATTTGACTTGATTTATGAAGAAAATTTCTTTGTAAATTGAAATCTCCATTTTGGTTTAACCTCTGCATCCTTCCTAAACAAATCTTTCTTTGCAACTTATCTTCTAGACTTTCCTTCTTTACCTTTTTCCTTCATTCACATATCCATCATTCACATATCCATCATTTTTATATTCTTAGTGATACCCTTTATCTTCACAACTTGACCTTTCTTACTTATCATAAGCTGGGAAAAGTTGTTTTGAATATTGTTTCAAAACATCAATAAACTTCCAAATAGTTAGCCTCAAACAATAAAACATTTTATAATTTCAATCTACTATCACTATGTTAACATTGAAATTGAACACTTGATCAACACTATGAATTCCTCATTTCCAGACCACTAGGTCCATACTGATCTCCTATGATGCTCGACCATTTAGTCAATACAAATCTCCTTTGATGCTTGACCACTCAGTCAATACTGCAAGAAGGAAGCCAACTGCTTGGGTAATACTAGAAAGTCTTCATTACCCAACTATTTAGTTAATACTAAGATATACAAGGTTAATATGAAAACTCTAGATTGCTCAATTAATACTGACATTTGTGTAAAAATCAATGAAAATATACAATTAAATAATTATTTTTTATTAATTAAAATAAGTTTTAATGGTTTCCTAAAACCTCGCAAGCAAGGTAATGCCAAATTAAAGTCCAAAACATAAAGCAGGACAATAAAAAATAAGAAGCCAAAAAAGGCCGCAAACTAGTCCTAAGAAAAAATAACCTCTAAAGGAGTGGAGAAGCCCAATCAAACTAAAAACTAGGGGGTAAAAATAGAAAATCTAGGAGAACAATTCAGGGCACTGTATCTTTGACTAGCTAAGCCATCTTGAGCTCCAACTTTTCCATGGTCTTTGCTACTTCAATCATCAGCTAATTATCATTTGGAGTGTCCTCCCTGTCCCTCTTCCTCTTGTTGGATCTCTCTTTATAGCTCAAGCTTTCATCTAGGGGGTTGGCATCTACTTTAGGAGCCCTATTTTCCTTGTTGAGTATGTCAACTTTACCATCTGTACCAACCTCCATCATCTCTTACATTTTTTTGATATTATCATTTAATTCTTTGATAATATTAAGGATCTAATGAGAAAAAATATGAAGAGTACACTCAATCCTATATAATCTCTTATCCATCTTAGTAACCTTGGTTTCAAGAATGCTAATTTTTTCATACCCATCATCACCCTACTTCTCATATCTATCTTATGCATAACATAACTTGTAAAATAAAATGTTGTAGTAAGTAGATATATCTATCAATCACATCCATGAAATGTAAACAATAACACAAAATATTTGGTTACCCCAAAACCCTCCAAGGTGAAGGTAAAATTAGGGTGGGGATGACACCCACAAATCTTCAGTATTGCAGTAACAAAGTTAACATGTTAGGGTTACAATTTTGATCACTTATGATGATCTAACTTGTGAGGGACCTTCCCTGCTAAGGGAATTTAAGACTATTAGGTCTTACATTTTTAAATGATTTTACACTTACAATGAAGTAAAGACTCTATTATGAGATTTAAAATGGTGTGTTAAAACCAACCTATTAAGAGATTTACCCTAATTCAATTTCTTAAAACTTAGTACCCGATCCTTCAATTTTCACTTTAATTGCTAATTACAAATCCCCTCTTCTAATCTTTGATTGGATCTCAAATCTAATATTTATTTTCTCATTCCTTCACTACTTCATAAGGTCTCTAACCTTTGTTCTTCACAACTTTCACATGCAACATCGAAAACTTAACTTCTTCACTTCCTTTGCACACTTCATAATCTCTTTTATGAGATCTCACTCCACTTATGTAAAATAAGGTTTGGATCTGCATATTTAAAGAATTATGTGGAGTCTTCTAGATGTTTCCCTTTTTACCTCTTCATTTGATTCGTTGTTCTTTCTTCATAGGGATCGGTGATCCACATCAAAATGCATAACAACCTCTATAAAAAAACTCTACAATTATTAAATATTGTGTCCATTTCAGCTTGAAATGGTTTACCTCAAATTTTACATCATTCTATAGTTTTATGTTTTCTCTGTGTTACTTGGCACTCACTGAATTTGATTCTCAATCACAATAGTTCTCCATTTTGTTGCTAGACCATAACTATACATGGCACCTTCTGTATAACTCAATATCTATGTTCTCTTTCTACTCAAAAGTCACTAGACTTAACTTATACTAAAAAATAATCAGTGACCAAAGACTTTCTTAGCTCCTATATAGCTTGGCATATACATGATTGTTTACAAGTCTTTACATGACTCAACTTATGTAGAGTAGCTCGATCATAGTGATGACCATCTAACTCCACGTTATATATGGCTTAGTATTGACACTAATAGACAATAAGACTTAGAGATATCAAAAATTTGATGTCAAGATATGTTCTTAGGGGTCCTTGGAACATATGTCCCCTTTTGATCACTTAGATGATAATATTTTTGAACCCCTAGGAACATATCTCATATGTTTGAATGGGTCAAAAGGGTTTATAGAATACCATATGATGTCTTTTAGCCCATTAGATGACAATATATGTTCCTAGGGGTCCTAGGACCCCTAGAAAAATATTTCATATGTTCGAATGGGTTGAGAGGGGTCTTAGGGTACCTTATGACCCCTTTTGATCCATTAGATGACAACATACGCCCTGTATCTTATATGTTCAAATGGGTTGAAAGGTGTCATAGGGTACCTTATGGCCCCTTTCAAATGATTAGATGACAACATATTTTCTTAGGGGTGCTAGGACCCCTTAAAACACATATGATCTAGTTGAATGGGTCAAAGGGGGTCATGGATTACCTAATGACCCCCTTTGATCCATTTGATCAAAGAATATGTATCTTAAGGGGTCCTTCGATGCCTTAAGACACACCATATCATTTGAGTAGGTCAAAGGGGGTCATGTGGTACCCATTAACCCCTTTTTCCCATTTGATAAAATTATATGTGTCTTAAGTGGTCCTAGGATTGCTTAAGATACATCATATCATATCATGTAAATAGGTCAAAGGGGCTCACAGGAAACCCTATGAACTCCTTTGACCCATTTGATTCAATCATATATGTCTTAAGGGGTCTTAGGATGCCTTAAGATATAAATAATCTGATCAAATGAATTAAAGAGGTTCATGGGGTACCTTATGATTCTCTTTGACCCATTTGAAGCACCATATGTCTCTCAAGGGTCCTAGGATCCATTAAGACACATAATGTAATTCTAGTGGGTCAAAGGCTATCAAAGGGTACCAGATGACCCCTTTTGATTGATCTAATTAGATAATGTTTCTGAATTGGTCCTAAGATCCCTTAGCATACATAGTATCACTCTAATGGGTTAAAGGGTGTCATGGGGCACCTAATGACCCCATTTGACCCATTAAATCATATAATATGTCTCTTAGAGGGTCTTTGGACCTTTTAAGACACATAATATCATTCAAATGAGTGAAATGAGGTCATGGGTCACCTTGTGACACCCTTTGAGCAATTCTATATTATGTGCTTTATGGGTCCTTTATCTCTTAAGACATATAATATGATCAGACAGGTCATAGGGAACCCCTTGAACCCCCTTGACCCACTAGGGTGATATTATGTGTCTTAAGGGGACATAGGACCCCTTGAGACATATTATATTATTTAAATGGGTGAAAGGGGGTCATAAGGTACCATATGAGTCCCTTTGACCCATTTGAAGCATTGCATGTATCTTAAGGAGCCTTAGGACGCCTTAAGACATATGATATCATTATAATGGGTCAAAGAGGTTATGGGGTACTCAATGACCCTCTTTAACCTATTCAATTAAATCATATGTGTCTTAAGGGATCCTAGGATCCCTTAAGAAATAACAAATGATTTGAATGGGTCAAAGGGGGTCATGAGTGTTGATCCTCAAGGCAATCATGGCATTGTCAGTTAATGTGAAACACATAATCATTGATTAGGAAATGTTGGCTTTTTACCAGCATGATTGAATCATCATATATAGGCCAACCAATGTAATGAATTACTTGTATATATTTCAGTTTATGTCAAGGTAATAGTTATAGTCAAGGAAGTCTATGTTCACTAAGTACTATAGTATCAAAAAGTTGTCAAAGAAGTAGTATATAAACCAAGTTTATTCTTATGTTGAGCTTGATAGAGGTCAAGTCAAATAGTGTATTCCAAGAAGAGTTGAAGCCAAGTGATAATAGGTAGATTTAGACAAGCAATGTCAGCAAGTTCAAGTGTTGAGTAAGCTAATTTTAATATGATTATTTTTAATGGCACAAACATTGAGGTTGCCCATTTTTGCCATGTGGGAGATTCTTTTTTATGATCAAGGAGTCAATTATGGAGGTGATTACATGTTCTAGAGAGGATCATTAATCCCTATGTAAATAGTTTGACCAATTAAAAAGTTTTAACGACCAAGCAAAAAAAAGAATGAATCTAGATCATTGATTATGATCCAGAAGTTTCACT
Organism: Cupressus sempervirens; assembly: GCA_028749045.1. Taxonomy (NCBI): domain Eukaryota; kingdom Viridiplantae; phylum Streptophyta; class Pinopsida; order Cupressales; family Cupressaceae; genus Cupressus; species Cupressus sempervirens. Next base: position 432,580,568 of record CM053792.1, read on the forward strand.
TAATGGCTATTTAATAAGAATTTGTGACCTAGTTTCTGTACACTCAAAAGTGTCCCACTCTCAACCCTTCTATCCAAATGATTCCATGAGTTTGGAATGCTCGGATGCCGGCTTAGAGCTCCCTATCCATAGAGTGCAAGAGAGTATATTTTAGGAATAAGAAGGCTCTCAGATGAGCCTTAGAGATACTCTTCTTGCTAGTAAACCATGCAATGCGAGGTTCCAAAGACGATGCAAGAATGAAAATGTCTCAAGGAGTTCCTCAAGAATGCAATGCAAGTATGGAAACTAAGCTAAGATGAGAATGCAAAATGTAGCTATGCTAAAACATGTATGAGAGTGTTACAATCCAACTATTAGATTATATGATTTAAGCTACATGTAAAAATGAAAGCTAAGCTAAGCTAGAATGCCATGGATGAGAGAATGTAGACAAGAAAGAGAAGTTCTCCACAAAGCTCCAAAGAAATCTGTTAGAAAACCTGCAATATAACAATATTCAAAATGAGGATTGGATGATTTGAGGGGGAAAGCTCTCTCCCTTTTAAAGATGTATGGATGGTAGAGATCAAGATCAAGATGGTGGATGATCAACGGTGGAATACAAAAAGAGGAGTGATCCATGTGCACACACAAGTCAAGCAATAGAATATAAGTTGACTTGTCATATAAGACAAAAGTCACAAAGCCTTTTCTTTTAATTGCAAAATAGAAAAAGGACTTTATGTGTGCCCTTTAAGTGGGTTAGAAGAATGGGGTGTTTTATTTAATTAAAAGGGGACATGTTCTTTTAATCAAATAATGAACTTAGGATAGCATAGTCAAACTATAGGTTATAATCAAATAAATTGATTATTAACAATTTGGCTTAGGTAAGTGATTAAATTAATTTAGCCAAAATGTTGAAAAGGGGGCTAATAGTCTAGATGACCATTTTTAGGTGATTACATTTGCCCCTCTTTGACTAATGTGTGATCGATTTGGGAACACATTATGTCAAAGAAAATAGAAAGCCAAGTAGTCGGTGATAGATATAGATATCTGATTTTGAAGAATGAAATGTAGAAAAAGATAGCAAGTCCTAAATGTACAGCCTGATAGTGGTAGTACTGAACACTAGGAAAAGATGATGTCAGAATTCAAGAAGAATGCTAACACTTAGCAAAGTAGATAGATCGAGAACAAGTGAGAAGATCAAACAAATGCTCCTAAGAAATAGATAGTTGCAGCAATCAGTGATAGAGTATTTCTGCCCCCTCAGGATCGAAATTGAAATGAGGTAAGGAGATGCAAAAATTGGCTAGACATGAGAAAATTAGAATATAGCAATGTCCAAGATGACAGATAGATGATTAGAACCCAAGAATGACTAGAAAAAAAAAATGATAAAATGCCCCAGTTTGACTAGAGTTGACCTTGAAGGATATAGCATAAAAATTAGGTCAAAACAAGTAGAAAGGTGATTTTAGACATGAAACAGTGAATTGAAGTAGATATGAAGTATGGAAATGATGAAGACATGAAGAAATGAAGATTCCCCGGTGATGATTCGAAGATTAGACCTCAAAAGGTCAACTAACTGCTCAGAACAAAGTAGACTTTTAAAAGAAAATTTTGACCATCAAGATGAACTTGAATTTTGATTTCAATCTCGAAAATGAATCTAGGACGTTGAAATTATTTAAGAGGTCAAAACTTTATATAATGTGATGATAAGATAGAAAAGAGATGAAGTGAAAGATTAAGAAGGAGAAAAGACATGAACAAGAAGAAAATAAAGAAATATATGAAAGGAGTTAGCTGATATGTCCACAAAAAGATGAAGAGAGAGCTCTCCCCATATGCAAGAATGCAAGACTAAGCTAGAAAATGAACCTAAAATGAAATCTAATATGCAAAGTGGTTTACTAGCAAGAAGTGCATAACATTTACACTCTTAATTTCATCATTGAGCATTTATTAGGGACATCATGAGATCATACAACCATCACTAGTATAACTATGATCGATATTAGATAGGTATGTGGAAATCCAATCTAAGCATCAGAGACATGTAAGTCAAGATAAATACATGATTAGATTCCCTAAGTTTAATTTAGCAAGATTACACCTGTATCAAGGCATAAGCGCCAGGATAAACCCTAAGTGCGATCTTGCAAAATAGTCAAGGATGATACATTTGTAAGTCAACGTGTTGATTAGGACCAGCATAAATGCTTACAACACTATAGAAAAACAAAAGTATACCCACAAGCATAAATCAAGAAAATATGTCCCATGCCCCCAGTCTTCTAGTCAATGACATCCTTGAAAGACTATTAGGGAGGGAACACATGGCAAAGAAATCATCATAGAAAACACACAAAGTAGATAAAGATCAACATAGCTCAGTTGTTTAAGTGTTAAAGTGTGTGTGTGCAAGTCACTTGGCCATTTCTTCAAGACTTGATTCTAATAGTGAGAAATATCGCGACATCGAAGACCATAGGTAAACTATCTGTAAAGTGTTAAAAAAACACTTGATGTCAAAGTGGGGGAAGTGTTGAGAAACACTATTTTGTGAGTTGTCAAAGAAACCCTAATGCACAAGAATACCTCAATAGGCTAAGTAGCTATGCCCCCGAGATGAGGACAAGAAACAATTCCAAGCTAGGAAATGTGGAGCGAAGTGGATGATTGAGATTGATAGGGTGCAAGGGTTTCAAGTAGCGCCTGTTTCCAGATTTTCACCACTCGACATATTTTTTCAGGACTTTTTTCAATTTTTTGTATTTTTGTATTTTTGATTTTTTTGGTGATACATCAAAGTGCCTATTGCTAGGTTTTCACTAAGAAGATCTTTTTTTTAGGACATTTTCTAATTTTTAGGATTTTTTTCAAGATCATATATGATTTTTTTTGGAATTTTTTAGAAGGTTATAGATATCACTAGTTCTCAAGCAAGATCACATCATTTTCTCCCAATGTCTAGCAAGGTATAGGATATGATGGAGCAACGAGCCAGTGGATAAGCAAAGATGGATGAAAAAAGAGTATGAAGCAAGTGAAAGTGATCCTCAAGGACTAACTCCTCAAGAGTACCCAAGCTAGGGAAAGAGGTGAAATAGTCATATGAAGCATATTTTGGATAAGAAATGGAAGTAATGAGAAAGATAGCATGTAGGATAAGCAATGAAGCCAACAAGTGAGATAGCATGAAGTGTATAGTCCAAAAGAGTAGCCATGTCAAAAGACCTATGAGAACCATGTTTATTTATCGTGATCAAGACCAAGGGGTCAACTAGATAGTATAGCAATGGGATAGAGCAATCAAAATAAAGCTCAAGATAGAGGCTATGAGTGAATGGGAGAGCACAATAGAAAATCTGGTGGATAAGAGAGCCAATATGAAAAGATAGCTCAACATTGTCAAGATCAAAGAGAGAAGAAGGGATAGATGGATGATGGAAGAATTACGCATGATGCCTTTTTGCCAGGTTTTCATCATGGTACTTATCTAAGGTGCCACAAGAAGTAGTTTTCACCATAGGATAAATTTATTTCTCTTTAATTTTGCTACCAAGGTGCCACAAGAAGTGGTTTTCACTACGGCACATTTTCATTTTTTTCATTTTTTCTATTTTTTCTTCTTCTTCTTTTTTTGAATTTTTAGAAAGAGCTAAAGATATTTGAATGTGGATAATGCTCCTATAGAAAAGATAAGTCATGATAAGCCAAGACGATAGAAAGGTATGCTCAAAGATGTTGATAGGTTGATCAAAGAGAAATCGTAGTAGGAAGACTATATGGAGGATAATAGTTCATGTATAGAAAGTAAGTGTAAGCTTTAGAGGATTTCATGAGGGTAGTTGAAATATTGTACAAGATCAACATTGACACACACCTTGAAGGGTATTGGAATGATGGAGGAATCATGGATGAAGCAGCTTGAGGTTTAGATGTATGAGGTGGTAGAAGAGATTTGGAAAAAAGTGGAGTGGAAGGCTTTGGAATATTTTTAGAAAGATTTTTGGAAGAAGATGGAATGGAAGCCTTTGGAAGCTTGAATGTCAACTTTGAAGTATTTTCAATATTCAAGTCTTTTAAAAGAGACTTGTGAATCCATATAGCTTTAGATTTTCCTTTGGATACTTCAAAACACATTTCTTCAATAATGGGTTTAGGAACCCATATTTTATTTGATTTAGCTTTTTTAATAGTGAACCTTTGCAGTCTCTTTCGTGCATTCTCCTTCTTAGCATTCACATGTCGATTAGATGGGACATAGTGATCTTTATTTTTCAATGGATTCTTATGTTTATTCTCACTTCCAAAGGACTTGGGATTTGTAGATGAATAAGGCTGATATGACTGGTTTAGATGTATAGATGGGTGAAAAGTCATCAAGGATGAGTGTCTTTGTTGATCTTGAGGTATTATAGGAGACCTAGGGAATGAGCTAGGAGTGAATGTAGGAGATGGAGGAACATAAGGCCCCAAAATGGATGGAAGGTTTGAATGCTTTAGCTTAGATGGATAAGGACCAAGGATAGATTTAGAATATGCAAAGGGATAGTGGAAAGGGATATCAACATCTTTAGAGTGAGCAACATGGTCAAAGCCATAAATAGACTCATGAGTACCTTCGATAGGAACAATATTTTTAATAGAAGCACTTGAAGCTTGAGCACAATTTTGAAGTGGATGTGGAGAAGTAGAACATGAGGGGATGCTTTAATCTTGACAAGTAACTTTGGATAGCATATGAAGAGAACTTTTCTCATGATTTTCAGTAAGCTCAAGGGAGATAATGAAAGTGGTATCTTCATAATACTTAGGAGGTGGACAATATATAGGATATGGAGGGGAAAAATCTTGAAAGAGATGAAAGGGTGCTTGATCTTGATCTTTCTTGACATTTATAGATTTTTCTTTTTGAGGGTCCTCTTGACATGGAGCCACTTCTAAGGACAAGGGAGAATGAAGAGTGAATGGAGTAGTGCTTAGATTAGGTATAGTAGTGCATGAAGGTTGAGGATTTTTAGGATTAGTAGCATGGAAAAGGTTTGCAGCCAAGTGAAGGTTAGCTAGAGTTTCTTTTAGAGGTAGCCCTTGAGGATACACGTAGTCTATGTGGAAAGCATTAGGTTCTTTATTTTATGGAGGCATGCTGGAAAGATTTGAAGTGTTGGGAGATGCATGAGTGTTGGAAGAAGTGGAAGATGTAATGGAACCACTACTAGACATAGGTTCATCAACGTAATCTTGCTCAAGAGAAGTATCCTTAGCACATGAGTCACTAGAGGTATCAAGAATTTCATTATCAATAAGATCTTGGATTTTATGTTTTAGCTCAATGCAATCCAAAATACTATGCTCATTATGTCGATGATAAGCACATTAGATATCCAAGAATGGGTTTCCATATGAGCTAGACTTAGGTAACCTGATGAGCTTGGTCCTAAGAAGTGTTTGCAAAGTGTCATCATAAGAGTCTTCCAAGGGAGAAAAAGTTCTATTAGAAGTATGTCTAGGATTTTCTTGTTGTTTCTCAAGTGAATATAATGCATTCATGTCTTCATCATTATCTTGGTCAAAGATAGGTCCATCATGAAATTTTGGAATAGGCTCAAAGTAGGTATCACTTGCTTGTCCTCTAAAGAGGTCTTTAGATCTAGAAGATGAAGACATTTGATGTCTTGAAGTAGAGCATGTAGACCTAGAAGAAGAGGATGACCTCAAAGAAGGTGACTCACATGCATGTAAAGACCTTAAGGAAGATTAATGTAATGATGCAATCTTCTCCTCTAACCTTTTCTCAAGTTTAGACTTCATTTCTATCATGCGCTTAGAGAGATGAAGGTAAGAAAGATCATTTGTCTCTTCTAGTTCTTTGTATTGCACATATAGATCTTGAAACTCTTTAGTGATATGGAGGATATCATGATCATCTAGATTTGGTTGAATTTTGGTAGCACAAGGTTTAGATCCCATAGTTTTAGATGCAAAGCCAAGCATAAAAGAGCCTAGAAGATAACTTGATGTTGAAACTATAGGAGGTAGAGTGTTTACTTGCCAAGATAGTAGAGAGATATTAAAGTGACTTGTCAAACAATATGTCCAAGAAACTTACGACATGAATGACTCAAGTCAATAGCTACACAAGATGCCCAAATAGCCAAATAGATAGAGCAAGCAAGGTGACAAGTGAACAACTCTCCAACCAAAGAGTGTAGTCAAGAAATCAAGGCAACCATTTCAGAAAAAATATAACTAGCAAGTGGACATAGACCATGAAGATAGAAAGACCAAGAGTACCAAGACCAAAGAGTTACTTTAAGCATGTTCAAGAACTAGAGACATAGAAAATAAAAATCAAATGATGAGACTCCCCTTAGCAAGCAACACAAGAAAATGTTTGCATTTGATGTTTTGACTTGGTTGACAAAGTTTGACAATAGTTGATAGCATAGCAAGTTTGATGTTCAAAAGAAATTTCTTTCCAAGAAAGATAGTGACACATGGAGTAGTCTTGAAAAAATCAAGCAAGGGACAAAGGAACCTTGCATGATACAAGCATATCTGAGGTCTCAAAAGAATTCTCTAGAATTATCGTCATGTGTTTGTTCAAAAGATTTTCACAGGTATACCACATTCGAGAACACATCAAGCAATATCTACCTAAAGGACATGGTTCATTACTCAACAATTTGGCCCACGCTTGATGCTCCTTTGCCTCAGACCAAGTGGTTTCCCACAAGAGATATTGGCTTTGTCATGGAAATGCCATAAGCATAACCAAGGGAACACATATGGTGAGTGTAAATCTTGGGGTGATCCGGGTAGTCCACTAGGATCAATCCTTGCACCAAGAAGTTGAGTGGCTAAAAAGGGTAGTTACTAACTTAGAATGTTTAGATAGGGCTTCCGTTCATAGTGTTCCTCTTGCTCCCAATTACGGAACACCTCACCTTGCGATGAGTAATCGATCTCGTGACCACAAGAGTACCTTAAGCATTCTTGCCTAGTGATCTCCCTATGGTTGAAATCCCATAAGCGATCACACTAGGAAAAGATAAACACTATGTCTACCAAAGTTTTGTGTCCTTGATAGCCTTGAGTTTATAGTGGGTTGGAAGAGCCAGGTAATCTACTTGTCCCCACTTGGGTCGTTCCTCTCAGGTTGTCCGAGAGCAGGCCCTCTAAAGGATCCTAACTACCACAAAATAGATCCACTCTCAAGGGTCAAGATTTTTGATTCACCTCAAGCGTGAAGAGCATACTCTCCTACCTTGATTGCTTCCCCCAAACACACCAAGAAGATTCAGTTGCCTCTTACTCTTGAAACCGAATGGTAAGTCAAGATTTTTGATTCACTACAAGGGTGAAGAGCATACTCTCCTATCACCAAAATATCCCAATTGTAAGTTTTAATGTGCCTAAAAATAAACAACTAGTATATGCATTGGCCAGCCCTGCAAACAATCGTTAGTAGCCCTTGTGCATTTGAAGCTTTGACATGTGTTCTTTTTATGCAATATTTCAATTATTTTTCATAAGGATGGCAACCTGTAATCACAACTTGTTAGAACCAAAAGTTAATGTGAAATAACATAAAAATTTTCAATAAAAAGTGGTGAGTTGCCTCAAAAATCCAATTTATCTTCCAACCAAGTGCACGCAAAGAAAGTGCAAGTTAATCACAAATGCTCTCATTTTTACTCTTTGATTTTGACCTCGTCAACAAGATTGGACTTTTTTGCTATGATTTTGTATCCAAAAATAAAAATTAAAAAAGAGACCCCTATTAAAAAACAGAGAGATTTCCAAAAATGCAAGAAATTTAAAAAAATATCTTCATTTGCGCTCTCGAGATCAATTTTGTCAAAACAGGCCAAATTTATCAAATTGAGTTTTTGATCCTTAATATGACCTCAAAATTCAAAACACAAAGAAAGAACCCCCATTAGAATTGAAAACCCCTTCTGAAAATGTAATTTTTTATGAAAAAGACATTGATGTGCGACCAAAAATGACTTTTTATGAAAAAAAAAAAAATATCATAACTTTCGCAAATCACGTCAAACTGCTCTAAAAATCGGACTGAAACATTTTGGATACATGCCCAACTTATGGAAAAAAATTTAGAATCAAAATCCAAGCGATTTAAAAGATACAATCAAATCTTTAAACCAACTAGATTTTTGGCTTTCAAACCAATCTACTTATGGGTTGGCCTTAAAATCAAAGTGATAATCCTACAAAAGCACTTAATTAGATCCAATATGCTGCTGTAAAAAAATTAGAGATGAAAAATAAAAGAAAATGGAGCTAGAAACTTGATTCAAGCCCCATGGTGGGCGCCAAAAATGTACACTCGGAAGTGTCCCACTCTAAACCCTTCTATCCAAACAATTCCATGAGTTTGGAATGCTTGGATACCAGCTTAGAGCTCCCTATCCATGGAGTGCAAGAAAGTATATTTTAGGAATAAGAAGGCTCTTAGATGAGCCTTAGAGATACTCTTCTTGCTATTAAACCATGCAATGAGAGGTTCCAAAGACAAGATGCAAGAATGCAAATGTCTCAAGGAGTTCCTCAAGAATGCAATGCAAGTATGGAAACTAAGCTAAGATGAGAATGCAAAATCTAGCTATGCTAAAACATGTATGAGAGTGTTAAAATCCAACTATTAGATTATATGATTTAAGCTACATGTAAAAATGAAAGCTAAGCTAAGCTAGAATGCCATGGATGAGAGAATGTAGACAAGAAAGAGAAGTTGTCCACAAAGCTCCAAAGAAATCTGTTAGAAAATCTGTAGTATAACAATATTCAAAATGAGGATTGGATGATTTGAGGGGGAAAGCTCTCTCCCTTTTAAAGATGTATGGATGGTAGAGATCAAGATCAAGATGGTGGATGATCAACGGTGGAATACAAAAAGAAGAGTGATCCATGTGCACACACAAGTCAACCAATAGAATATAAGTTGACTTGTCATATAAGAAAAAAGGCACAAAGCCTTTTCTTTTAATTGCAAAATAGAAAAAGGACTTTATGTGTGCACTTTAAGTGGGTTAGAAGAATGGGGTGTTTTATTTAATTAAAAGGGGACATGTTCTTTTAATCAAATAATGAACTTAGGATAGCATATTCAAACTATAGGTTATAATCAAATAAATTGATTATTAACAATTTGGCTTAGGTAAGTGATTAAATTAAATTAGCCAAAATGATGAGAAGGGGGCTAATAGTCTAGATGACCATTTTTAGGTGATTACATTTGCCCCTCTTTGACTAATGCATGATTGATCTGGGAACACATTATGTCAAAGAAAATAGAAAGACAAGTAGGTGGTGATGGATGGGCTAATAGTCTAGATGACCATTTTTAGGTGATTACAGTTTCCATGTATGTACATATGTGAAGAATTTATGATTAAGTGTTGGGTTGTATGTGAAGTGTGAAGATGAATTAGGAAGAGCAACTGAGTATTCTAGAGAAACAATGAAGTGTAGAGTTAGAGATAAATCATGTTAGAGAAGTGATCAATTATTGTATAGAGGAGATCTATCATCAACATTGTAGTGCAAATTGAAGGATTATGTATTGATACATTCCAGCAAGTGTTTCACAATGTAAATCTCTTACCATAGTAATTTTAACAAACCTAAACTATAAATATCTTAGTAGAGTACTTACTTAGTTGTGAGGTAAAATCTCTTAATCAAGGTAGATTGAATAAGTCATGTAAGCTCTTAAAAGAGAAACTCTCTCATGGGGTAGATCATCAAAAGTCATCAAAATTATGGCCCTAATGAGAAAACTTTATTTCTATATTAGTGAAGACTTTATGGTTGTCATCCCCACCATAGTTTTACCTTCATCTTGGAGGGTTTCTCTGTAATCAAATTTTTGTGTCATGTGCTCTAAGTTATTTATGTGTTTTGAATTTTATTCATGCAAGTAGATATTAGATTTGATAATATATTGTGAATGCTTTTTGATTTTTATGATAATTTTGAGATAAGGGTTATTGGTGAAATGATCAATTATGGTTAATGTTTGAAGTATTAAAGTTTTATTAGATCTTGATTAACCGCCCCCCTCTTAGTATCTTATTTTCCCATTAAATTTCCAACTATGGGGTATGCCATGAACACCTTTGACCCCCATGACCCCTTTTGGTCAGATTATATATGTCTTAAGGGGTCCTAGGACACATTTAGACACATTAAAACATTCAAATGAGTCAAAGGATCCATTCGATGGCATCATATACATCTTAAGGGGTCCTAAGATTCCTTAAGACACATAATATTATTGTAATGGGTAAAAGGGGGTCATGAGGAATCTTATGACCCCTTTTGACCCATTTGATGACATCATATGTGTCTTAAGGGGTCATGGGTTTACTCCATATGATGTTGAGATATTTCTATCATGATTTTCTAGTGTATTTTTTGAGTCAAAATCATTGACCCATGATTCATGAGTAGTGATTCACACAAATCCATCTCTCATCAGAATAAATGGAACATTTAACACTCAGTGAATCTAGATGATGCTTATAGAGATGAAGAAATATCCGTTGAACCCATTTGACCCATTCATATGATATTACGCATCTTAAGGGATTCTAGGACCCCTTAAGACACATTATCTAATCAAATGGATTAAAGGTGGTCATTGGGTTTCCTATGACCCTCGTTTACCCATTCAAATAAAATGATGTATCTAAAGGGGTCCTAAGACCCCTTAAGACACTTGATTTGATTGAATGGGTAAAAGAAGGTAATGGGGTCATGACCCACTTTGACCCATTCGGAGCATCATATGCTATATTACATGTTATATTATAATATATAACATATTATATTGCAATATAATAAATTACTTATAATTATAATAGTTATTATACATAAAAAATATAACATATGTTATTGAACATGCATAACATATAACATATAGTATAGGTTATATAATATTGAATATATGGGTTATTTTTCAAAATTTGGTGAGATCAATCAGGTTCCTAATTTCAAATCAAATACTTAATATATCGGGTATCAGATATGATTAGGATAGTTAAAATTGGATAAGGTAACAAGCTTGGGAGAAAGTCAAAGAGGATTTTGAAGGGCTTTTGGATGATTCAAAAGTTTTGTTTTTTCATATTGCCACTTTTTGGACCCCCATGATCTCGTATATGCCCACATCACAAAATATAAACCTATTATTGGATGACTAGATGATCTATAAAACTCTTGAAACCCATTATTTCAACCTAAAACTATGATATCTACAAAACCCATAAATCATTTGGCTCCAAGTTAGGGTTGAATAGAGGGTCAAGGTCAAAATGGAGGGGGGTTAGGGTCACACTACATCCTTCACATTTTGTATCTAATTACATAATAGATTTTAGATATCTACTGTTATGAATAAAAGGTATCTAAATTTTTAATCAAATTTTCTTGGTGAGCTATGTAACCTACAAGAAAAATTCATTTTATTGATGGAGGGTTTTCATCAGTTGAATTCCACTTTAGGAATTACCGTTGAAATTTAAATATCTGAAATTCTAGAAATGTAAAGTAAATGCATTAATTCACCTTACAATAGTAGAATTTCTCAAATTGAAAGCAATGAGATTAGTTCATCAATTGAATGGATCAAGAGGATGTGAAAGTAGAAGAAGGATGTAAGAAGAATCCATCTCTTGACAAACTCAACTATCACTAATAGAGGAAGCTATATCTTGAAAGGTTGTAGCATGAATATGGAAGAATGTTAGAAACTACCATTGGAGCAATTTTTATGTTGTCAAATCATACTAGTGAGATAGTTTGGTATTTGATCTAAGCATCATATGTGTGTGTGTGTGTATTGATCTTAGATTGGTTTTGACAATTGAGTATTAACACACTTAAGTTATTTACTAAGTTCATGTCAATCTAGTAATACATGTAGAGTATAATATGTATAGCTGTTGAGTTGCAATGAGTGCTGAGTCACTCATGTGTCCAGTCAATCAAGTGTTGAGAAGATAGACCATGCTGAGTGATTCAAGTACCAAGCACGCAGTTGATGCTGAGCAAGTTTAGGTGTTGAGCTAGACAAAATTATAGTAAGTGCCAAGCATCAATATTATCAAGTGCTGAATAACATAGAATAGAATTAGTTGTTTGTAATGGCACAAAAAACTATGTAAACCATTTTTATGCCAACTTATGGATAGATCTTGAAGATTTTAAGATAATGACGAATCTATTTGGACTCCCTATGCAATCAACATGCAACCAATTAGAAAATTGGAAAGATTAAGCAACAAAATGGATGAATCTTAGTTGTAGATTCATACCAAACCATAAGAAACCAAAGTTTTTATAAAGAAGATGAAACCCCATAATCAAAATGGTAATGAAAAGTATGCAAGCAAACAGTAGAATAGAGATAAGTGGTGAATTGATCAATGATCATTCAAGGTGACTTAGAAGAGTAAAATAATTATAGAACCAGTTTTTAGAATAGAGGATCAAGGATACAACATTTACATATCATATCAAAAAGGATCAAGTAGGACAAAAATGAGATTTGAAATTAGCAAGACAAAATTGTAAGTTATCAGATCAAACATTCTACTATTACTTTCTAACAACTATATTAGCAGAGTGAAACCCTTTAGACTAAGGTTGACTTAATAGTCATTGTGAAATCCTTTAACAGGGTGACATTCCAAGTGAATGTTTAGAAATCCTTTAAATAGGTATACTTCTAATAGGGTGTGAAATCCTTTAATAGGGTGGGACTTAACAGTCTCTTGTAAGACTTTAACAGGGCAGGCCTTTCACAAGGTAGATCATGTTTCATGGTCAAACTTTGTAACCTTAACAAGTTACACTTTATTGTTGCAGTAGTGAAGAATTGTGGGTGTCATCCCCACCCTAGTTTTACCTTCTTGTTGGAGGGTTTCAAGGTAATCATATCTGGTATCATGTGTTTATGTGGATGCATTTACTTTACATGTTATTTTATTATGTTAATGCATGTGATGTTTAAAATTAAAATTTTTATTGGTTAAAGATTAGGACTATTGATTCACCCCCCCTCTTAGAAGTATATGTTTCCCATTTTAAATTCAAATAATTGGTATCAGAGCTAAGCTCTCATTAGGAGAAGCATTATAGATTAGAGAAAAGATCTTGAGATGGAGGTCTACAAACTAGGAAAGATTATTGAGAATTAAGGAATTGAGATCCAGCTCATTCTGCACTCATTGGATGAAGCTAGAGAGGAACTGAGAAAATCCTTAAAAAGAAGGAAAGAGATTGCCACTGGAGAATGTGATACACAATACAAAGAGATTGACACCACCAAGTTCTTTGCTAATGGAGACTCAAATGAGTTTGATGTAGTGATTGGAGATCTAAATTGAAAAGAATAGAGCAAAAGTAGAATAGATCAGAAATCTCAAGATTGAACAAGAATCACAAGCCATGATGTTGTGTGAAGTGACTAAAAAAAGAAAAAAGCCATAGAAGAAAAGGTCATGATTGAAGAAGAAAAGAGAAACCTAGCAAATAGACTAGAAGAGAAGTCAATTGAGCTAGCCAGAATCTCCAACATGCAATTGGATATCCTAAGTCAAATGATGAATACTCATCATGAGTTGAATGTCAAAGACATTGATATAACAATATTGAAGTTGCAGAATGAACAAATGCAAAATGATTTGAGAAGAGAAAGAGAGATGAAGCCATCAAGTACTTTGAGCAACTACTGAAATCACCTAGATCCAACAATGATACATCAAGACTAGGCTAAACAAGCATTGAAGAAGGAGAATCATCCAAGACTACTGAAGAAAGGAATGACAAAGTTAATAACTCCAAATCCACTTGTCATTTTTGTGGTAAGAAAGGATATACTACTAATGTGTGCAGGAGTAATAATGTAAATCAGCAGGTCAAACCTAAGAACATGGGTCACTATCATAAGTACAACAAGAAAGGACATCAGGCACATGAATGCAAGACTAGAACCATGCATACACCAAGATTTGTAGGTTACTACTACAACTATCAAAAGTATGGACATAGAGTCTTTTAATGTAGATCCAAATCCATGTGATCACCAAACAAGTCAGCAAAAGAAACAAGTCATGGACACTTCTATAATTGGGATTACAACACAAGGAAAAGCTATCATTATTGTCAAGAGTATGAACACATACCTAATAATTGCATTAGAACACACTTTAGTGGTAACTAAAATAGATGGTTGAATCAAACAACATGCTTTAGCTATTTAAAGACTGGTCATATCAACAAGCATTGTCCAAAAAGGTCAAAGATGCCTAATATTGAGCTCAACAAAGGAAAAGGCAAGGTATATGTTGAACACACTAAATGAGAGATGAACAAGCCATGGAAGAAAAGAGATGGATGGAGAACACCAAATGGAGGGATCAGTTCATCTAATAGGTCAAGTGGTCACACCTCATCAAACTAAGCAAAAAGAGGTATGTGGGACTAATATTTAAAATGCTTTATCATACATTAGTTCCAAAAGAAGTTAGTGCTAAAAAGGATATGTTAGCATAAAGAAAGATGCAAGAAAATGAGGAAAGCCTAATGTCAAATCTTCAAGTTTTCATATTATTTCCAAGTGTTAAAAGTTCTCTTTAGATGCTGAGTAAAATACTAGTAAGTGTCGAGTTGTCAGCAAAAGTCAATTGGACCCAAGTCGGTAGTAGCTATTGAGTAAAGGCAATACCAATAGCTATTGAGTAGTGATGAAATCAATGGATGTTAAGTGAAATAGAATACTGTTGGTGCCAAGTTTATAGTTGTACATGCACCATGCAATAAATGTGACATTTTGAAGGGTATAAGGTCATATTTCACCTATTTTTCGTCATTAAAAATTTAGAGAAAGATTGAGAAGAGAGAAGAAGAAATTCACAACCCAAATCAAAGCATTTGCATGAATCGTAATGAATATCAAGCATTAGTTCATCGATTTTAAAAGTATTCTTCATCTACTGAGCTATGTAGTTTTATATTTGTTAAACCCTAGCTTGCATAATGGCCTCAAGATCAAAGAATGTAAAGGAGAAAGAGACTTTTGAAGTCCAATTAGTTAGTAATGAAGTTAAACAACCCAATTTTAAGGCTATACCAAAAATTGCTTACAAGAAAAACCTATTAGACACGTCATCTATGATTCCACCTAAGGTAATAATGGTATAAGATGTAAGAAAGTGTTATAATTGTAAGGTAGGAGACATTGGAGACATGGAAGTAAGACAAGTGTATGAGAAGTTGTGTGATAATGGTGTATTGAAGGAGGAATTCAAAATTGTGAGAGAGGAAGGGCTTAAACCATGCCCTAGAATTCCCAACAGTATTCAAAGTGGAGTGGATCAAAATAGTTCTAAGAAAAATACATGATGGATGTCTATGGTTCAAAGGAGGACCTATTAAAATTTCAAAGAGAATTGTTCATAGGGTTAATAGTTATCCAACCCTAGATCGGCCAAAGACACTAAGAAGTGACTCCAAAGAAGTCATTGAGAAAAACATAGGTGCTAATGTAATAACCCCAATAGGTTATAACTTCTTCAAACACCAAAAATCTTTATACTTCAATTGTTTGACATTTTGTCAAACACTTTGCAAGCAAGCTCTGATACCACTGTAATAACCCCAATAGGTTATAACTTCTTCAAACACCAAAAAATCTTTATACTTCAGTTGTTTGACATTTCGTCAAACACTTTGCAAGCAAGCTTTGATACCACTGTAGTAACCCTCCTCAAATCTACTCTCAAAAATGCTGATTGAAGGTTCAAAGAATTTTGTCAAACAATTCACATGCAAGGGACATATGACTGATATAGTATTTCAGCTTGCTTTAAATGACTCTTTCTTCAATTTGCATCAATGAGAATGCTTACAAAAGACTCCAGATTTGTCTAAACAATGACCTAACATGAATGTGCAACTAATTTTGGCAATATTCAATACAAATATGTGACTTAAACTACTTACAATATGCAGCTACAACAACTAGTGATTATGACAAATACTTTGGATGCAACCTAAGATGGCATTACACACTTACAACCAAGTGGCATTAATATAAACACTTAGTATGCAAAATTATGACATTTTTTATGCCAAAAAGAGAACTTATAGCCAATTGACATTTTGTCAAACAATTGGCATGCAAACTAATAACTTGATCATCAAACTCTAGGTTTGCAATATAGATAGTCTAAAAATTACAATGCTCTTTCAATTGAAAAATCCTTGCCTTCCTTTGATACCAATAATTCCAAATGGAAAAAAAAGACAAGTACAATATGAAAATAGTGAAGTGCTAATGCTATATTTTGTACTCAGTTGAAAACCTACATTTCTCAGAAAATATGCCAAAATAAGAAGTGAAGAACTTGATTGTAGATGGCTATAATAATTTTCTACAATGCTGCCCCTTTCTGCTTTGCTTTTTCCAATTTTCTTTTTCGACTGCTTTTTTCGGATTCGCTTTTTTGAACTGCTTTTATAGATTGCTTTTTTTGCCTGCTTTTTCAGTTTTGCTTTTTTTGGGCTGCTTTTTCGATTTCACTTTTTCGGGTTGCTTTTTCATATCTGCTTTTTTCAGACTGCTACCTTGTTGAATCTCAAGACCATATCTTTCAATGGCATCAAGATTT
This sequence comes from Cupressus sempervirens, assembly GCA_028749045.1. Lineage (NCBI taxonomy): Eukaryota > Viridiplantae > Streptophyta > Pinopsida > Cupressales > Cupressaceae > Cupressus > Cupressus sempervirens. Next base: position 432,597,274 of record CM053792.1, read on the forward strand.
TCAGCTTGAAGGGATTTCATCCTTCAAACTATTGAGACATGATCTCCTAAAATTTTTCCAATTTCTTTGACTTTCCCAAGCATGCTTAAAAGAAGCTCTTCCATTTCTTTTCTAGTGTTCTCACAAGAGCTCCATCCTTCGTTTTCTCAATGTGGGATAAAACATAACTCCCTTTATGTAACTTATGTCTCCAATGTGTTATAAAATAAAGGGGACTCTTTTAATTTAAATATTTCCCACAAACTATAGTCTAGGCATTAATAAAGTTAAATATTTAAATTTAACTTTATAAAATAGCTTTATCAATGCAAAACAAATCTTATCAATGATAAACAAGTCTTCTTTCTGATTTTAAACAATTACCATCGACATACCGCTGCCACTAGATGTCCACTCATGCCCAAGATGACTTACTATAAATAGTAAGTATGCCCAAAGTTGCCTCAAAACCCCTCAGAAAGACCTGCAACTGAAACTATCTAGGCCAAATGGCCTCTAAGCCCCTTTAATGTCCTGGTTAGCTTACGGGACTCTGGGGAAATAGGCTAATGACAACATCATGCTATGAATGCTAAAAAGGGGACATTACAGTTCCCCCTTCCCAAAATTGCTTGTCCCCAAGCAATGGCTGAACAACAACCCAATCAATCCACCTGGATCCCAAATGTAGTCATGGACTATATTGTTGTCAGTCAACATAGGCTCCTACAACAACCTATGAAAATTAACCAAGAGGAATCCATAAATGAATCGTGAATCACCATGCAACTGAACTCCAAATCCACTACTGCCATAGTCAGGAACCCGCGAGGCACAAACTCTCAAAATATTAGACCCCAAGTAGAGTAGATCACCCAAACTGTCAACATAATAAACACCATCCACACAACCCACCATGTTATGTGGAATGCACACTCCAACTCTGCTACAATAGTGACCACTCCCACATGAAACTACACAAAATATAGAGATTCCACACACTGTACATCTGCTATAGTTAACACAACTCTGCAGATTACTAGCCACTATCTCATAACCATAACACCCATGCACTACTGATGGTGAATAGTCATTACATGGTAGATAGCAAAAATGAGAGCCCAGTCCAAACCTGTCTACCATCAACTCCTCAACACATGGATCAAAAGCAAACCGATGAACATATCCTTTAGTATAATGCCAGTAAAAAGAACCAATCTCAGTCAAAGACTCATCCTGCAGACGTGATATGACCAATTGTGACTAATCATCAGCTAAGTTAGAGGATGATATAGCCAAGAGTGCAGAATCAACAACAACATCACTAGTCTCTGTTCCCTCCAAGTCAAACATATCACAATGCTCAGCTGCAGCGCCCAACTTAGTTGAACCTGCCTCTAGTGGAAATGGACCAAATATGCCAATAGTAGTGTCATGGATAGATATATCCTCATCTCCACTACCTCTATCAGCCTCGAACATGGACATCCGTAGATCACTAGACACCATGGTCTATGATTGTACAGAATTTGATAAAGACTAAAGTCACTCTAACTCCATGGTCACCTTAGCCAAATGAAACTGTGACTCCTCGAAAGCCAACTGTGTACTCTCAAGAATCTTAGAAGTCACCTCGAGTTGCTGAGTAAGCTCACTCACCTCATCTTCCTTGGCCAATAATGCATCGTATGTTGTACTCCCCCACTCCATAAGATACTCTCTATCGGCTACCAACTGCATATAATTTTGTCTTAGAATCCAGATAGCCTCCCATAAAGAGTGGATCTCTATCAAGGAAAGATAATTTCCTCCCTACTCATCACTAGTAGGAGAACCCCATCCATAAACTGCTAACAACTGACAAGCAGCATCAAAATGCTCGCAAGCGATAGAAATGTCTCGCTCACCAACTCTCAGTTGACTAGACACATGATTGTGCCGACTAGTTGAACTCCTATACTCTATCCCTGGTACACTATCCAAAGGAGTAACCTTGAAATAGCTATCATCTATAATACTCGGATCTTGGGACTCTTCTGTAAACTCTATCATATCAGAGAGATCATCAACCCATTCCAACAAGAATGGTCGACTGGATATATGAATAATGCCCAACACAGGTGTGTAAAAACTAATTCCAGCATCAAACAAGTTGCTGGTATGGATGAAAACTACACCTGGCAAACCACTAATCAAGTCCATGATGGTGCAATAGATACTACTACCAAGGAATGATAGATATCTCTGGTCAAAATGATCCCAAGTACTAAGATAAGGATCCCAACATCTAATCCATGAACGAAAACTAGCTGGCAATTCAAGTAAACTTCTCACCTGAGTAATGTGAACAATACCAACTGACTTCGTGCACCTATCTACAATCTTTTAATCTAGAGTGTGAATGCTAGACATATTCATATCATCATCATATGACCCGACTGTAAAAGAAAATTGAGTCCCTGCTATACACGCTAACTTCCAAACTAAACTCACCTCAAGACAAAGCTCATCCACATGTCTCTCAAAATCCCAGAGAGCCAACTGAGTACACACCAAGGAATTTTGAGTATCCTCTAGCTCATGAAAAAGCCAGTCAACCTCCTTCTCCTCCTTCTTCACTGCATCTTCCTTGATTTGTTGTAATTCATCACAAGAAGAACCTGTTGTGACTCCTTTCTATCTCTCCTGTAGTTGAATCATCCAAATGTGATTCTCAATCAATCCATGTATCCTTTCATGATGAGATAAAGCTATGAAAATATCCTTGTCCCTTGTCTTTAGGTGGCTTGTCAAACCAAGTGAAGAGCTACTAGCCTCTATCTCATGTGAAGAAACATCAAACTGTGCTTGATACTCATTTTCTTCAAAGTCCTAAATGCTAACTTTCTGATCAACTGTACTATCCTCAAACATGACAGTATCCTCAACTGCTGTAACTTCATCCAGACCAACTATATTGGAATCACTATCTATGTCAATCATGCAATTTGGTGTGCCTATGATATCACCTTCTGATGCAACTGGCTCAACCTGCACAACATCTGAAACCCCTTCTGCCTGTGAAGATGATGCAGATAAACCATTACCTGAAGATGTGCTGAAGTCTCCCTGTATCGAATCTGCATCTCTGTTAAACTCCTCATACAAGTTTCTGCCTGTCATAGGGAAAGTATGATCCTTAGGCCTATCAAAGAGTTCAATCAGTCTCTCCGTAAACTCCACATATGAGGTAATGTGTGCATGACCCATAGTGACCATACCATGATGCCACCACTTGTGTGCTAACCCATCCAGGTGAATTACTGCATACTTAATAGCTTCTTCCTCAGGCATAGGGTTCATTTGAAAGTATGTGTCAAGCTTTTGAACCCAAGCTCTTGCTGTAGACTTCCCCAAGCCATCATAATATGGTAACTGAAGTTTCCCTACTTTCTTCTATAGCTTATAGCTCTGGTTCCTATCATGTCCATGTGGCATATGCTTCATCTGCACATCTATATACTCCCTAAAGGTGATTGTAGCAATAAAATCTGGACCTCCAGCTTCCCAATCTCTCCTTAGCTGGTCTTGTATATCAGTGATCTGGGGCTCTGGTACAGGCTGCTTAAGAGCTCTAGGAGGAAATGTGGGAATCATGGGCCTCAAACTCACTGTCCTAGCTTGCTGGAGTGCATGACTGAAATTATTCCCAACTTGTTCACCTCCATTATGTGTCCCATCCTAATTATTCCCATTCTGATTGTTACCATTCTAATTATTACCATTCTGATTATTTCCTCTACCTACGTTAGCATTCAACCCCATTTGAAAAGCCATCATCTGCATCATAAGCTCCAATCTCTGTGATGCAGAGCCACACCTTGGAAAGCTCAGGAGGAATACTCACTCAACTGAGATATTTCAAGGGGCACGACATCAATCAGCCGGGATCGAACTCGAACCAAACTCAAGATTGGATTAATCAGAATATATAAATCTCCATAGTTTATCTTCACCTGCACACCAAGATCTTTAACCCAGAATGTCCTCAAAGAAAATATATTTGCACTTTGACAAGAGAGACCAAGATCGAATTGCTGCCAAACTCCATAGTCAATTATCTATATCCTTTCTAAGGCAAAAATTGAAACTTTCTCTATTACCCAAATTCGAATGCCTCTCTTACATAGCCAACCGGCTTATTTAAAACTAATTCTCCTTTTCTAATAAAAGGATGAGAAATGTTTTTTTCGTCTTCTATCCAAGAAGAGGATAAGAATCCGAAACTGTCTACTACCTATTATTGGAATCTGACAATCATGCAATAGGCCACATTTTAAATATCCACATTTTTTTCGTCTTCTATCCAAAAAAAGGATAAGAATATGAAACTGCCTACTACCTATTATTGGAATATGACAATCATTATCTACGAATTAAAACTATTCTAATTTAAGATCCACACACCTGGTCCTAGGTGGCTATATTTGGAGAGCTTATCGAACTACTACTCTAGGTATGCCACCACATGTAGGACATTATTACAAACTTCAAAAACTAAAAGCATTTAAAACATAACATTAAATTCCCTATTACATTTTCAACAATGTTGCCTCCTATAGCGTTTCTCTTCTCTGCCACTGCAGCACTTTGACTCTATTCCTATGCTCTTTGCTCTGCTGATCGCTGTCCCTATGCTAAGGTGTCTAATAATTGTAAGAATCTTTCCTTTCCCTGATCTAGACTGGCATTCATTTTGTCAAACATTTTTCTCTCTATTTGGGTAATCCAAATTCCCAATAGGACCTCCACAGGATGGCAGGAAACCGCTCTGATACCACTGTAATAACCCCAATAGGTTATAACTTCTTCAAACACCAAAAATATTTATACTTCAATTGTTTGAAATTTCCTCAAACACTTTGCAAGCAAGATCTGGTACCATTGTAGTAACCCTCCTCAAATCTGCTCTCAAAAATGCTGATTGAAGGCTCAAAGAATTTTGTCAAACAATTCACATGCAAGGGACATATGACTGATATAGTAGTTCAGCTTGCTTTAAATGACTCTTTCTTCAATTTGCATCAATGAGAATGCTTACAAAAGACTCCAGATTTGTCTAAACAATGACCTAACATGAATGTGCAACTAATTTTGGCAATATTCAATACAAATATGTGACTTAAACTACTTACAATATGCAGCTACAGCAATTAGTGATTATGACAAATACTTTGGATGCAACCTAAGATGGCATTATGCACTTACAACCAAGTGGCATTAATATAAACACTTAGTATGCAAAATTATGACATTTTTTATGCCAAAAAGAGAACTTACAGCCAATTGACATTTTGTCAAACAATTGGCATGCAAACTAATAAGTTGATCATCAAACTCTAGGTTTGCAATATAGATAGTCTAAAAATTACAATGCTCTTTCAATTGCAAAATCCTTGCCTTCCTTTGATACCAATAATGCCAAATGGCAAACAAAGACAAGTACAATATGAGAATAGTGAAGTACTGATGCTATATTTTGTACTCAGCTGAAAACCTACATTTCTCAGAAAATATGCCAAAATGAGAAGTGAAGAACCTAATTGTAGATGGCTGTAATAATTTTCTACAATGCTGCCCCTTTCTGCTTTTTTTTTCTGATTTTCTTTTTCGACTGCTTTTTTCGGATTTTCTTTTTTGAACTGCTTTTATGGATTTCTTTTTCCGCCTGCTTTTTCGATTTCTCTTTTTTCGGGCTACTTTTTTTATTTCTCTTTTTCAGGCTTCTTTTTTGTATCTACTTTTTTCAGACTGCTACCCTGTTGAATCTCAAGACCATATATTTCAATGGCGTCAAGATTTTTAGCTTGAAGGGATTTAGTCCTTCAAACTATTGAGACATGATCTCCAAAAAATTTTCCAATTTCTTTGACTTTTCCAAGCATGCTCAAAAGAAGCTCTTCCATTTCTTTTATGGTGTTCTCACAAGAGCTCCATCTTTCGTTTTCTCAATGTGAGATAAAACATAACTCCCTTTATGTAACTTATGTCTCCAATGTGTTATAAAATAGAGGGGACTCTTTTAATTTAAATATTTCTCACAAACTATAGTCTATGCATTAATAAAGTTAAATATTTAAATTTAACTTTATAAAATAGCTTTATCAATGAAAAACAAATCTTATCAATGATAAACAAGTCTTCTTGCCAATTTTAAACCATTACCATCGACATACCGCTGCAACTAGATGTCCACCCATGCCCAAGATGACTTACTATAAATATTCAGTATGCCCAAAGTTTCCTCAAAACCCCTCAAAAAGACCTGCAACTAAAACTATCTAGGCCAAATGGCCTCTAAGCCCCTTTAATGTCCTGGTTAGCCTACGGGACCTTGGGGAAATAGGCTAACGAAAACATCATGCTATGAATGCTAAAAAGGGGACATTACAGCTAAGTCGAACAAGTGTGGAATGACCATTGACACTGTTACAGATCCACTTCTTAATTTTTCTGTAAGGGTCGTATCACATAAATTATATCAGTCAAGCAGGATAAACAATGTTCCCTGTATAGATGTTGATGTGGGTTATAAAATTGTCAAAAAGGATCATATTTATGATCTTGTAGAACTCCAAATGCAACAAATAATGGAGAATCTTGGAGCAATTAGAAATTCAAAGAGTCCTCAATGCAAGTTTGGATCAATACTTGTATGTATGTTTTTCTATGTACAAATGAGTTCTCATCTTTTGGAAAAGTAGGATGGAACACCAATACGTCAGTTGCTATTAAAATTAATGAATATATTGAGCAAATGGGAGAGAATTTTGAATTAGTGATGACAAGCTATTTTGAAAAATTTAAGAAGTCTATGAAACAAAGGTTAAGGATTCCTATTTCTCTAGTAGAGAAATACTACAATGACATTTTTTTTCTTGTAGATATTGATTACACTTACATCAAGGCTAGAGTACCTAGAGTTAGATGGTTATGTCCCCTAGGATATGAAATTAATATTGATGAAGCCTTAGCTAGTATCACTGCACTCCTTGTTGAAGAAGTTGACAAAAGTGACAAAATATTTAGTAATTATGATGTTGTGATGTCAAACGTTGAGATGGAATTGAAGTGAGTGTCAACTTTGAAAAACAAGGACAAAATGGTGAGGAAACTGAAGGCCAAGTTTGGAGAAGGTGTAGGAGATGATGATGATGAAGAAGATGAAGAGGAAGAAAAGGTCTAAGGTCAAGAACCTTTAGCTTTGACCCAAGGCATGGGTGAGGATTACGAAGAAGAAGGTGCCAAGGAAGAGGAAGTTGAGGAAGCGCCAGTAAACCCAGAACCTAAGAAAAGAAAGGCTAAGGCACAACCTAAAACCAAAAAAAAAAAGCAAAGAGAGCTACCAAGCCAAGCACCACAAAGCCAACTACTCCAACAAAAAGAGCTAGTACAAGGGCCACTACATAAAAGGCCAAAGAGCAAGAAAAGAAGAAAAAAAAAGCAACTGAACAGAAGGGTCTAGTACAAAAGAAATAAGGAAGGAAATATATTGCATAGCCTGATACAGATGATGAAAAGATAGAATCTAAAGATACAAGTCTGTTTAGAGTGGTAAGTCATACACCTAAATTTGATCTTTAAAATATCTATGATAATGTTAAAGATAATGTAGATTTGACAGGTTTAAAGAATATTGATTTTGGAAAACTTAGTAGAGAAGAACAAAACTAGGTAGAAGAATCAATGTATGCCATGATGTCTAAATTGAAGAATACTCCATTTGAATTAGACAATACAATGCCAAAGGAGCTATACACCATTGTACAAAATAAGTGGCATTATTGCTTAAATGTTGAAAAAAGATAAGAGAAACAACATTAGCCTGGGTGATGCCTAAACTAACAAAAGGAAAAATTGTCAAGGCTAATAAGAAATATGGTAGCAAATTTTCACCCAAATAGAGGTCATTTAGTATACTTTAGAACAACATTGAAAATGTTGTAAAAAAATCCACTCAAATGTGGAAATTGATATATGGCTTGACTACTATCAAATTAGGAGAGGATGATCCTTTTGAGGGAAGAAATGATGGAAAAGAAGAGGAAGACAAAGAAGAGGAGACTACTATGGAGGAGACTCAAGAGAAAACAACATAAATGACAACAATTGAAGAGCAGCAAACATAAAAGAGTGTGCAAGATAATCAAATGCCAGCCATGAGCCCTCCACATGATACAAGCACACCTATAGAAACCATAATAGTAAAGGATGTTCTTGATAGCTCACCTCAAAACATCAATCCATTAACTACAGAAGACCTAAAGAAGATCCTTGACCAATCCACACTAGAAGCTAGATTGTGTGAGAACCCTATGTTGGTCAATGTTGATGAACTTCGAAAAGTAGTAGCTGATATAACAAGGGATAAGTTAAATACACAAGAATCACCTTCTTCCATCCCTCCAACTACTAGTTCTCAACCTCTAGTGCAAACATCAGATGATATATCTATAAAGGTTGAAACAACTGTCAAAGTTATAATGGTTGAACAACAAAATTAGACTGCTCAAGAGGAGAAGACTACAGAGGCACAAATAGGATAGACAAAGGTATCTATACCTGATACACAAACACAAGGAGTAGGTCAAATAATAGTTATTGACCAAGGAAAAAATCAAGAAAAGGACATACCAAAGGAGAAGGAACAAGAAGCCATACAAACATTGGTAAATCTACCAACATCTAGCTCTACAACAAAAGTCCTTCAGAGACTGAGCACTGTTGCAATACCACTGCAGATTTCAACACCAGCCTCTAGCTCATCCAAGGTTGCCAAGGTATTTCACTATGGATATGAAATCTTAGATGAAGAAATAGTGATACCTAAATATGAGTATGCAACCATGACACTAAAATAGATAAGTATAATGCAAGAAGCCTTGGAGAGAAAGAAATATCAAGAAATACTTAGAAAGGAGTATAAAAAAAGGCAAGCACTACAAGATATTAAGGACATATTTTTAGATGCTTTTAGCTTGCAAACACCTGATGAATCAAAGCCAATATTAGAGCAATTATCAGAAATTGTGGAATAGCTGAATAATGAAGACTACGAAACCAATGTCAAACTCATGGAATGGTCTAAGAGAAAATTTTAAGGGAAAGTCAATGAGAAGATATCCAATAATATAACACTATCACAAGTTGAATTAGCTATAAAATTGAGAAAGTGAAGAAGGTACTTGAGAACATATTCTCATTGTACACAAAATTGTGTGATCCCACACTCTTCACACAGGAAACAGGCCATAAAATTTTTAATCTAGCGAATAATTTGAAACTATCAGGTATGTAATTACCTAAGAACTCAACTCAATGTGAGAATAATTTCCATTCATTTCTTCAAACAAAAAATTAACTAGCTATGTTAACAATAGAAGAGGCTAATATAAGAGCCAAATTGATTAATATTCAAGCTTGCATTACCCCTCATATGGAGTTACTCCACAAGGAGCTAGGATATGCAGAAACAATGTTAAAGAAAGATCCTAATCTTACAACATTAGATGGACTAGTTCACCTTGTATTAGAGATAGCCATCCAAATTAAGTCATTAGAAATTGCATTAGACAACTGGGATGCTGCTCTAAAGATCATCATGGAAATCCACAAGAACTTTTTGGACAAATACACAATCAATGTATAGACCCTTTGACATCAGTGTTAAAAAGGGGGAGATAATAAAGAGTGAAGGGGGAGACAAATATGCAAGGGGGAGATAAATAAAATAGGGGAAGATAACCCAAAGGGGGAGAGCACACAAAAGGGGGGAGAAAAAGAGAAAAAACAAAGTATATATATTAGATAAAGAGTATCAGACAAAGAGTATTAGCATGAGAAAAATATACTCAGAATGGAGAACAAATTTTGGATATAGAACAGGCACATTAACTCAAGGGAAGTTAAAAAATTTTAAGGTACATAACTCTATTACAATTTTTTTTTGAATTTTGAAGTTTTGTATATATGTCAAATTGTGAATGTGTTATGTTCGAGAAGATTAGATTTGCTATGTATAGTTAAGTTTTTTGGACACTCGTGTCAAAGGGGGAGATTGTTGATCTTAGATTGGTTTTGAAAATTGAGTGTCAACATGCTTAAGTTATTTACTAAGTGCATGCCAAGCTTGTAATACATGCTGAGTACAATATGTATAGATACCGAGTTACAATGAGTGCCGAGTCACACAAGTGCGGAGCAAATAGACCATGTCAAGTGATTCACGTGTTGAGCATACAGTTGATGTGGAGTAAGTTGAGGTGCCAAGCCATAAAAAATTACAGTAAGTGTCAAGCATCAGTATTATCAAGTGTCAAGTAACACATAATGGACCTAGTGTTTATAATGGCACAAACAATCTATGCAAACCATTTTTATGCCAACTTATGGATAGATTCCAAAGCTTTGAAGATAAGGATGCATCTATTTTGATTCCCTATGCTATCACCATGCAACCAATTAGAAAATTGGAAAGATTAAGAAGAAAAATGGATGAATCTTAGTCATAGATTCATACCTAACCATAAGCCACCAAAGTCTTTATAAGGAAGATGAATCCCCATAATTCAAATGGTAATGAAAATTATGCAAGTGAATAGTAGAAGAGAGAAAAAGGGTGAATTGATTAGTGATCATTCAAGGTGACTTAGAAGAGTGAAAGAATTGCAGAACTAGTTTGCAAAATAGAGGATTAAGGATACAACATTTACATATCAGATCAGAAAGGATCAAACAAGACATAAATGAGATCTAAAATCAGCAAGACAAAGTTGCAAGTTATTAGATCAAACATTCTACTGTTACTTTCTAACAACTGTATCAGCAGAGTGAAATCCTTTGGACTAAGGTTGACTTAATAGTCATTGTGAAATCCTATAACAAGGTGATATTCCAAGTGAATGTTTAGAAATCCTTTAAATAGGTACACTTCTAATAGGGTGAAATCCTTTAACAGGGTGAGACTTAACAGTCTCTTGTAAGCCTTTAACAAGGTAGGCCTTTAACAGGGTAGATCATGTTTCATGGTCAAACTTTGTAACCTTAACATGTTACACTTTATTGCTGCAGTAGTGAAGAATTGTAGGTGTCATCCCCACCCCAATTTTACATTATCATTGAAGAGTTTTTGGGTAATCATATTTGGTGTCAAGTGTTTATGTGGATGCAGTTACTTTAAATTTTATTTCAATATGTCAATGCATGCGATGTTTGAAATTAAAAGTTTTATTAGTTAAAGATTAGGACTTCTGATTCACCCCCCTTAGAAGTATATGTTTCCCATTTGTAATTCCAAAATATATATATATATATATATATATATATATATATATATATATATATATATATATATATATATATATATATATATATATATATATATATATATATATATATATATATATATATATATATATATATGATGAAGATGAATTGAGAATTTGGTCATAGCAAAAGCACCTAGAGAAAAGGTTGAGTTACATGAAGAGGAAACTGCAAATCGATACTTGATTAGACTTTGACAAGATAAACTGATTGTTTAAATCATCTTACAAGTGGAGAAGATAGTTGTACTAAAGCCTTGAAGAAATGATCAAAGACCAAAAAAATGCATAGGCTTGACTAAGAAATAGAGTGAAAGACTAAGGAACTTGAAGTGTATGCTAAGTGATGATAGTATCAATTGAGTCACAGTATGTGCTGAAGAGAAATAGTGTTGATTGAGAATTAGTATTGACCAAGTGACAGTATATGTAGTGACAAGAAATCTAGTAGATTGAATAATCCAGTGATGAATGAGTCTCAAAAAATAGTGTTGCTTGAAGGAAAACATTTTGACAACTTACAAGAAATCAAAATTTCCAACCAATAAAGTTGATTTCTTGGAATATGGAAAGCATGTTGAAGATAAGGATGGATGACCTAAAATATTTAAATCAAGGGAAACCATGTTTGCACATTTCTATGAAAGGATTCATGAAGAAATTTCTAGAAAATAAGAGGATGAACAAGAAGGTAGATAGATTCATTAAACAGGTTAAATTTGATTGTAACCATAAGATCTACGGTGTTGTTTAAACAAAAAAAATCATAATTACTTATTTAAGGAGGTACAAGGGCTAACCTTGAAGAGTTGTTGAAGGTTAGAGAAATTATTGATGCTATTGGCTAGCAAATTTTAGTAGAATACTGAGAAGGGCTATAAAGAGGAGAAGTGTGATTGATTGAAGGGTTGGATATGTGCAAGATCATGGTCAACCAAACTATGGCCTTAAGTGGCAGTGAAAAACTAGCAAATTAGGGTTATGTCAACTTCACACATAATTTTAAAGTGGTTCTGTACTTCAAATCAAAAACTTGTAAGAAAATAATCTGTAGGAAATTGAATTTAGTTTCTAAACTACTAGGCTTTATCTAGAGAAAAAATTATTTGATTGGTCAAAAGTTGGATTTTAATGGTGTACTAAAAAAATTTAGGGCGAAAATAAGAAGTAGGTGTATGTCTGACCACCTTAATCAAAATCAAATGATAATATTTTTTAATATAAATATAGATATAGAAAGTAGACTCATGCCTGAAATGTTATGCATATTTTTGGAAATTTTTATTCCAAATAAATAATTAATTATGAATTTTTTACTATATTGTTTTTAGTATAAAAAACTCTTGTGTTTGACCACCTTAACTAGTTCAAAAAAATCAATTTTTTTTCCTTATACTATTCAAAGCATAGAATGTTATGCATCTTTTGGATTTCACAAATCTTTTATGGTTTTAAAGTTATAGCTATTTTTAAATCAGTATGCCAATCAACACTTTGTAGCTAACTCAATTAGAAAATAAGTATAATTACTTACTTAACTCATAATTTGACAGACATTATATCGATGGAAAGCTGAGAACATTATCAAGAAATCCTTTTCATTTCATTAAATTTGGATGAAAAAAAAGCTATCAGCTACATCATCGAAGTCAGAAACACACAACAACACACCAAAAATATGTTTTTGGGATGTTTTTGGTATTGACCATGGAGGGTTGGCATCCAAAGCAAAACCAAGCCTAATTGAGTACACATTCCCAAATTAGGTATTTGTTCCCAAATTGCATACCCGTTCTCAAATCAGATACCCATTTAATTTTTTTTTTTAAATTTTAATTTTTTTAATTTTAATTTTAAAAAATCCTTTTATAATAGTATGACCCCTTTTTAGGATAATTAATATGTTTTTGAAAGGCTTTAGGATCCTTAACCATACATATAATGGTTCCAAAAGATCAAAAGGGGTCATAGGGTAACTTTTGACACTATTTAACCCATTCAATAACAACATGTGTGCTTATGGTTTCTAGGACACTTGACCACATAAATGATGTGATCTAATGACTCCAAATGTCCTTAGAATATCCTGGGTATGTGCAAGATCATGGTGTACCAAACTATGGCCTTAAGTGGCAGTGAAAAATTAGCAAATCAGGTTTATGTCAACTTGACACATAATTTTGAAGTGGTTATGGACTTTATATCAAAAAGTTGTAAGAAATTAATTTGTAGAAAATTGAATTTAGTTTCTAAACTACTAGGCCTTATCAGGAGAAAAAAATAATTGATTGGTCAAAAGTTTGAATTTTAATGCAGTACTAAGAAAATTTCAGGGCGAAAATAAAAAGTAGGTGTATGTCTGACCACCTTAATCAAAATCAAATCATAATATTTTTTTAATATAATTATAGATATAAAAACTAGACTCATGCTTGGATGTGACGCATATTTTTTGATATTTTTATTCCAAATAAATAATTAAATATGAATTTTCTACCAAAACTTTTTCGGATTAAAAAAAGTCCCGTGTCTGACCACCCTAACTAATAGAAAATTTGATCAATTTTTTCTTTTTTTGTTTTTCTCTTATACTAGGCAAAGTATAGAATGTGACGCAACTTTTAGATTTAAAAAATGTTATACCATTTGAAAGTTATAGCTATTTTTCATTCAGTATGTCAATCGGCACTTTACAATAATCTTCATTGATAATTAACTAATAAATACTTATCGAACTCAAAATTTGATAGAAATTATATTGATGGAATCTAGAGAGCGATATTAAAAAACCCATTTCGTTTCATTCGATTTCGATCAAAATAACATTGTCAGACGGCTACCCAAAGTCTGAGTATTACTAAAACTCTCTATAAACACGTATTTGGGGTTGACCGGGCAGGCTTGGTAAATACCAAGCCTGATCGGATATCCGATATGGCTCGGTAGTCAAATTTCAAAAATCTTCAAATTTTGGAGGGAAATTCGATTTAAACGTTCTAGTTTTTTATTTTTAAATTATTTCAATTATATTAATATGTAAAGACATATTTTAATATATTATATATATATAATAACGTAATGTAAACATACAAGATATAATCTAGTAATATATAATAATATCTTATGTTAATCTTATTACAATCTATAAATATAATAACGTAATTTATATATATATAAAATACGTATTATATATTATTATATTAATATGTATAATAATATAATATTTATATAACAACGTAATATTTTTATTAAATATAATATATATTATAAATATTATTATATTAATATGTATGTTATTAATATATTTATATAATAACGTAATATTTTTATTAAATATAATAATGTAATATGTATATGTATATATATATATATATTATTATATTGATATGTATATTATAAATATATATGTATATTATTAATATGTATATTATTAATATATAAGAGTCAAAGGGGGTCATAGGGTGACCTATAACCCTCTTTGACCCATTAAACGATGATATATGTCTCTAGGGGTCCTAGGACCCCTAGGGACATATGTTATCCTTTAATGGGTCAAAGGAGGTCCCTTTGACCCATTAAATGATGACATATGTCCCTAGGACCTCCAGGGACATAGCCGAATCGTTCATATCGGTAAAAGGGGGTCATAGGGTGACCTATGACCCCTTTTGACTCATTAAACGACGACATATGTCTCTAGCGGTCCTAGGACCCCTAAGGACATATTCGAATGGGTATTATGGGTCAAAGGGGGTCATAAGGTGAACTATGACCCTCTTTGACCCATTAAATGATGACATATGTTCCTACAGGTCCTAGGACCCCTAGGGACATAGTCAAATCATTCATATGGGTCAAAGGGGGTCATAGGGTGACCTATGACCCCCTTTGACCCATTAAATGATGACATATGTCCCTAGGGGTCCTAGGACCCCTAAGGACATAGTCAAATCATTCATGTGGGTCAAAGGGGGTCATAGGGTGACCTATGACCCCCTTTGACCCATTAAACGACGACATATGTCCCTAGGGGTCCTAGGACCTCTAGGGACATATTTGAATGGGTAATATGGGTCAAAGAGGGTCATAGGGTGACCTATGAACCTCTTTAACCCATTAAACGACGACATATGTCCCTAGGGGTCCTAGGACCCCTAGGGACATATTCCAATCGTTCATATGGGTCAAAGGGGGTCATACGGTGACCTATGACCATCTTTGACCCATTAAACGACGATATATGTCTCTAGGGGTCCTAGGACCCCTAGGGACATATTCGAATGGGTAATATGGGTCAAAGGGGGTCATAGGGTGACCTATGACCCTCTCTGACTCATTAAACGACGACATATTTCTCTAGGGGTCCTTGGACCCCTAGAGAGATATTCGAATTGTTCATATGGGTCAAACGGGGTCATAGGGTGACCTATGATCCCCTTTGACCCATTAAACGACGACATATTCGAATGGGTAATATGGGTCAAATGGGGTCATAGGGTAACCTATGACCCTCTTTGACCCATTAAACGATGACATATGTCCCTAGGGGTCCTCGGACCCCTAGGAACATATTCGACTCGTTCATATGGGTCAAAGGGGGTCATAGGGTGACCTATGACCCTCTTTGACCCATTAAACGACGACATATGTCCCTAGGGGTCCAAGGACCCCTAGGGACATATTTGAATCGTTCATATGGGTCAAAGGGGGTCATAGGGTGACCTATGACCCTCTTTGACCCATTAAATGATGACATATGTCCCTAGGGGTCCTAGGACCCCAAGGGACATATTCGAATCATACATATGGGTCAAAGGGGGTCATAGGGTGACATATGACCCTCTTGACCCATTAAATGACGATATATGTCTCTAGGGGTCCTAGGACCCCTAGGGACATATTCGAATGGGTAATATGGGTCAAAGGGGGTCATAGGGTGCCCTATGACCCTCTTTGACCCATTAAACGATGACATATGTCCCTAGGGGTCCTTGGACCCCAAGAGACATATTCGAATGGGTAATATGGGTCAAAGGGGGTCATAGGTCACCCTATGACCCTCTTTGACCCATTAAACGATGACATATGTCCATAGGGGTCCTAAAACTCTAGGGACATATTCGAATTGTTCATATGGGTTAAAGGGGGTCATACGTCACCCTATGACCCCCTTTGACCCATTAAACGACGACATATGTCCCTAGGGGTCCTAGGACCCCTAGGGACATATTTGAATGGGTAATATGGGTCAAATGGAGTCATAGGGTAACCTATGACCCTCTTTGACTCATTAAATGATGACATATGTCTCTAGAGGTCCTAGGACCCCTAAGGACATATTCGAATCGTTCATATGGGTAAAAGGGGGTCATAAGGTGACCTATGACCCTCTTGACACATTAAACGACGATATATGTCTCTAGGGGTCCTAGGACCCCTAGGGAGATATTCGAATATGTAATATGGGTCAAAGGGGGTCATAGGGTGACCTATGACCCTCTTTGACCCATTAAACGATGACATATGTCCCTAGGGGTCCTCGGACCCCAAGGGACATATTTGAATGAGTAATATGGGTCAAATGGGGTCATAGGGTGACCTATGACCCTCTTTGACCCATTAAACGACGACATATGTCCCTAGGAGTCCTAGGACCCTAGGGACATATTCCAATCGTTCATATGGGTCAAAAGGGGTCATAGAGTGACCTATGACCCCTTTTGACCCATTAAACGAAAACATATGTCCCTAGGGGTCCTAGGACCCCTAGGGATATATTTGAATCATTCATATGAGTCAAAGGGGGTCATAGGGTGACCTATGACCCCCTTTGATGCACTAAACGACGACATATGTTTGAATGGGTAATATGGGTCAAATGGGGTCATAGGGTAACCTATGACCCTCTTTGACCCTTTAAATGACAACATATGTCTCTAGGGGTCCTAGGACCCCTAGGGACATATTCGAATCGTACATATGGGTCAAAGAGGGTCATAGGGTAACCTATGACCCTCTTTGACCCATTAAACGATGATATATGTCTCTAGGCGTCCTACGACCCCTAAGAACATATTCGAATGGGTAATATAGGTCAAAGGGGGTCATAGGGTGACCTATGACCCTCTCTAACCCATTAAATACGAGATATGTCGCTAGGGGTCCTAGGACCCCTAGAGACATATTCGAATGGGTAATATGGGTCAAAGGGGGTCATAGGGTGACCTATGACCCCGTTTGACCCATTAAATGACGACATATGTTTCTAGGGGTCCTAGGACCCCTAGGGACATATTCGAATGAGTATTATGGGTAAAAGGGGGTCATAGGTCACCCTATGACCCTCTTTGACCCATTAAATGACGACATATGTCCCTAGTTGTCCTTGGACCCCAAGGGACATTCGAATGGGTAATATGGGTCAAATAGGCTCATAGAGTGACCTATGACCCTCTTTGACCCATTAAACGACGACATATGTCCCTAGGGGTCCTAGGACCCTAAGTACATATTCCAATCGTTCATATGGATCAAAGGGGCTCATAGGGTGTCCTGTGACACCCTTTGACCCATTAAACGACAACATATGTCTCTAGGGGTCTTAAGACCCCTAGGGACATATTTGAATCGTTCATATGAGTCAAAGGGGGTCATAGGGTGACCTATGACCCCCTTTGATGCATTAAACGACGACATATGGTTGACATATTCGAATGTGTAATATGGGTCAAATAGGGTCAAAGGGTAACCTATGACCCTCTTTGACCCTTTAAATGACGACATATGTCGCTAGGGGTCTTAAGAACCCTAGGGACATATTCAAATCATACATATGAGTCAAAGGGGGTCATAGGTCACCCATTAAACGATGATATATGTCTCTAAGGGTCCTAGGACCCCTAGGGACATATTCGAATGGGTAATATGGGTCTAAGGGGGTCATAGGGTGACCTATGACCCTCTTTGACCCATTAAACGATGATATATGTCTCTAGGGGTCCTAGGACCCCTAGGGACATATTCGAATGGGTAATATGGGTCAAAGGGGGTCATAGGGTGACCTATGACCCTCTCTGACCCATTAAACGACAAGATATGTCGCTAGGGGTCCTTAGACCCCTAGGGACATATTCAAATGGGTAATATGGGTCAAAGGGGGTCATAGGGTGACCTATGACCCCTTTTAACCCATTAAACGATGACATATGTCCCTAGGGGTCCTAGGACCCTAAGGACATATTCTAATCGTTTATATGGGTCAAAGGGGGTCATAGGGTGACCTATGACCCCCTTTGACCCATTAAACGATAACATATGTCCCTAGGGGTCCTTGGACCCCTAGGGACATATTCAAATGGGTAATATGGGTCAAAGGGGGTCATAGGGTGACCTATGACCCCTTTTAACTCATTAAACGATGACATATGTCTCTAGGGTTCCTAGGACCCCTAGGGACATATTCGAATGGGTATTATGGGTCAAAGAGGGTCATAGGGTGACCTATGACCCTCTTTGACCTATTAAACGATGACATATGTCCCTAGGGGTCCTCGGACCCTAAGAGACATATTCAAATGGGAAATATGGGTCAAATTGGGTCATAGGGTGACCTATGACCCTATTTGACCCATTAAACGATGACATATGTCCCTAGGAGTCCTAGGACCCTAAGGACATATTCCAATCGTTTATATGGGTCAAAGGGGGTCATAGGGTGACCTATGACCCCCTTTGACCCATTAAACGATAACATATGTCCCTAGGGGTCCTAGGACCCCTAGGGACATATTTGAATCGTTCATATGAGTCAAAAGGGGTCATAGGTCACCCTATGACCCCCTTTGATGCATTAAACGAGGACATATGTTCCTAGGGGTCCTAGGGACATATTCGAATGGGTAATTTTGGTCAAATGGGGTCATAGGGTAACTTATGACCCTCTTTGACCCTTTAAATGACGACATATGTCTCTAGGGGTCCTAGGACCCCTAAGGACATATTTGAATCGTACACATGGGTCAAAGTAGTTCATAGGGTGACCTATGACCCTCTTGACCCATTAAACGACGATATATGTCTCTAGGGGTCCTAGGACCCCTAGGGACATATTCGAATGGGTAATATGGATCAAAGGGGGTCATAGGATGACCTATGACCCTCTTTGACCCATTAAACGACGATATATGTCTCTTGGGGTCCTAGGACCCCTAGGGACATATTCGAATGGGTAATATGGGTCAAAGGGGGTCATAGGGTGATCTATGACCCTCTCTGACCCATTAAACGACGAGATATGTCGCTAGGGGTCCTAGGACCCTTAGGGACATATTCGAATGGGTAATATGGGTCACAGGGGGTCATAGGGTGACCTATGACCCCCTTTGACCCATTAAACGACGACATATGTCTTTAGGGGTCCTAGGACCCCTGGGGACATATTGGAATTGGTATTATGGGTCAAAGGGGATCATAGGTCACCCTATGACCCTCTTTGACCCATTAAACGATGACATGTGTCTCTAGGGGTCCTCGAACCCCAAGGGACATATTCGAATGGGTAATATGGGTCAAATGGGGTCATAGCGTTACCTATGACCCTCTTTGACCCATTAAAAAATGACATATGTCCCTAGGGGTCATAGGACCCTAGGGACCTATTCCAATCGTTCATATGGGTCAAATAAGGTCATAGGGTGACCTATGACCCCCTTTGACCCACTAAACGACAACATATGTCCCTAGGGGTCGTAGGACCCCTAGGGACATATTTGAATCGTTCATATGAGTCAAAGGGGGTCATAGGGTGACCTATGACCGCCTTTTATGCATTAAACGATGACATATGTCCCTAGGGGTCCTAGGACCCCTAGGGACATATTCGAATGTGTAATATGGGTCAAATGGGGTCATAGGGTAACCTATGACCCTCTTTGACTTTTTATATGACGACATATGTCTCTAGGGGTCCTAGGACCCTTAGGGAGATATTCGAATCGTACATATGGGTTAAAGGGGGTCATAGGTAACCCTATGACCCTCTTTGACCCATTAAACAATGATATATGTCTCTAGGGGTCCTAGGACCCCTAGGGACATATTCGAATAGGTAATATGGGTCAAAAGGGGTCATAGGGAGACCTATGACCCTCTCTGACTTATTAAACGACGAGATATGTCGCTAGGGGTCCTAGGACCCCTAGAGACATATTCGAATGGATAATATGGGTCCAATGGGGTCATAGGGTGACCTATGACCCCCTTTGACCCATTAAACAATGACATATGTCTCTAGGGATCCTAGGACCCCTAGGGACATATTCGAATGGGTATTATGGGTCAAAGGGGGTCATAGGGTGACCTATGACAATCTTTGACCCATTAAACGACGACATATGTCCCTAGGGGTCCTCGAACTCCAAGGGACATATTCAAATGGGTAATATGAGTCAAATGGGGTCATAGGGTGACCTACGACCCTCTTTGACCTATTAAACGATGACATATGTCCCTAGGGGTCCTAGGACCGTAGGGACATATTCCAATCGTTCATATGGGTCAAAGGGGGTCATAGGGTGACCTATGACCCACTTTGACCCATTAAATGACAACATATGTCCCTAGGGGTCCTAGGACCCCTAGGGACATATTTGAATCGTTGATATGAGTCAAAGGGGGTCATAGGGTGACCTATGACCCCCTTTGATGCATTAAACATCGACATATGTTCTTAGGGGTCCTATGACCCCTAAGGACATATTCGAATGGGTAATATGGATCAAATGGGGTCATAGGGTAACTTATGACCCACTTTGACCCTTTAAATGATGACATATGTCTCTAGGGGTCCTAGGACCCCTAGGGACATATTTGAATCGTACATATGGGTCAAAGGGGGTCATAGGGTGACCTATGACCCTCTTGACCAATTAAACGACGATATATGTCTCTAGGGGTCCTAGGACCCCTAGGTACATATTCGAATGGGTAATATGGGTCAAAGGGGGTAATAGGGTGACCTATGACCCTATTTGACCCATTAAATGACGATATATGTCTCTAGGGGTCCTAGGACCCCTAGGGAGATATTCGAATGGGTAATATGGGTCAAAGGGGGTCATAGGGTGACCTATGACCCTCTTTAACCCATTAAACGACGAGATATGTCGCTAGGGGTCCTAGGACCCCTAGGGACATATTCGAATGGGTAATATGGGTCAAAGGGGGTCATAGGGTGACCTATGACCCTTTTGACCCATTAAACGATGACATATGTCTCTAGGGGTCCTAGGACCCCTAGGGACATATTTGAATGGGTATTATGGGTCAAAGGGGGTCATAGGGTGACCTATGACCCTCTTTGATCCATTAAACGACGACATATGTTCTTAGAGGACCTCAGACCCCAAAGGACATATTCGAATGGGTAATATGGGTCAAATGGGGTCATAGGGTGACCTATGACCCTCTTTGACCCATTAAACGACGACATATGTCCCTAGGGGTCCTAGGACCGTAGGGACATATTCCAATTGTTCATATTGGTCAAAGGGGGTCATAGGGTGACCTATGACCCCCTTTGACCCATTAAATGACAACATATGTCCCTAGGGGTCCTAGGACCCCTAGGGACATATTTGAATCATTCATATGAGTCAAAGGGTGTCATAGGGTGACCTATGACCCCCTTTGATGCATTAAACGACGACATATGTCCCTAGGGGTCCTAGGACCCCTAGGGACATATTCGAATGGGTAATATGGGTCAAATGGGGTCATAGGGTAACCTATGACCCTCTTTGACCCTTTAAATGACAACATATGTCTCTAGGGGTCCTAGGACCCCTAGGGACATTCGAATCGTACATATGGGTCAAAGGGTGTCATAGGGTTACCTCTGACCCTTTTGACCCATTAAACGATGATATATGTCTCTAGGGGTCCTAGGACCCCTAGGGACATATTCGAATGGGTAATATGGGTCAAAGGGGTTCATAGGGTGACCTATGACCCTCTTTGACCCATTAAACGATGATATATGTCTCTAGGTGTCCTAAGACCCCTAAGGACATATTCGAATGGGTAATATGGGTCAAAGGGGGTCATAGGGTGACCTATGACCCTCTCTGACCCATTAAACGATGAGATATGTCGCTAGGGGTCCTAGGACCCCTAGGGACATATTCGAATGGGTAATATGGGTCAAAGGGGGTCATAGGGTGACCTATGACCCCCTTTGACCCATTAAACGACGAAATATGTCTCTATGGGTCCTAGGACCCCTAGGGACATATTCGAATGGGTATTATGGGTCAAAGGGGGTCATAGGTCACCCTATGACCCTCTTTGACCCATTAAACGATGACATATGTCCCTAAGGGTCCTTGGACCCCAAGGGACATATTCGAATGGGTAATATGGGTCAAAGGGGGTCATAGGGTGACCTATGACCCTCTTTGACCCATTAAATGACGACATATGTCCGTAGGGGTCCTAGGACCCCTAGGGACATATTTGAATCATTCATATGAGTCAAAGGGGGTCATAGGGTGACCTATGACCGCCTTTGATCCATTAAACGGTGACGTATGTCCTTAGGGGTCCTAGGAGCCCTAGGGCCATAGTCGAGTCGTTCATATGGGTCAAAGGGGGTCATAGGGTGACCTATGACCCCCTTTGACCCATTAAATGACGACCCTCTTTGTATTATATATTATTATATTAATATGTATAATAATATAATATATATATATATAACAACGTAATATTTTTATTAAATATAATATATATTATAAATATTATTATATTAATATATTTGTTATTAATATATCTATATAATAACGTAATATTTTTGTATATATAATGTAATATTTTAGGATATACTATTTATACTATTTTAGGATAATAATTATAATATAAATAAACACTATATATTAATATTATTATATGTGTAGTAATAATAATAATACTATTATAGCTATAATAATAATATATATTAATACTATATATTGTAGCTTAATATAAATAAACACTATATATTTACACTATTATCTCTATATTAATAATATTAATACTATTATAGGTCTAATAATAATATTGATACTATAGGTATATTAATACTATTTTATATTAATATTATTGATATTTTATACTAATACTAATATACTATTAACTTAGTTATAAATTAAAGTCGTTTGCCTCCAAATATTTTCATAATATTAATATTATTGTGGCAAAGGAGGGAAACCTTAGCAAGTTTTCCCCCCAAAAGTCCTCTTCCTATATCGGATATCCGATCCTAGATCGGATATCCGATCTATTATCGGATATCCGAGTATACTGGCATCAATTTCAAATATTTGACTGTCCCTACAGACCCGAAAACATTACTTTTTTACCTCTTTTTTCACGGGATTTGTAAAAAGTCATGTTTTGGGGCCCAACCAATCGAAAAGAATTTGAAAATATAACCTTAGGTTTTCGAATTTGTCATCTGAATGGGGAGCAGCAGTCGCCGAAAGAATAAACGTAAAAGGAAGATATCCAATGAAGACATTGCAACATATAGGGAAAACGACAAAATGAAACACCAAAAAAAAAGACAAGGTATGCTAAATATCAATCAAGTTGACGATGAATTAATAGAAGGTGAAATCATAGAGTCAGATAATGAAAATGTACAGTTGGGGAATGAAAATGTACCTATTGAAAATGATAATGCGGAAATTGAAAATGTAGAGATTGAAAATTTTGAAGAAGAAATGCCACCAAGTCATAATCCAAATTGCATAATTGACCATGTCGAAGATGACAATGCATAGGAACTTAATGCACAAGAACCTTACATATCTCCTAATTATAATCGACATGAAGGTTCTAAAACACCAAAATGGATAATTGAAATTGATGAAATGATTATGACTAGTTTGGAAGGAAAAAAATCAGAAAGAACCATTCGGTTATGGGCTTCAAGACTATATCAGATGTTTTTCGGCAACAAGACAGTGGTAGAGCAATGTCAGCTTTTCATGCACTTATTAAAGATGCAAAAGATGAGACCTATGCTTTCCAAATTGAAAATTCGTGTCAATAAAAAGTTGGAAAGAAATGCCATTATTGTGAAGAATCTTTTCAGTGCTCTCAATAGCGTTGGAAAAAATAGAAGAGAGAAGGATAATAGAGCTACTCGAAGGGTTATTACAACCTCTTTGGTAAGTCATCATTTGAGAAAGGGTAGATATATGAGACAAACTTGTATTGATTTGAATCTAAATCGTACTACTTTGAGAAGAGCACTTAGTCGACGAGAGAAAATTGATGATCCTCTTCAAAATGAAACATGGGCATTTGGTGGGAGACTTCCACGTTTTGATAAGAAGCTATCCGACGATGTGAAGGAAGAAATTATACAATTTTGGTACTCTAACTCACGAGTATCACCCAATGCTAAAGATGTCTTAAAGTTGAGAATTGGCATCAGAGACCACACGCCACATCCTAAACACTATTTGGAGGTAAGTCAAACTATGTTGTTCAAACAATTTAGAGAGAGTCATCCAAGTGTTCATATATCACAAAGGGCTTTTGAATCTTTGAAGCCATTTTATTGTGTGCCACTCAAAATTCAAAATACATGTTGTTGCAAATATCATGTTGAGTTTTCTATGCACCATGAAATATTATGCTCCATCTGTTCTACTTTGCATAGTAAAGAAATGTTGGAAGATTGTGGGGCTAGTGGGCTTCCAAAATCATCAAGAGACTTGTTAGATCAACTCTTATGTCGTAGAGTTGATGGTTGTTCCTTTTATAAAAATTCTTGCTTAAATGAGAAGTGTTCAGAATGTGGTGGCTTATCCAAGTTTGACACATGTTTCCATGAGGGGTGTGAACAAGATCTTGGAAAGACAATAGTGAAAAAAAGGGTCAATAAAATGGTGAAATACACATTGAAGAGTGGGAGTGAGAGCTCTAGATGTGAATTGTTTGGAAAAGATATCAATGTGGCTAATTTTATTTCAGATTTCAAGGCAAATCTTTTTTACAAGTATGCAAGACATAGTCACAGGTCTCAGCGGTTGGATCAACAATTTAGAACGTGTAAGGAGACTTTTCCCATTGGCACTATTATATCAGTTGTTGATTTTGCTGAGAACTACAAATTGCAACCTCAAAATGAGACACAATCTCAGTATTACAACTCTATTCAGATTGCAATTTTTGTTCACATAACATATAGACATGCCCCTGATATTGTGGAAGATAATCGAAAGATTATTAGAGAGTATCATTTTTATATGAGTGATGATAGATCTCACTCTCACGAGTTTGTGCAACATTGTTTCGAGAAATTTTTTTATTTCTTACATGAGCATGCAATTGCTATGGATAGACATATCATTTGGTCAAATAACTGTACAGGTCAATTCAAGAATGCTCACATATTTTATTGGTTGTGTAGGATGCACGTAGAGAGAGGGGTGCCTCATATTTGGTGTTTTTTTGAGTCCGACCATGGAAAAGGGGAACATGATGGAGCAGGGGCATGTGTGAAGAGAGCTCTAGTTAAGGAGCAACTGAAGATTTCAACAACAGAGCTTCTTGATGCGCGTAGCATTGTTGATTGGTGTAGTTTAGCATTATCACAGGGGGAGACTCTTAATTCAGTGGTACGTAGGTTCTTTTGGTTGGTTGAGGAAGGGTCCATAGGTGATAGATCAGATTGTGCTACAATGACAAACTCATAAAAAATGCATTCATTTCGGAGCTCTAATTCTAGTACATGGACCATTTGGACACGACAACTAGCTTGTTTTTGTCGTACTTGTTTTCAGTGTGATTGGGATCACTGTGAGTCAAGTGAGTGGGTGGACACATGGGCTCCACATTATCTTACTCCATTGTCTATCATACCCTCTATCAAAAATGATGACATGGAAAGTTCACTTGAGCATAATCATCTATCAGATCTACTTCAGCCAGGACATGTCTTTGCATTGGTTGCACCACAGGGGAATAGAAATCCGATTATTGGTTAGCACGTTGTGTAAGAGGAAAAAAAAAACTTGCACAACCGATCACAGATGATGATGGATTCACGTATCCTACTGGTTCAGTGGTTGTTGCTAGAACATGGCTGCGAACATACGTGCTTAGAAGGAACGGAATTCCTACATTCAAAGACTATCAGAAGCACAAAGTAATTCTCATATATTCGCATCTTATTATAGCAACAAATGTAAAGTTATTAAAGCATCAAGGAAGACCAAAAGTAAAAGAACTTTTTACTATTGCTAATGCTGATCATGAAGCCTTGTTGGAGACCCTAAAATAGAGAGAGGACCCTATTGGAATACTTGACTAGGTATATATACTTCTTATGTTATTTTCTTCATAATGATTTAATGAATTGATGATTATCTTGTTTAATACAATAAGTTACTAATTTTTGTATGATATTGGAATGTAGGTACATCATGAAGAGTTGGAGGGGGGTGGTATTGGGGAGAATTTCTAAAATTTATGATGTATTATGATGTAAAATGTGTAATTTTTTGTATATGGTTTTTGTATTTTGGTACGTTCTTTGTGAGGAATTATAAGAGGAAGATATTGAACAAGCTCTTCCAAATCATATTTGCATGTGATACAAGGCTATAACGACAATTTTAAGAGCATTTATAACTATATGAAAGATAATTGCATGCGGATATCTTATTACAAATTTGGTTTTTTCCTTATTTGACATAAAGCTGACATTATGATTATTAAAACTATTTTTATCAAACTAATCAAATAAGAAAAATCCATAAAGTACGGATGAACAATTAGAATACTTGATTTCTTCCATTTTACAACCAATCATAGCATTTGAAAGCATAAAGAGTCATAATATTGTATAATGTTTTGAAAGACTTTCATATTGAAAAGTTGTATGAAGCACATTTGGGATAAGCCATAAAATCCATGAAAGAAGATAGCATGTAGGATAAGCAATTAAAGCCAATAAGCAAGATAGCACATGCATACTGACATGATATGAAGTTGGATATGAAGGCTATGAGTGGATGAGTCATTAGAGGTATCAACAATCCCATCATAAATGAGATCTTGGATTTTATGTTTCAACAATATGGAATCTTTAGTTTTATGAAATTTTCTTCCATGGAGATTAATTTAAGAATGCCCCGTGTGTATGTAAAGGTCTTAAGGGAGATTAATTTAAGAATGCAATATTCTCCTCTAACCTTTTCTCAAGTTTAGAATTGATTTCTATCATGTTCTTAGAGAGATGAAGGTAAGAAAGATTATTTGTCTCTTCTAGCTCTTTGTATTGAACATATAGAAAGAGAGATGACAAGTGAACAAATTTAAGTGTAGTCAATAGATCAAGGAAACCATTTAGTGAAAGAAATTCTTAGTATGCATATCATGGACCATGAAGTTAGAAAATACCAATAGCTCTAAGACCAAAGAGCCATTTTAAGTATGTTCAAGCAGTAGAGACATAGAAAATCAAAGTCAATTTATGAAACTCCCCTTAGCAAAAAATGCAAACAAATATTTGCATTTGACATTTTGACTTGGTTGAAAAAGTTTGACAATAATTGATAATATTGCAAGCTTGATGTTCAAAAGCAATTTTTTTTCCAAGAAAGATAGTGACACATGGAGTAGTCTTCAAACAATCATCCATCATTTGCGGCCACCTCGTACCGAGGAGTCTCCAAGGTGCTCTAAGTGCATTTGGAGGTCGATCTTTCGAGGGTCATAACTCAGAGCTCGTGAGGGCTATTGATGAACTGTCAAATGCTACACGATGATGATCCTGAGGCCTAAAATAACCTATCTCATTTTCGAGAGATCACATTCTGTTTGGATTCAGCACAGCGATCTCGCTCGATGCCAAAACTCGCAGTGTGCCTCAGTTCATAGGTGCACCACAGCGTAACTTTGAAATTGCTGATCTTGGCATCGAATCGTCAGTGCCATTAGCTCCGGATGGGCTGGTGAACCCTAGTCACACCCTTGTTCTAGCCACAAAGACCATCCATCATTTGCGGCCACCCCGTACCGAGGAGTCTCCAAGGTGCTCTAAGTGCATTTTGAGGTTGATCTTTCGAGGGTCATAACTCAGAGCTTGTGAGGGCTATCGATGAACTGTCAAATTCTACAAGACGGTGATCTTGAGGCCTAAAATAACCTATCTCATTTTCAAGAGATCACATTCCGTTTGGATTCAGCACAGCGATCTCTCTCGATGCCAAAACTCGTAGTGTGCCTTAGTTCATAGGTGCACCATAGCGTAACTTTGAAACCGCTGATCTTGGCATCGAATCGTTAGTGCCATTAGCTCCGGATGGGCGGTTGAACCCTAGTTACACCCTTTTTTTGGCCACGAAGACCATCCATCATTTGCAGCCACCCCGTACCGAGGAGTCTTCAAGGTGCTCTAAGTGCATTTTGAGGTTGATCCTTCGAGGGTCATAACTCAGAGCTCGTGAGGGCTATCGACGAACTATCAAATGCTACAGGATGGTGATCCTAAGGCCTAAAATAACCTATCTCATTTTTGAGAGATCACATTTCGTTTGGATTCAACACAACGATCTCGCTCGATGCCAAAACTCGCAGTGTGCCTCAGTTCATAGGTGCACCACAGCGTAACTTTGAAACCGTTGATCTTGGCATCGAATCGTCAGTCCCATTAGCTCCAGATGAGCGGGTGAACCCTAGTCACACCTTTGTTCTGGCCATGAAGACCATCCATCATTTGCAGCCACCCTCTACCAAGGAGTCTTTAAGGTGCTCTAAGTGCATTTTGAGGTCGATCCTTCGAGGGTCATAACTCAGAGCTCATGAGGGCTATCGATGAACCGTTAGAGGAGACAAGTTTGTAAGGATGGAGTGGCTTAGTGTTTTTGCTAAAATAAGTTAGTGGGAAGGCTTTATTAGAGGGTCTTGGCCAAACTAGTGGGGTGTTTGCCAAAATTTCTTGTTTTATTTCTACTTGGTTTTGTTTTCTTGTTTTGTGCTTGAGTTCGAAAAATGTATTGAAGGGCTTAAGTTGGGTTTGAAAAATGTATTGAGAACCTTGGAGTATGGGCTCCATTGTAAGCCATAACATTTCATATCTTGCTGGGGGTGATAAGGAAAGTATGGTGTAGAAAGGAAGTTTGAGGAGTTACAGCTGATGGTAGTGGGTTTGGAGGAGGAAATGTGGAGGCCCTGAGAGGTCATTAAATGGTTCATTTATGATAGCCCCGAGAGGGCATGAAATTTGGTGAATTATGATAGCCCCGAGAGGGCATGAAAATTGTTTATTGCAAATATGGTTTGGTATGGAAAGTCTCCATTTTAGAACACACCTTCACCCTATGTTTATGGTTCCATCTGTGAAGCCATTGTGAAATAGTCTTGGGGGGAAATTGTTCAATTTTGAAATGTAATGTTTATGCAATGAAAGATTGTATGTGTATCCCAGTTTGAGCCTTGTTCCCTAGCGCGGGGGTGGTCTCTTTGAGGCCTATGGTTGGGTGGAAAGCACCCATGGTCCTTGTTATTTTTTTGTGTTGCATATGCAGATTTGTGTCCAAGGGAGCAATGGAAATGGCTTGGAATGATCATCTTGCAGATTGATGTTAGATGAGAAAACTTGACATTGTGCCCTCATTTGTGAAGGAGGATTCACCAACTTGTTCATGTTCTCAACGATCATGTTGGACAATGTTCATGCTACTCATTGTCCATATCTTTCAATGTCCATGTTCCTTATGATTTTTAAAAGTCCCTTATGTTGCCCCATTGTGATGGAAGGAGATTGTATCATTGTTACCTAATGTACGTGTAGAAGAAAATATTGATAAGGTTGTATATGCATGTTTCATTTGGAGTTTATATTGTTATGAAAGCATTGGTATGAGTCACAGATTTGCTTTGACATCATTGTTATCATTTGAAAATGTGAAAGAAAGTTTTCTCCTTATGGTATTGTAAATGACTAGTTGATAATAACAATCCATAGATGTTATGTGATACCATTGATTGTATAAATTTAAAACTTAGTAGATTGCTTACAATCTTGTTGCGCACTCAATAATTTGGTGAGGAAGCAATGTTGATAGATAATGAGGATATAGTAATATAATAATTGTCACATTAATATATATTGTAATGATTAATGAATGTGTGTACATTGGTAATGAGGATAATAAGTAATTCTGATCCCCTTCCATTACATGCTAGAATCACGACCTAGTCCATATGATACAACTGACAGACCCTAATAGAATATTAGTATCAGAGGCTTGTTAGGATATGAATTACCTCATTAATTTATGAGTGTTGTATCTTGAACTTGCTCGTTTGACTCGTGACGCTAACTTGAACTAGACTGTCATCCAATCTATTTGAAAACCACCTGTGACTAAAATGTTAACACCTTCACACTATTCACATGAGTCTTGAACTCCTATTCAATGATAACCTTGTTTTACAATATGTAATTTCTTATGCGACTTCATAAGCTAAAAAAAAAAAAAAAAATTGTTGTGTTTTTACTAGTAAAATTTAGGGCATGACACATGATCCACGATAAATTGAACAATACTAGATACTAAATTAATATGTATATCATTATGCACGTAAATGATAAAAATATATATCAAAATACATGTATCCATAGAAAAAATTTTACACAAATATATATCAAAGATCATGTATCCATAGACAAAGTACTCAAATATATATATATCAAAATACATAGATCCATATACAAAATGTGGCTGATCCTGCCATCAGAATGTGTATAATATCAATGTTTCTATATACAATGTGGCATATGCCATCTCAAAATGTCTCATGATGCATCCTACGAAAACTATACTATCCTAGGGTGTTGGTGGATGATCAAAATGTAGCCTCTTTGCTACACTAGGTGGATCGGATGCCTCCTACATAAACAAAAAAGGAAAACCCAAAGTTAGACTACTAAATTTATATGATTCTATGTGTCTAACATTGAATTACTCAAATGCATAATGATCTTTTTCGTATTGGAGATTAATACTATCAAAATTTCATAATAAATACCTCTCTCATCGACCTCCTGCGTCGGTTAGGAGTCCTCTCGTATGCCCTCGGCAATGCTGGTACCTCTGTGATTGTGGGCTGTATATGTTCAAATACCTTTGTCAGATGAATCTACAATTTAAACTATAACATTATAATTCATAGCATGCTAAATTTATAACATATTTAATCATGAATTCAAACTACAACTTACTATTGTAGGCTCCTCCTCAGGAGTGAGAGGCCGCGTCATCAAATCTACATAACTATCTCGTCGAACCTCATGTGCACTAGGAGTCTCCTATGAGATACAAAATAGTAGTTGTTAATATCACGGAAATTAGTTTTGAATTTATTTATGAAGATAAGCAATGCAAGAGCATCCCATGCTCATCAGGGGAACATTGAAGATCCAAGGCATTATAGAGGTCATGGAACATCTCTTGAAGTCAATTGGGCAATCCTTGCACCAATTATGGCTCATGGAAGCATACAAAGTTATAATGCTGGACTCATATGTGGAAGAAAGTTGTAATTGGGCATGAGATAGGATTTTAGGATTTCATATGGTAGATGTGTCATTTAATAGGTTCATGTAGGTTGTCATGATCATATCTTGTCATTAGACAAGTCAAAACATTCTAGAATTGAGTTTTGGGGTTTGAACAAGCAGGCCCTAGTTTTTAAGCCATTTTAAGGAGGGTTTTGAAGTTTGGGTGTTTAGGAGTGTGACCAAGACCTATAATCTTGAAAATCCTTAGTGTGTTGGTCACTTTGTTGAAGCCTTGGTGTGTCTAATTCCTCCTTGTGTGTCCCAAAGTTGAAAGGTACATAAGTGGTGTCCAGAGATTTCTTGGTGAGGAAAGAAAGAGAATCAATGAGTTGGCCCTTGGGAAGGAAGAAAACTTGTTGTGAAAATGCCTCCTAAAAATCAAATGGCTAGAGAACTTGAAGAATTGAGAGAAGAGTTGGCAAAAGAGAAAAGAGAGAGGAGAGAACTTGAAGCATCTAGAGTGAGGGAAGAAAGATAGATGAGAAGAGAGAGGCTGAAGCTTATTGCAAGGATAGAATCCTTAGAAAAGGAAAGGCAAGAACCTAGAGGAGAAGAGGTTAGAGGAAGAAATCATGGAGAGAACCATGAAGAAGAAGAGGTTGGTAATGCAAGGCAAGAGCATGAGACAACAAATGATCCTGAAGAAAGGAGATTTATGAGAATCATTAAGGTAGTACAAGGTAATGGTGGGAAGAATCATATTGATTTTCCAATATACCAGGGTAAAATGGATAGTGAAGAAGTGCTAGGGTGGATAGAGGCCCTTGAGAACTACTTTGATCTTGAAGACATAGAGGCAGATAAGAACGTAAAAGTAGCAACAACAAGACTGAGAGGAACATCACTCACTTGGTGGACTAGTGTTTAGAATGAGAGAGAGGAAAGGTGGTGCAAGGCACCTAACCTATGTGGCAGGGGGGAACAAGTATCTCTGTTGCCGGACACCTTGCCACCCCATGAAAGCGAGGATTCAAGTAGATTAGGAAGTTGGAATAAAGGTTTGGTCCATATTTTACAAGTTGGTCTATGTTTTGTAATAAAGGCACATGTAAGGCCCACAAGAATTTTGGTGTGGTTATAAACCAAGTGACTCCATGGGACCAAAAGGCCTTAGAATAGGGTATTTAGAGTCTAAACAGTATTAGCAAAAAGTGGTTTTTTGTTTGTTTTATGGTTGGGAATGCCTATATGGTTGTTCCAACGGTCATGTAGACCTTTATATATGTCATATGTGATCTCAGTTGAAAGGGGGAGATCAGAGTGTACGGTGGTTTGGAGAAAAAATAATAAAAACTTCAATTTTCTGGAAATTTACTTAGTTGCATTTAATAAATCCATATGACCAATTTCGAGTCAATGGAATAGTTTAGAAAGTTAGGGAATGCATAAAAAATATAGTTTGAAATTTGAATTTAAAATTCAAACGGTCATATTAGTTTTGGAGGGAAAGTAGTAATTTGGTATTTTTTTGATTAAATAAACCTTTGTAACCAACTTGGTCGGTTGGACAGGTGCATATAAGCCTATTTAAGTTGTAATGAACATATGCAAGACATGAATCATTATTGGTACGGAAAAAATCATAGAAATTGTATAGAACAACAATCATACTTTCCTCTGCATCAATTAAAAAAATAAAAAGTAAATGATACTTATACATACAATGGGGCTCTCTGTGCGAATGAAAATCCCTGATGATCTAAGACGCCGAATCTGTACAGGCTCATCGCCAGTAGCCACACCCTATATACAATAAATAATGTAATTAAATGAGATTACCACAAAAATTTTACAAGAATGCATCAATATTTAATCAATTAGAAAACATCTAATTACCTTTCCTTTGTCAATGCATGCTAGCTCACCCCCCGCACTTTGTCCCCCTGGGGCAGGTGGTATCTGCAAGATAAAAGAAAGATTAGCAACCATATATGCTACAATATCAAATAGAAAAAATAAATGCGAACACAACATAATGTACCATAGATGTCTCAAGGCCAAATGAAATGGCCAAGAGTGTAGCATCATCTATCTGTCTGATCTCCTCCTCGGTCATCAAATAAACATGAATGAAGATCACATACATGTAAAAGTCAGTATGGCTTAAAAATTAAAATTACTCTATTATAAAAATTAACTTTAAATCACATATGTCATAACAAAAAAATGTATACACGTACCGACACTGAAGGAGTCCATGCCTCTACATTCCCCTCCTCTCTCGCATCAGGGTCTGTAGCCTCTGCACGTGCGTCTAGTGTATCCTCGTCTAATACAAAATGATACTCAGGAAGATCACCTATGGGACCCAGGCAAATATTCTTGCATGTAATGCAAGTGTGAGGCACACAAACGTGTGATGAGCTAGCCGATGATGAACTGGCACCAACATCATCAACACATGGAGGCAAGACTAACCTAGCTTGAGATATCATTAGGCTACTCAGCCTATGAATGGCTCTGATGGTCTGAGAGCTAGCCTCTGCCATAATATCTGGATGCTGCACTCGAGGAGGGGGGGAGATATCAGGGGGGGGGGACAAAAGTGCCAAGTTTCTTCCGCTGGGAAGACGGTCTATCCTGAGGAGCTCCTAGTCCTAAGCCCATGTTGGGCTTCATGCTCCAATAGTTCACTTTAAGTTTCAACACAAATTCTGCATATAATTTTTTAAGGAAATAAAATGGTATGTCTAAATTGCCATGTAGAGGGATATCAAAGACCATCCACCAACGGTCCCAAAAATTTGCACGTATGGCGTCATTTGTGCACCATTTAATCGATAGTTTGGTTTTTTTTGGGTCAACTGGTATACCCGTTTTTGGGTTAGCAAAAAGGCTTGCCAAATCATCTTTGGTTATGTTGAGGGCCACGACCTCATCATAATCCAAACCATCATCAAACATCTGGTGCATTTCATCACACCAACGAAGAGCGACATTTTGTTGGTTTGTAAGAGTTTCAATGTTATCCACTATGGTGTTTAACGTGGATAACATAGGAACCAGTGCAGGTACATTATTGTATGTTCTATGCAAACCTCTCAACTCAGTGAGATTTTCATTTATCAAATCCTTGATTCGAGGAGGGTTTTGAGGATGTAGAGGATCATTTGGTGGACTGTTTTGTGGGGATACTGGATCGTTTGGTGGTGGGTTGCGAGGAATATTATTCCCTACCTCAGTGTCATCATTTTGATCAGCCATTCCTATTGAATTGCAAAACGTAATATATATTAAAAAAAAAATCTAAATTTTAACCATTTTTGTCAAAAAAACCCTAGATTCAACTAAAACAAACAAAATCTTGTTAAAATCTATTAAATTTAGGTTAAAAATGAGTCGAGGGGGGGGGGGGGGGAACATACCTGATATCTGATATCCGATTTGCTATCTGATATCCGATCTGACTGGCCCAAATTCGCGTGAAAATAAGGGCCGCGGGTCTGTGATTTTGTGTTTAATCCATGCACAGGTATTGGATATCCGATATTATAATATATATAATATAACATATATATTACATTTTATATATTTTTATATTATATTTTATATTTATTATATTAATTTACTATATATTATAGTATAAAATATTATTATTATAATTTATAATATATTATACTTTTTTATTATATATTATATTATAAGATATTTCTTTTTATTATTATATTATATTACATTAATATATATTATAATATATGAAATATTATATTATATTATTATAATATAATATGTTATTATAATATTATTATTATAGTATAATATTATATGATTATAATATAATAATATTATTATTATTATATTATAGTATAATAATTATTATAATAATAATATTAAATAATAATAATATTATTATAATATAATAGTATGATATATTATTTAATAATATTATTATTATTTTATATCAATAATAATAATATTAAATAATATATCATACTATTATATGATTTTAATTATTAGTCGGATATTGGATTTAAAATCGGATATCCGATATCAAATCAGATATCCAATATGATATCGAATATCCGATATGATATCGGATATCTGATAAGGCTCGGCTTAACCTTCCAGGTTTGGTTCCTGGATAGGTAGAAAAAAGTCAGAGCGGATTTTGAAGCGCTTTTAGGCGTCTTCAAACTCTTTTTTTTTCACATCGCCACTTTTTGGCACACCATGATCCTGCACATACCCTCCTATGACCCTTTTTGACCCATTCGATGACATTATGTGTGCTTAGGGGTCATAAGATACTCTATTACCCCTTTTGACTCATTTTTACACATAACATATATTCTTAGTATCCCTAGGAATGTATTTTCTTATTTAATGAGTCTAAATGGGTCATAGGGAACTTTATAGTCCCATTCGACCCATTCAAATAGATAATGTATGTCCCTAGGGTCTTAGGACCCCTTTCAACCCATATAAATGATTATAATATGTCCCTAGGGGTCATAGGTCCCCTAGAGACATATGTTGTCATAAGATGTGTCGAAGCTAATAATTATAATATGTTCCTAGGGTCCTGGGACCCCTAGAGACATATGTTGTCATGAAATATGTTGAAAGGGGTCATGTTATTCTATGACCCATTTTGACATATATAAATGATTATAATATGTCCCTAGGGGTCCTGGGACCCCTAGAGACATATGTTGTAATGAAATGTGTCGAAAGGGGTCATAGGTTTATGACCTCTTTCAACTTATATAAATGATTATAATATGTTCTTAGGAGTACTAGGAACCCTAAGGACATGCGTTGTAATGAAACATGTCGAAAGGGGTCATAAGGTTATCCTATGACTCCTTTTGACCCATATAAATTATTATAACATGTCGCTAGGGGTCCTAAGAACCCTAGGGAGATATGTTTTCATGAAATATTTCGAAAGGGGTCATAGGTTATCCTATGACCCCTTATGACCCATATAAATGATTATAATATGTCCCTAGGGGTCCTAAGACCCCTAGAGACATATGTTGTAATAAAATGTGTCAAAATGGGTCATAGGTTATCCTATGACCCCTTTTGACCCATATAAATGATTCTAATATGTCCCTAAGAATATTGGGACCCCTAGAGACAAATCTTGTCATGAGATGTGTCGAAAGGGGTCATAAGTTATCCTATGACCCCTTTCGACCCATATAAATAATTATAATATGTTCCAAGGGTCTTGGGACCCCTAGAGACATATGTTGTCATGAAATGTGTTGAAAGGGGCCATAGGTTACCCTATGACCCCTTTCAACCCATATAAATGATTCTAATACATCCCTAGGGGTCTTGGGACCCCTAGAGACATATGTTGTAATGAAATGTGTCAAAAGGGGTCATAGGTTTTCCTATGACCCCTTTTGACCCATATAAACAATTATAATATGTTAGTAGGGGTCCTGGGACCCCTAAAGACATATGTTGTAATGAAATGTGTGGAAAGAGGTCATAGGTTATTTGATGACCCTTTTTGACTCATATAAACAATTATAATATGTCCCTAGGGTTCCTAGGACTCCTAGAGACATAGGTTGTAATGAAATGTGTCGAAATAGGTCATAGGTTATCCTATGACCCCTTTTCACCCATATAAATGATTATAATGTGTCCCTAGGGTCTTGGAAACCCTATAAACATATATTGTAATAAAATGTGTCAAATGATGTCATAGGTTATCCCATGAACCCTTTCGATCCATATAAATAATGATAATATGTTCCTAGGAGTCCTAGGACCCCTAGGGACATATGTTATCATGAAACATGTTGAAAGGGGTCATAAGGATATCTTATGACTCATTTTGACACATATAAATTATTATAATATGTCCCTAGGGGTTCTGAGACTTCTAGAGACATATGTTGTCATGAAATGTGTCGAAAGGGGTCATAGGTTATACTATGACCCCTTTCAAACTATAGAAATGATTATAATATGTCCCTAGGTGTCCTATGACCCTAGAGACATATGTTGTAATGCAATTTTAACCCATATAAATGGTTCTAGTATGTTCCTAGAACTCTTGGGACCCCTAAAGACATATGTTATAATGGAATGTGTCGAAAGGGGTCAAAAAATTTTTGATAACCACTTTTGACCCATATAAATGATTATAAAATGTCCTTAGGGGTCCTAAGGCCCCTCAAGACATATGTTGTGATGAAATGTGTCAAAAGGGGTAATATGTTATCCTATTACCCCTTTTGACCCATATAAAAAATTATAATATGTTGCTAGGGGCCCTAGGACCCTTAGAGACATATGTTGTGATGAAATATATTGAATGGGGTCATAGGACATCCTATGGCCCATTTTGACACATGAAAATGATTATAATATGTCGTGAGGGGTCCTAGGACCCCTGGAGACATATGTTGTAATGAAATGTGTCGAAATGGGTTATAGGTTATCCTATGACCCATTTCTACCCATATAAATGATTATAATATGTCCCTAAGGGACTTGGGACCCCTAGAGACATATGTTTTAATGAAATGACCTATGACCCCTTTCCACCTATATAAATGATTATAATATGTCCCTAGGGGACTTGGGACACCTAGAGACAGATGTTAAAATGAAATGTGTCCAAAGGGGTCATAGGTTATCTAATGACCCCTTTCGACCCATATAATTGATTCTAATATGTCCTTAGGGGTCTTGAGACCCCTAGAGATATATGTCATCATGAAATGTGTTTAAAGGGGTCATACGTTATCCAATGACCCATATCAACCCATATAAATTATTATAATATGTTCTTAATAGTCATAGGACCCCTAGAGATATATGTTGTCATGAAACATGTCAAAAGGGGTCATAAGGTTATTCTATGACTCCTTTCAACCCATATAAAGGATTATAATATGTCCCTAGGGGTCCTAAGACCCTTACAAACATATGTTGTAATGAAATGTGTCAAAAGGGGTCATAGGTTATACTATGACCCCTTTCAAACTATAGAAATGATTATAATATGTCCCTAGGGGTCATAAGATCCCTAGAGACATATGTTGTAATGAAATATGTCGAAAGGGGTCATAGGTTATCCTATGACCCCTTTTGACCCATATAAATGATTCTAATATGTCCTTAGGGGTCTCAGGACCGATAGAGACATATGTTGTCAATAAATGTATTGAAAGGTGTCATAGGTTATCCTATGACCCCTTTCAACCCATATAAATTATTATAATATGTCTCCAAGGGTCCTAAAACCCCTTAAGACATATGTTGTAATGAAATGTGTCGAAAGGGGTCATAGGTCATCTTATGGCCCTTGTCGACCCATATAAATTGTTATAATATGTTCCTAGGGTCTTGAGACCCCTAGAGACATATGTTGTTATGAAATTTGTTGAAAGGGGTCATAAGTTATCCTATGACCCCTTTTGACCCATATAAATGATTATAATCTTAAAGACATATATTGTAATGAAATGTGTTGAAAGGGATCATAACTTTTTTGAAGACCCCTTTTGACCCATATAAATGATTATAATATGTCCCCAAGGGTCCTTGGACCCCTAGAGGCATATGTTGTAATGAAATGAGTTGAAATGGTCATAGGTTATCCTATAACTCCTTTCGACCCATATAAACGATTCTAATATGTCCCTAGGGGTCCTAGAACCCTTAGAGATATATGTTTTCATGAGATTTGTCAAAATTTTGGCCCATATAAATAATTCTAATATGTCCCTAAGGGTCTTGGGACCCCTAGAGACATATGTTGTCAAGAAATGTATCCTTTCAACCCATATAAACGATTATAATATGTCCCTAAGGGTCCTAAGACTCCTAAATACATATGTTGTAATGAAATATGTCGAAAGGGGTCATAAGTTACCCTATGACCCCTTTGACCCCTATAAATGATTATAATATGTCTCTAGGGGTCCTTGGACCCCTAGACACATATGTTGTAATGAAATGTGTCAAAAGGTGTCATAGCATTTTTGATGACCCATTTCGACCCATATAAATGATTATAATATGTCCCTAGGGGTCTTAGGAACCCTAGAGACATATGTTGTCATAAAGTGCATCAGAAGGGGTCATAGGTTATTCTGTGACCCCTTTTAACCCATATAAATGACTATAATATGTCCCTAGGGGTCCTGGGACCCCTAGAGACACATGTTGTAATGAAATGTGTTGAAAGGGGTCATTGCTTTTTCGATGACCCCTTTCCACCCATATAAATGATTTTAATATGTCCGTAGGGGTCCTTGGACCCCTAGAGACATATGTTGTCATGAAATGTGTTGAAAGGGATCATAGGTTATCTTATGACCCCTTTTGACCCATATAAATGATTATAATATGTCCCTAGGGGTCTTGGGACCCTTAGAGACATATGTTGTAAAGAAATGTATCGAAATGGGTCATAGGTTATCCTATAACCCCTTTCGACCCATATAAACTATTCTAATCTGTCCCTAAAGGTCCCAAGAACTCTAGAGACATATGTTGTCATGAGATGTGTTGAAAGGGGTCATAGGTTATCCTATGACCCCTTTCGACCCATATGAATGATTCTAATATGTCCATAAGAGTCCTGGGACCTCTAGAGACATATGTTGTTGTGAAATGTGTTGAAAGAGGTCATAGGTTATCCTATGACCCCTTTCAACCCATATAAATGATTATAAAATGTCCCTAGGGGTCCTAGGACCCCTAGAGACATATGTTCTAATGAAATGTCTCGAAAGGGGTCATAGGTTACACTATGATCCCTTTTGACCCATGTAAATGCTTCTAATATGTCCGTATGGGTCCTGGGACCCATAGAGACATATGTTGTCATGAAATGTGTCAATAACTGATGACCCTGTTTCGACCCATATAAATGATTATAATATGTCTGTAAGGGTCCTAAGACCCCTAGAGACATATGTTGTGATGAAATGTGTTGAAAGGGGTCATAAGTCATCCTATGGCCCCTTTCAACCCATATAATTGATTATAATATGTTCTTAGGATCTTGGGACCCCTAGAGACATATGTTGTAATGAAATGTGTCAAAATGGGTCATAGGTTATCCTATAATCCCTTTCGACCCATATAAACAATTCTAATATGTCCCTAGGGGTCTTTGGACCCCTAGGGACATATTTTGTCATGAGATGTGTTGAAAGGGGTCATAGCTTTTTCGATGACCCCTTTCAACCCATGTAAATGATTATAATATGTCCCTAGGGGTCCTAGGATCCCTACAGACATGTTGTCATGCAAGGTGTTGAAAGGGGTCATAGGCT
Source organism: Cupressus sempervirens (assembly GCA_028749045.1). Classification (NCBI taxonomy): domain Eukaryota; kingdom Viridiplantae; phylum Streptophyta; class Pinopsida; order Cupressales; family Cupressaceae; genus Cupressus; species Cupressus sempervirens. Next base: position 432,638,493 of record CM053792.1, read on the forward strand.
ATTCTATGACCCCTAGAGAGATATATGATGTGTTATAATGGGTAAAAAGGGGTCATAGGGCATGTCATGACACATTTGGACCTATTACATGACAAAATATATTCATAGGGTTTGTAGCACCCCTAGGGACATACATCTTATGTTCCAATGGGTTGAATTTGGCTAAATGATATCCTATGAGCCATTTCAACCCTTTACATGAGAAGATATGTTCTTGTGGCTCCTAAGACCTCTAGGGACAAGCATGTTGTGTTGAAATGGGTTAAAAGGGGTCACAGGATAACCTATGACCCATCTCAATCAAATACATGACAACTTATGTTCTTAGGGACATATATGTTGTGTTCCAATTGATAGAAAGGGGTAATAGGGTATCTTATGACCCCTAGGGTCATACCTCTTATATTCCAATGGGTGGAAAAGGGTCATAGGGTATTTAATGACCCCCTTTTGACACATTACACAAGAAAATATGTTGCTAGGGGTCCTACGACCCTTGTCATCATGTGTGTTGTGCTCCAATGGGTCAAATTTTGACCCATTACATGATAACATATGTTCCTAGGGCCATACATGTTGCATTCCAATGGGTCAAAAGGGTTATCATATACCCTATGACCCCTTTCATCCCATTACATGACAATATATACTCCTAGGGGTCCTATGCCCCCTAAGAATATATGTTATCATGTATTAGGTTGAAAGGGGTCATAGGATACTCCATAACCTCTTCCTACCCATTAAAACACAAGATATATGTCCCTAGGCATCCTTTGACCCTTAAGAAGATATGTTGTCATATAATGGGTCAAAATGGATCATAGGGTATCCCATGACCCATTTGGACTCATTGGAACACATGTATGTCCCTAGTGAGACTGGTAGGAACATATATCATCATATAGTTTATTAATTTAGGTTACTAATATATGTAATATATAATAATAATATAATGATATATAATTAATGTATCCCATGACCCATTTGGACTCACTGGAACACATGTATCACCCTAGGGGGACCCCTAGGAACATACATCATCATATAGTTTATTAACTTAGGTTAGTAATATATATAATATATAATAATATTATATTTGATGTATATAATTATATAATAATATATAAGTAATAACTATATATAGAATAATTATATAATAAGTAATAATAGTTATTTAATATTATACAATGAAATTTTGTAAGTATATATAATAATTGTTCCCCTCCCCCGAATTATGCTATAACTATATTATACTAGGACTTGACACAACTTAAAAATTGGTCTGCCCTTTGAGTTTGGTAAATTAAAATCAATATTTATCTTAAAATTGGTCCCCACTCCCTTTACATTTGAATTTGGCACCATAATTTGGGAACATAAATTAGATACCTGTCAAATTGGATACCCATTCTCAAATTGGATATTTGTTCTCAAATCAAATACCCATTCTCAAGTTGGATACCCGATTAGGCAAAGTATTACATTTTTGGTTTGGTACATGTTTTTCACATCACCACTTTTTGGCACACCATGATCCTGCACATACTCGGTTGCTAAGAAAAACAGAGACTAAGATGAAAATGAAGGCATTTAAATAGATAAACTTGTAAGCCAAATTGAGATCTATATTTGCAAAGTGATTTGTATTTGTTAGAACAAAACCTGCTATTTTTTTTCTAACCATTGTATCAGTATTGAAATCCTTTTATCAAGATTAACCTAACATTCATATGTAAATCCTTTAATTAAGGTGGTTCTAATGGAATATTCTAAGGTCCTCTAAAAAGTGATTAAATCCTTTAACAAGGACACAAATTTAATAGTGTGTTTTGTAACCTTTAACAGTGTTGGCTCCTAACAGAGCTCACTTTAGAAGACTGAAAAGATTAGTGACATGTTCCTAATGATTTTTCCCAAATGGGGTTTTTGTGCTAAATCCAAGTGTTAAACTTGCGTAGATGTTATTTGTGATGATTTACTATTAATGTCTACATTCTACAAGTCTATAATATTTAGGACATTAGACTTCTAGTTGATGTTACTAAAAGTTTACTATAGAGGCTGAATTATTGAATGTTAAGATCATTAACAATGCTGAGCTATTAACAATGAATAAATTAAAGTTCATTAAAAATTTGAAAAAAATCATAAAAGGGGAGATGTGTAAGTCTTAAGAGCTCATTAATAGAGGTCATGCTTACACTCACCCTTACATACTTCATAAATGAGTACTTTTAATTACAAATCACACATTTCCAAGATTATTAAATTGAGCGTGCAACCCTTTACAGTGTTTGATTCACTAGACAATTCCTCATTGGTTGTCATTCACTTAGGTTAAATAGGAAATTGTTCTTACTTAACACTATTTTTAATAATTCAAAATATAGATTATTCCATGGTATTATGATATCAAATTTGATTCAAGATAAAGGTTAAAATTAATTTTAAGTATGATGACTTAAAATTGACTATTCGTTACAAAATAGAACTAGGTGTATGCGCATCAGTTAATAGACTAAACTTAGAGAGTGAGAGATGATAATCTAATTAATCATGATATTGATAATGTAAGAATATCAATATGAACTCACAAGCTCTATAATAATGACTATATTGAAGACAAGAACTAAATGACATTAGAGAGGGTAACTGATGCCTATAAAATCTTATATCATACAAATGACCACCACGAATAATCAAAATTTATATATAAAAGACAAAAATTAATAATACACACTTGAAAGTTAGAAACACTAAAAAACCATAATTTTTTTTATTGTTATATCATTTTGTAATAAACATATTTATCATTTAATTATACTTTGTAGTTAAGTATTACCAAATCCCTTAGTTTAAAATGATAATGATATAGGAGAATGGTCAACTTATAATTTATACAAATTTGGTTCTAGCAAACTACAAACAATTATAGTTCTTTGGAAGGAAAGTGACGTCAATATGGCTTATGAGGTTTTCAATAATATTGATACATTGAGGAACCTTTAATAAAAAACCATAATTTTTTTTACTGTTATATCATTTTGTAATAAACATATTTATCATTTAATTATACTTTGTAGTTAAGTATTATCAAATCCCTTAGTTTAAAATGATAATGGTATAGGAGAATGGTCAACTTATAATTTATACAAATTTAGTTCTAGCAAACTACTAACACTAATAGTTCTTTGGAAGGAAAGTGATGTCAACATGGCTTATGAGGTTTTCAATTCTCTTTCTTTTGGCCAATATCTAATACTTCAAAAACATTTAGACATTAACATTAAATATGTGATTCATTAAGCTTATAATTACATATTGAGATTGATAAATATTGGTAGAACACATTAAGCTTGTAATCACAAACAATTGAGAGAGATGGTAGCAGAATAAAGGGATGAATTTGAATAGGATTTTAGCTAAAACATGATTACAATCACAGTTAACACCTACTAGATAAAAGCTTCCATGATAAACTACCCAAAAAAAAATCAAATGACCATTAAGCTTGCTGATTTGAACATACTTGACAACTGGTGTGCAAAATCAATAAAATTTCTTTTACAATTTTTTTTTTTGTCTAAATTAAAATCCATAAAATTGATGTATTCTACCATTTCTCAAATTGGAATTACAAATACATACAATTCCAATGGCGTTGTATTCCTCCCACTCCAGTTGGTACGAAATCAAATCATGTAAGCTGTTTAAAGGAGGAAAATCATAACGGAATTGTATCAACTTCCGATGTCTCTCTATGGGGAAATAAATGAAATGATAATATAAGGGGAGATTAAAATTATAAATTTTGACAAATACAACTCAGCCGGTGTATTAAGGGCCCGTTGTATATAAAAATTCACGACAGAAGGAAATAAATGATATATTATAAATTTTGACAAATACAGCCGTAATCAACGCGTTAAGCGAAAAATAAGGGAAATCCAACGGTGATTATGGTTTCTCCCTGACCCATACGTACCAACTCCGCATCCTTTTTCGTGGAGTTAATTATTCCGTTTCTTTTATTTTGTATTAATTATTGTTTGTTTTTGTATTGGTTAAAATAATATTAATGGGTGCTCGTCGAACCTCTTAGGCTCACTAACATGATAAGTTTCTAGTCAATGTCCATGTCATACGGTCTTATAAATATAAATATTTTAAGGGTCGGCATAGGAAATTTAAAACATTGAATTTTGGACATAGTTAATACTATTTTCTGTTTAAATCAACTTGATGTCGCATAACTGGGTTTTTCACAGAGGATATAAGAGCTAAAGATTTAAGGGTTTAGAAAGAAGTTCTGAAAAATTGAGGTATGGGTTTAATTCATCATGTAGGGCATAGTATTGATATCATAATGTCTATTAAGAGTAGTGGATTTTCCATTCTTAAGAGTCAATTTGTTTTACTTGAGAGCAAGAGGCATTGAGTTTCTATTTTTGGAATCAACAGCTTTCCGAGTAAAGGAGGAGACTTACCTTGAGGTCCCATGGGGGGGGCTTGGGCTCTATATTTAAGGAGCTGGAGGTCTCATGATAATATTTTGGGGGTGCTAAAGCTTAATTTCGAATCTTTTCCTATTAACTAGGAGCCCCTACTTTTTAGTTGAGCGGATGCAAAAAAGGGGGCGCTGGAAATAGCCCCTACTGTTTAGGGAAGAATTCTGCCACTTGGCAAGAACCTACCCTTCATTTTCCCTCCAAATTGAAATCATACTACCAAAAATTCTAAAAACAACAATTTATATTTTGAATATTTCCTTCAATTAAGGAGCTAATTTTTTAAAGCAAATTTAAATGTCATGCCCATGAGACTGCTCCCCTTTAAATGTTCCTAAAAAAGCTCAGTGGCACCCGCTCTATTTTTAAGCAAGCGAGTGTCCATGGGACCCCAGCCTTAGAGCTTCTATTTCACATCAACAATTTTACAAGCAGAGAGATTGGAAGTATTTCATATTTGTTAAAGCATTCGAGGTATTTATGTTAACCTATCATCAAGTGTAACATCACAATGTTTACTACAGTATGTTGCGGAAGAGATTGAACAATCTGGCTTTGGCTCCCTTGTTCTATTTTGATCAATTTTTTTGGTTAGTGTTGCCTTTTTACTCCTAGTTTCCATGTTCTATGTTGTGGGCATCTTATTGGTTGTGATCTGTAATGGCTAATGGGTTTCCTAGCTACAACATTGTGTTAACAAATTATAGGTATCTTATAGAACTAATTTTACTATGATAAAAAATCTGGTGAATTTTTATGGCTTCGCTCAATGCTAAGTGCATTCTCATTAGATTTAAAGTTGGCTATCGTGAACATATTATTCATAGTGGATGGATTGTACATTTGTATAGGTCACGATAACCATAGTCATGGTAAGAGCTAGCAGTGCAATAGGCTTCAAATCCATGGGTATTTTGCAATTTTTGTAAACTGTACATTCATGATCAATTGCATATCCAGAAACATTCAAAGATTATTTGTAAATAGTGGAAATGTTTAATCTCTCAGATTTGATGGTATTTTCCACTCTCTAGTTATCTTTTGAACCACTATATTGAGTCTCTTCACATTTGATGAACATTCCATCACAAGATTCCAAAAAGTGAAATAGATCATAAATACATTCGATTTCAAGATCTGAAAAGGACAAAACATATATCCCAAATACGTTTTCATACTATAACAAACTACATGAATAAACACAAAAATTGTTATGTGTTTTGGGTAAATGTGGGTACTTTCAGAAATAAGAGACTTAATGGCAATATTTGAATGTTTCTAGATACATTGAATCTAGAAACATTCAAAGATTATATGTAAATTATGAAAATTTCTGTCTTTCAAATTTTATGATATTTTACAGTCTCTAGTTATCCATCTACTATATTAAGTCTCTTCACATTTGATGAGCATTCCATTACTATATCTGAAAAAGAAGAAAAACATATCTAAAACACATTCCATTACAAAATCCAAAAAGGAAGAATATATATCACAAATGTTTTTTCATACTATTATAGACAACATGGATAAAGAATAAATAAATGAATAGAAAACAATCTGCTCAACAAAATGAAAAATTGCTTTGCTTGAAGGCTTTCCATTGAAAAAGTAACAAGATTCAATGAATTAAAGAGATCTACCACTAATGTGTGGAATTGCATTTTGCTTCTCCATCTTACAAAGAAGAAGAAATTCAGAGCACGAATCAATTAGAAAAATGAAATAGAAGAGATAGAGAAAGGAGGTTTTATATGCTTGATTTGGATGTGTAAGTTGATTAAGCTACAATTTATTTTCATCCATGCATCATTTCTAATTTTTGTTAAAGTTTCCTCAATTTAAAACTTTTTAAAAGGAAAGTGTTTTCAAATTGGTGTGTGAGCTGTCAATGTTGATACCATTTCTAATTGTTATCAAAGTTTCCTTAATTTACAGTTTTAATGTATTATTTGTTTACAAAATCATATTCTTATAATATACAAAATTGATTCTCTATTAAATTAGAGGTGATTATTTGTTAATGGTATATACTAATAGATCTAATAAATCTATTAATATAGAATTCTAAAGTTATTAAGTATAATTTAATTAATATATCTTTACACACTTATATCAACATACTTCACTTTGGTTTCCTCACACCGCCTAGGCTTAGTTACAATCTGACTTTCTAAAACTCTGTGTAATGCATTTGTTCACTTAAAAAGCAATTCCACGTCTGTACGTATGGATGATAATTATTTGCATATATTCTGCTTTCAGCATTTCATTTCTATTTGCATGTATGAAGATAATAGTTTTGAAGTTTCCAATTCGTGTATTAATTCAACATTCTTTGCCATATCGTTAGTAAGCACTTTCCTCAAACGACGATTTCTCCCCAGAATCCGGGTTTCGAGCTTATGGCTACAAGACCTGTGAAAGAGATGCCCAGCTGTGAAGAACTCCGACAAGCTTTGAAAGATTCTACTCATAATCCAGACTGTCCTAAATGTCACGGAACAAATACAAAATTCGAAGGCTTCGTCAACCCCTCTTCAAACCATTTGCAACTAAGGTATACATGTATGTATTGTGATAAAGGGTTTATTTTTTTACAAGAGCAGAGATCGAACGAGGCAAGGAGTGAGCCACCATTGATGAGGGCAAAACGAGGAAGAGATGATCTTCATGAGTTACAAGTTTCTCAGCCAAAACGAGCAAGGTTGGAAGATATTGTACAGCCTACTGGAGAAACAAGTGATTATCATTACCCACGGCCTTCTAATTTCAATACAGAGTTAGGTTATCAAGAGCAGAGGCAGACCCATTTTCTACAACCAGAGCAAAGTTTAAGTTTTGATAATAATAACAATAAGCCTCCAGCTACTGGAACACCATTGTTTGGTTCAGATAATGTTAACATGAATCGAAATCCTTATAGGCAGCAACCTGTACAGTTTACTCATGTCCCATCTTCTTTTTCAGGCTTATCAATGCCTAACGAAGGCTTGTATAGTCAAGGTGGTACTTCTGTTCCATATGACAGACAGGGAGAATTGTATTTGCAAGGCCTCAAAAGGCACATTGAAAGTAGACCCATGACTTATTCAGATTTTCCAGTTCAGTCTCTTAGTCTGACTCCAATTGATTATCTAGCCAATGCAAGACAGAGGGAAACGGATTATTCAACTAGTTTAATCATGTCTTCTTATTCAGGCTTATCGATGCATGCTTCATGTACTTTGCTTGGTCAAACTACAAGTGTTGCTTCACATGGAGCCAATGCAAGACAGAGGGAAACGGATTATTCAACTAGTTTAATCATGTCTTCTTATTCAGGCTTATCGATGCATGCTTCATGTACTTTGCTTGGTCAAACTACAAGTGTTGCTTCACATGGAGATTTGGCATCCCAAGGCCAGATTGAAAGGCAGAGAGAAATGGGTTTACATTCTTTAGAAAGACATAGAGCATTGGACTATCCAACTTCTACAAGTCAGTTTTACAGAGAGTGTACGTCACAATATCCAAATATGAGTCAGATTGATAGAGAAAGAGAAATGAATTATGTGGGCTCAGCAGCTACATCTGATGAGCAAGTTATGGCTCTCACCAGCATTCCTACGAGTCAGGATTTATTAGATATGAGAGGAAGGCGTAGAAATGACTTGTAATTATGTCATATGAGACTGATTCTATTTTTATATTTTTCTCATGCATGGATCGCAAGTGAGTCTATTAACTGGTTTTGTTTGGGTGGGACATTGATTGATGGGGTTAGAGTGTGCTTCTCTTGCTGCTTAGTCTTTTTTAATCAAAACTGTGATTATCAAAGTTTAATTGTATGATTTTTGAGTCATAATTGTATGATTTTTGAGTCATAGTTGTATCTTATCTATGTGATCATTCTTTTCGGTCTGAGTTAGAGAGCCAAGATGATTGTGATCCTGCTACTGTGATTGTGATACTTTCATGTCATCAATCTTTGTTAAAAATATGACATGGTTGTTGAAGTGAGTAGCTGATTATCATGGATGTCATCATGTTCTATTCTCATGCATTTTTATTTACAGTGATGTTTTATCTTTCAGACTAAAATATTCTTCTATTTCTATGACTTGCCATGATTTATTGGTTTTTACATGCACTACCTATGATATTGTAAGTGCATGATGTGATAGACATGTTTAAGTTACATAAGATGATTAGTATACATGTTTTGGTGACATAAGATGATTATATTTACTTCTACTATAAGAATCTCTAATCTCTAACGTGTGTTATTATATTTATATTCTTAGAAACCATATTGCACCCAATGCTTGACATGAATCTTAAGAGATTCGAATGAGAAGCAGCAGATGACTGATTAGAAACAGTAGATGACTGATTAGAACTAGAAGCACCCAATGCCTGACATGACCGTGATGGATGACAGAATTGATCAACTGAGATGTTGATCCATCAAGTGGTGATAAAAGAGAAAGAGATTGATCAATATAAAATCCATTACTATCATTGTTCTGTTAGTTGATTATTTACGTGTTTTAGTAGGGTTCATAGAGCTATATAATGTTATATGATTATGACACATAACTAGAAAGACTCATAATCTCTACATTTTTGTATAGAGATTGTTCTAATACTCAAGTTTGCAGATTCATTTTTTAATTTAGTAATTCGAATGTTGATTTGTCAATGCCTGACGTGATTCTGAGAGACGAGCAGCAGGAGAGAGCTGAGCTATTTCGACCAACAGAATTTTAGGAGACCATGATAAACATTTTCTCCACAGGGTTATAATCTAGACCACTGATTGTAATCTTGGTAGTTCTTAAACATCATAGTTCTTAGAAAAAACTATTTAATTTTGACTGTTTAATACTTTTAGTCTAAAAAGTAGTCGTAAGTACTTTGACTGTTTAATACTTTCAGTCTAAAAAGATTTCGTAAGTGTAATGCTTAAGCCAACCATATAAATTTTGATGCAATTGATCCTTTGATTATGATTCAAAGTACGAGAAGAATGTTGATTGTTGATATTATCAAACTTCAAACTTCTATAATTGATTGACTTGATCAAAGACTTAGTTACATTTTCATTACTAATTTTGAAAGCATATGGAAAACCTGTTTTAGAAGCATATTAACTATGATTATCAGGATTTCATATATGATTTTTGAATCATAGTTGTAGTGCTTAATGTGTTTTTATGTTATCATGTGTTCATTCCTTTTGCTTAGAGTCAAAAGTTTCAATTTAATTGTGACATTTTCAATTACTGGTCCATTCTTTATCGATAATATGATATTGCTGAAGTGAGTAGCTGATTATTTGGGTGATTCACTTGTTATCATATATGCATGATGTGTATGATGATGGATGCCATGATGTTCTATGATGATGACATGATGCATTTATACTTTAGAGTGCTATTTATGTTCAAAACTAAATTATTCTTTTATTTTGTTAACATGGTTTGATATTTTTTGCTCTTATTGATACATTTATTCATTTTTACATGCAATATGTTCTATAGGATTAATAATGTTCTTAAAGGGTAGATCATTAATAATGTTTTAAGTGCATGTTGTGATGGACATGTTAAGTTAGATGATTAGTATGCATGTTCTTGTGACATATGACGATGTTTACTTCTATAATATGAGTTTCTAAAGCTCAGTATTATTAAGATTATAATATTATTCTTAAAAATGAATTTTGATGTGTTTATATATAGAGCAATGAAATTTTAGTTACTTATTTGGGAGGTAGACACAATATCTCGATTCCTTTTTAACGTTTGACACTAAATATAAACATGTGCTTTGGCTAAATTACTAAGGTGTACAAGTGTTGAAATTGACTTCACTTGAATTGGCAGATATGACCATCCGCAAAAGTACACACACACACACACACACACATGGAGATAGATATGCTTATCAATATACATATACATATGGAGATAGTCAAGTGGTTAATTTGTATAGTTCATCTAGAATTGTCATTTTGACTTTTGGATGGTTGTCTACCCCAATATACTTTTACACATATGAGTTGAAATGAGGCAATGTACAATTATGTTTGGTATGCATGATTTGGGTTCAGATGTTTTTCTTGTTTATATGCCCATGCTATTAAGTATCCCTAGTATAATAGGCATACTATTATCACCAATTAGTGTTCAAGGGATCTTTATTCTATTAATATTTTAATAAATGATTGGATGACTTGCATATCTATTTTATTGTCAATGAAACTTTATTAATCCATAGGTTGTATGTTTTATGTGAAATTTTAAGTAATGGGAAGTTAATTTTAAAAAGGGCATGTATTTTATTTCTAAACTTGATTTTAATTAGAGTTTTTCGGAGTTTTTTTTTTTTTAAAGAAAGAAAATTCAAATTTGAAGGAAAGTGAAGGATTTGAGAAAATATGCAAATCAAATCTACGAGGCCCTCAAATACCTACATGCAGAAAACCTATCACGGAGAAGAAAAAGATAAGAAGAGGCAAGAGTTTGCTCTAAAAACACACAAATTGTATATTCAGATGAAGAAGAGATTATCAAACACAAAGAGATCAATCCTTATAAAAGGAGATCAAAACCCAAAAAGGGTAACCTAATAAGTTACTAAAGGTAACCTAAAGGTGAAAGCTATTTAATAATTACTAATTAATTATTAAATAGAGAAACCTAAAAAATGCATAAAGTGAAATCTTAAGAAGGGAGAAAAGATAATTTAATTAATGAAATTAAACTAACATTTTTCTCTCACACCCCCCTTAAGATGAGCAACAATGCAGTTACAAACAATGCAAAAAGAGCAAGGAAACTATAATGCAATGCTAAAAGCAAAGTTGGGTCTCGAAAATAAGGCTTGATGACGTACTCAATCACAACAAAATCTCTATGAAACAGAGAAATAGAGAAAGCCTAGTGGTAAAAAAACTACTCCAAAAAGAGATAGCTAAAAAACCTAGTGAAGGACTGCAAAAGCCTCCAACTAGAGGAATGTTCTAGAAAAAGGAACAAAGAATGATCATGAAGAAAACCAATGAAGCATGAAGAAGCCACAAAATTTGTCAAAAAGAAACTACTGATCTATAGAATCTCCTCTGAAATAGAACTTTACCAGGTAGAGAGGATTGTAATCTGCATCGAATCAAGAGGCACACAAAGGAAAACAACTGAACTTGAAAATACAGATGGCATGAAACACCAAATTCTAAAGAGTTGATCAATCAAACCAAGGAAGCATGAGAACCAATAGAAGAACCCTCTCCCTAATGTAGACAAGGGTGAGGTGATAAGCAATTGGAAAAGTGGGCCCAAAGAACTACAAGTCAAGAAACTACAATCAAGATGCACGAAAGAGTACATAAGTGTGTACTGAGGTGATCAATCTTAGACACATCATGAGGCTAATGTCACAAAAGGGACACTTACTAGACAAAGAGAGATGGGAAAAAAGGCAAACATCAACCCCCCCATGGCACTTTATCAGAGTAGTGCATGTACAATAGGGCACAAGAAATGGTGAATCCCAAGAATACAATAATATGTATGACTATCCTTAGATGACATTACTCGAATTAGAAGGCAAAATAAGACAAACAATTGAAACAAAAATATAGATGTAGTATGATACTTTATCTTAGTGTGTTTGCATAAAAATGCTTACAAATGATATCACCAATGATCAGAAAGGGAAAAGAGCTAATACAACATATAGTACAGCCCAAAGAAGAGATCCCATGCCAAGAAAATGATCTCCAAACTTGAAACATCCAAGATATCCACCATAATGCAGAAAGGAAAAAATATGATAAAGAGAGCATGGAATAGAATTTGGAAGAGATTATAGCATTTTTGAAAAGTAGACAAAATCAGCTTTCCAAAAATATAACGTTCTTAAAAAATGGAGATGGGACATTCAAGATATGCCCTATGGAGTGAAAAATTAAACATCCAACTTTGATTGCGAAAATAGGAAACCAAACTACAATAAAACCCAAAAACACATGCACTAATGTCTCCATCTCGGAACCAACTTTCTAATGCATCTTTTGGATAAAAAAGATACATCTATATGGTTAAGTTATGAAAAAAATTGACAAGGCCTCTAGAAGTGCAAAAAAAATTTATTTTTTTAATAAAATGGGCAGAGGGTTGGGCGGAGGGCCACTTGTGGAGTGGTGCTACAGTGGCGCAGTTGGCGGGCCACTAAGTGATGATCGTAGTGATTCTATTGTGGTTGATTAACGGTCGTAGATTTAAATCTACAAAACAACTTATTGTGATTTTTTGAAAAAAATTCTGCCTTGAAGTGCATGCAGAGGCCGTACGACCCTGCTAGGGAATTTTTTTTTCCCTTTTGGATCAACGTTGTCCAAAATAGATAAACTTTATATTGAAATGGGGGTTTTAACACCTTCTGGATCCATCCATGAAGTTCATTTGGCCTCAAGCAACTCTAAAAATCAGTAACCCCCCTATTTTCTCAAGAAATACCCAAAAATATCCAAATTTGATTTGTCAAACTCTTGTTCTTTCTTTTTCTCCAAATACCAGACAAGCTACAACAGATCTGGCTTTGATATCATGAAGGATTTGAGCAAATATGCAAATCAAATCCACAAAGCCCTTGAATACCTACATGCATAAAACTTGTCACAGAGAAGAAAAAGACAAGAAGAGACAAAAGTTTTCTTTGAAAATAAACAAATTGTATATTCAAATGAAGAAGAGATTATCAAATACAAAGAGATCAATCCTTATAAAAGGAGATCGAAATCTGAAAAGGGTAACCTAATAAGTTACTAAAGGTAACCTAAAGGTGAAAGCTATTTAATAATTAGTAATTAATTATTAAATATAGAAAGCTAAAAATGCATAAAGAGAAATCTTAAGAAGGGAGAAAAGGTAATTTAATTAATGAAATTAAAGTAACCATTTTCTCTAACAGAAGGGGCTTTATGGTAAAGTTTTTATGGGCACTTGATTTTTGGTTTCATTGATCTATTTCTTCTATTCCTCCAAAACTTCAAATATTTAAGTGTAGGATTTTACAAGTTTCAAGTGTTTTGAGGATTATTTTGGAAGTTTAGAGGGTTTTCTTGATCATTTCTACATTTTCTTAGATCCAAACAGTTTTTTATTGTGTATAACTAATTTACATGCTTTTTATCAAGATTTCTATGAAGGAGATTATGATATTTATGAAGAAAAAATGAACTATTATCCTTCTTTGTATGCATATTTAGATAGATTAAGGTTTGGAAATATATCCTTTGATGGATCCTCCATTTTTTATGTTTTTGGAAAATGGGAATGAATTTTAGATATGTTCTTGATGGAAGTTCAAATGAGGTTTTTTTGGACATTTGAAAACTTAATCTCAATGAATATTTGGTCTTGTAATCCAAATGAGTTTCTTTATGAATTTTAAGTGAATTATATAATTTGGTATTTTTGTGGTCACAAGAGGGAAATAAAAAACTCAATTCAAAGTTTTCATTATGTGGTCTTAACTATGCAAGGGCATCCATGTCAATTAACATGTGAAAATATGTCATGTGTGTGTATGCTGAATATTTGGTTATGAGCCATATGATTGGAATGTATGTACAATAACCCAAGGCTAATGTTGGTGATTTACCTAGGTGATTTTGGTTAGAATGAAAACATCTAATTACTTTCCATATATGGTTGTATATAGGTGCATGACTTGTGTAGGTATGTAGCTAGTTGTATGAGTGCCTCCTAATGAGGAGACTAGGGTACAAAACGACCACTAAGGTATTCCCTTGCGAATTCCTTAATTAGATTGTAAAAGTACAAAGTTATGTCACCTTTAAGGATGACTTATCAGAACATCTGAATTTGAGTATTTCTGTCTAGAAATCAATTTTGTTCAAACATATAATCTAGATGAATTCAAGCTAAGTTCTATAAGTTCTCGCACCTCCTTTTCAATTGGAAATATCTATTAAATGAATGTTTGATACCAATTTGTGTCCAATTAGTATATAATTTTTTTTGAGAAGACTAAAATTTTGATAACTCTTAATCTTTGTAAAGATATTTTATTAATAACATCTAAATACCATTTTTCAGAGCTCAAAAGTTTATACTCTTTAATTAGACATAGCATATTGTAATCAAAGAATATTTTAAGTATGTATTTTAACAGTCAAGAAGATTTTGATTTTGAGAAAGAAAAAAATACTAATTCATATAAAAAAAATTGAGAATCATATGATGTTCTAGAGGAGAGAGTCCTCTTCCAAAATGTATAATTTTTCTTTTGGTTAGAATAGTTTTTTTGTGGAAAATGCGGAGGTAGATGAAAACTACCAATTTTAGGTGAGTTAAAATTTGAAATTTTATAAAAGAGAAAATGTAGGTCAAAAACCATTTTTTATTTTTTTATTGAGGTAGATCTATATATAACATCTATAACATAATCCAAGACCAAAGGAAAAACTTGATTTATTTTCATATAGTTTTGTGGTGGGAAGTAGACCCCTAATTTTCAACCTTTTTATCAACTAAAAATCATCTCTAACATAAGGGGCTTTATGGTGAAGTTTTTATGGGCACTTGATTTTTGGTTTCATTGATCTGTTTCTTCTATTCCTCCAAAACTTCAAATATTTAAGTGTAGGATTTTACAAGTTTCAAGTGTTTTGAGGATTGCTTTGGAAATTTATAGTGCTTTCTTGATCATCTCTACATTTTCTTAGACCCAAACAATTTTTCATTGTGTATAACTAATTTATATGATTTTTATCAAGATTTCTATGAAGGAGATTTTGATATTTATGAAGAAAAAATGAACTATTATCCTTCTTTGTATGCATATTTAGATAGATTAAGGTTTGGAAATATATCCTTTGATGGATCCTTCAATTTTTTATGTTTCTGGAAAATGGGAATGTATTTTCTATATGTTCTTGATGCAAGTTCAAATGAGGTTTTTTTGGACATTTGAAAGCATAATTTCAATGAATATTTGCTCCTCTAATCCAAATGAGTTTCTCTATGAATTTTAAGTGAATTATATATTTTGGTATTTTTGTGGTCACAAGAGGGAAATCAAAAGCTCAATTCAAAGTTTTCTTTATCTGGTCTTAACTATGCAAGGGCATCCATGTCAATTACCATGTGAAAATATGTCATGTGTGTGTATGTTGAATATTTGGTTATGAGACATATTATTGGAATGTATGTACAATAACCCAAGGCTAATGTTGGTGATTTACCTAGGTGATTTTGGTTAGAATCAAAACATCTAATTACTTTCCACATATGGTTGCATATAGGTGCATGAATTGTGTGCATATGTAGCTAGTTGTATGAGTGCCTCCTAATGAGGAGACTAGGGTACAAAAGGGCCATTAGGGTATTCCATTGTGAATTCCTTAATTAGATTGTAAAAGTACAAAGTTATGTCACCTTTAAGGATGACTTATTAGAACATCTGAATTTGAGTATTTCTGTCTAGAAATCAATTTTGTTCAAACATATAATCTAGATGAATTCAAGCTAAGTTCTATAAGTTCTCAAACCTCCTTTTCAATTGGAAATATCTATTAAATGAATGTTTCATACCAATTTGTGTCCAATTAGTATATAATTTTTTTTGAGAAGACTAAAATTTCAATAACTCTTAATCTTTGTAAAGATATTTTATTAATAACATCTAAATACGATTTTTTAGAGCTCAAAAGTTTATACTCTTTAATTAGACATAGCATATTGTAATTAAAGAATTTTTTACGTATGTATTTTAACAATGAAGAAGATTTTGATTTTGAGAAAGAAAAAAATACTAAGTCATATAAAAAAAATTGAGAATCATATGATGTTCTAGAGGAGAGAGTCCTCTTCCAAAATGTATAATTTTTCTTTTGGTTAGAATAGTTTTTTTGTGGAAAATGCGGAGGTAGATGAAAACTACCAATTTTAGGTGAGTTAAAATTTGAAATTTTATAAAAGAGAAAATGTAGGTCAAAAACCATTTTTTATTTTTTTATTGAGGTAGATCTATATATAACGTCTATAACATAATCCAAGACCAAAGGAAAAACTTGATTTATTTTCATATAGTTTTGTGGTGGGAACTAGACCCCTAATTTTCAACCTTTTTAGCAACTAAAAATCATCTCTCAAAATTAGAAAAATATATCAATTATTATTCAAAATAATAATTAAAAATAATAATCTTAACATTCATCCATTTCTACACATTTAATTAGTTTACTTCATTTTTAAATTCTAAATAATAATACCACTTTTATGTCATTAAGGTTGAAAATCTATACTTTTGTTAGCCTTTTCCTTTGTAAAAGGGCGAGATAGGTTTTTTCTTTTGAAGTTGATATGTAAATTGAGCTTGCATATAGTGGGTAAAACACATAATCAAGATAAACATGGATATGTGGGCTTGGGTGTTCCATCCATAATAGGCTTAGGTGTGCCATCAGTTGAGATCCATCCTATGAGCCTTCCTAGCTTCCATTGTCCAAAGATGTAGCAAAATAGTATCAGGGTTTATAGACATGTGAAGATCCTCATTTCCATTTGAGTATTTCTTTGTACTACATGGTCTTGATGGTCAGGAAATGGAACTCCCATAGTTGGAGTAAATACCCACTCAATTTTTCATATGATTCAATGGTTAGTACATATCTATCTCTATGAACACAATGTAGGTGGGACAAATAACTCCTTATAGCCAAGAGACATGACCAACTATTGTTAGGAGTTGATGAAAAAATGTCGAGTGGTCCTAAATGTTATATGAATCTCATTTGGACTTAAGGCTCATGCCATTGTATCCTTATTAGTAGCTTGCATGACACCCTACTCATTCACTAGAGTATATATGTATATTTTTTGGTACCTTAAAACATCATATTTGACTTGGATATTGTAGTATAAGCATGAAGTTGATGTACATTACTTATCTTGATATTCATGTTTCCACAAATTAAATTCTTTGGATGTATGTAATTCATTGTTTAAAATTTGGTTAATATTGTTTAATTTATTCACATCCATAATTGATTTTTAACAATGATTTTCTATAAGACTTGTAGTTGTCCCCTACACTTTCTAGTATAAGTAATAGTACCTATATGACTCAATGAGATTTAGAGCAATAAATTCCATAATTTTCTTATATTACCCAATTATGTGCATCAATTCTTTATGTCTACAACTTTTCATTATTTTAATGCATCCATTTAATTCTCTTTCACATCCTAATGCAAAGGCTAGACGATAAAAGGGAACCTCCTAGCTACCATTTCTTAGAGTGATACACAAAAGCCACTAGATAGAGAAAACACATACGATTTAAAGTTGAATCAATGAAACAATGAACAAATAATCTTCATTCAACATGCCATGTATAAGGCCTACTTGGTTGCATCCATATAAGTCCAAATTACGATAAGTGAGCTTAACAACTCAAGCTTACATAGCCAAATATTAGTGTTTTCCTTCTATCTAAATTCATTGTTCTTTCTAAATCTTTTATATCTAATTTTATAGTCAACAAGACTACAAGTCATCCCATCAAATAATTTATCACAAATTATAGGGCTTTCCACAAACGAGAAATCAAAGACCTTTCAAAAAAGAAAATTAACTTCTGTTGGGATAAGGATAGGTCCAAGTGTGTCTCATTAAGGGAATCCCAAGTGTGTAAAATACCAAGTTGTCATATTCAAAATTGTGTCAAATCCAAACCTACGTGCTACATGATCTACTACAAAATCAACACACCTTAGACAAAGAGTATGATAACTCTCACAAGTGATGGAATTAAGTTTTGTGCTCTCAAACTTCAAAAGTACCCAAGATGATCTTGCATTAGACACATAGGGTAACAAAAGAATTGATGTCCACATGAAGAAATCATGTTTCTTTGAGAAGTATCATAAAAATTCAACTTAGCCTCTATGATACAAGAATTATTTTCAATAGGCCTATTCTTCCACTAAACCAAATATTACTTATAGTCCTTTCTTCTAGTGCTCTTACTAATCTTGTTGCCTGAGATCTTTTCTATACATTGTGTCTCCTTCTTTGGAAAATTAGGTCTATTAGATATCTCTTCATCTATTTGATGATACAGATACATGTTTGAAATTTTAAACATAGGCGAGATAGCCATGTCTTCAGGAAATTCCACTTCAAAAGTGTTAGCACTATCATGTTCCTTCAATAGTTTGCAAGGACTAAACTTCTTCATTTTTAGGTTACTATAGGTGCCAACTAGAAATCTATTTTTCTTTAGGTGTACCATTACCTCATCTCCAACTTAAAAATTCTTATGTCTTCTTCCCTCATCATCTCTATCTTTAAATTTTTGATTAGTGTCATGTAGATTATTTTTAACATCTTCATGCAATTTTTTTATAAATTCCACAATTTCCTTAGCTTTAACAATGTTCTTTATCTTGGCATCTCATTTCCTTAATTATTTAGTTCCTCTAGGAATCATGCCATTTACAATTTCAAAATGAGTCTTCTTTGTCCTTCTATCACATACTTGTTATATGCAAACTTAGCTTGCACTAAAATCAAATCCCAATGATAAAAATATCAAAAGGTTACCCAAACTTCTATTCACAACCTTAGTTTGTCCACCTATCTATGGATGAAATGTAGAACTAAACTTAATATCAATATTCATCTGTCTCCAAATTATCCTCCAAAAATAACTAGTAAACTTAGTATCTATGTCTAAAATAATAATCTTAGGCAATCCATGAAGTCTCACAATCTCTCTAAAAAATAAATCTACTACACATGTTGCATCCAATTTCTTTTTGCAAGTTATGAAATATTATATTTTATAAAATCTATTAACCACTACAAAGATATAATCGTTACCTCTCTAATTTTTAGGAAATCCCCTAAAAAGTCCATACTAACATCGATCTACAAGGAATAGGTACAAGTGTGTACAAATCAACATTCTAACTACTTCCTTTAGCAACTTGACATATTCTACAACTCCTTACCATCTTATTATAAAATATTACATATTTGCAAACTCTTTACCATCTTCTTAAAAATTCTTACATATCTACAACCAAAAGTATCTTTCTAAAATTATCTTTACTGTCTTAACAATCCTAAAATATCTTGTGTGTCCACTACCATTCTTCTCTGTAATAATGTTTTTTGTCATAGATCTTCTAGGTAAGCATAACTAAACTCCTTTAAACACCATCTCTTCTTGAATGAAATAATCAATCCACTTGTCTTGTTCATTAGTCACAAGGTTCTTACAAGATTTCCAAGGTTCTATAAAATTAGGGTCAATTTTACAAGTTCTTTAAATCCGCAAAGCCAACCACTTCAAATCTTATCTCAATCAACAAACTTCTTCTTCTACTCAAAGAATATGCCACTTTATTAGATTTTTAACTCTTATGTTTTAATATAAAATAAAAATTATGCATTATTAAAAATATGAAATACTAAGAAGTGAGTGAGAGGGGGTAGGGGGGTGAATCAATATTTCATGATTT
Source organism: Cupressus sempervirens (assembly GCA_028749045.1). Lineage (NCBI taxonomy): Eukaryota > Viridiplantae > Streptophyta > Pinopsida > Cupressales > Cupressaceae > Cupressus > Cupressus sempervirens. Next base: position 432,658,545 of record CM053792.1, read on the forward strand.
TTTTTCCCTATTATGGAAATCATTAACAATCTTATAACTTTTATAAATGAATGAATAAATTAAGATGAATAATAAATACAACTATAAAGTAATGAAATACATAACACGATATTTTGTTAACTAGGGCAACCCTAGCCAAGGTAAAACCTTAGTGGGGATGGTACCTATAAAATGATCCAATAATCAAAAGTATCTTGTGATAGATGTTGACTCTATTAAGATTGTATTACATTTGTATAGTGTCTCAATCCTTGTTAGAATCCTCAATAATGTTAGGATTTTTTAATACAATTATAGAGATATATGCAAGCTAAGTCCACTGTCCAAACATGCAATATATAATGATATTTAGAATACAAAAAGAGGATATGGTAAGTGCACCAAGTTGTGGTGCCAAAAAGGTGACACCATTTTTATTTTTTCTAATTTTCAATAGTGTGTACGTGCTATGGCTTGGGAAACCCAAGCCATAGCCCGTAGTGCATACGTGCTATGGCTTGGGAAACCCGAGCCATAGCCTATAGTGCGTATGTGCTATAGCGCATACGCGCTTAAAAAAAACCTAATTTTTATAAATGTCTTGCATAGCCGCAGCCCATTCATTTTAACTCTTTTTTGCTACTTCTCCACACTATAATATGTACACGGATTGCAACAATACAAGTTTTCTACCACCCACCTTACCAATATGCCTCCTCGCCATCGAAGTTCGAGATCATGAGCACAATGTATGTTATCTAAATTTCTTTTTGCATTGTTTTATATGTTTTAAATATTGTCTTGTAGGTTTTTTTTAATTTTTCTTTAAATTTGTTTATTTATTTAGATTTCAATTGATTTCTTATCAGGAAATGTCAATAATGAACTGGTAAATCCTCAAGAAGATCTAAACCAAAACCCTCCACAACAAGAAAAACAAATTCTGCAAGTTGAACTAATTGCAAGACATCATCCTAGAACACAAGAAAACATAATAAATGAAATAGAAAGAGGCAAAATTGAATTAGAAGGACTTATTGGTCAGTTGAAAGAATGTGGACAAAGCAATCTAATGAGAGCTCAATTGGCATCATCCCTTGAATCCATTAAGACCCACATTGCTTCTGTTAGTGGTTAGTTACATGTTTGGTGGGTTAAGAGGGATGAACAAAAAAGATATTATGCAAATAAATTATCATATCAAGATGTTAAAAAAAATGATATAGCAAAAGGTAGAATATGTGCATTATTTAGAAAACCTAGTGAACAAAATATTGTTAGAGAGAGTACTAAACGGTTCCCCATCCATTGGTGCATACATGATGCTATTAGAAATAATTTTTGGGATAGATGGTGGATGGTTTTTGATGCCCCTCCTTGCAATAATCATGAGGTCCCAATGTATTTCTCAAGGAAATTGTATTGTGAGTTTGTCCTTGGGGAGATCCCCAATTATTTTGATATATTAAATTCTCAGGGTAGAGGTGGGGGGTCATCATTTGAGAGGTTGGGGGCACATCATGACCCTAATGTAGTTAGGGCACTTGTGGTCAAGCCATAGGGTGAGCATGTGACTATTCCTTTAGTTGTGAAGGAACATGTAGAGGCCAGCGCTCTAGGGACTATTAGAGCTTTGACGTAGACCCTCATTCATTACAGAGTCCATTAGTTGAGGAGGAGCCTTCTGCACATTGTAGTCACATGTGCACAACATGCAGATCCTTATGCACATTTGGGAGTCATGCTAAAGATGGTGTAGATGATGGGCTAGTGACTGATCAATTCTTGAATGAGACATTTGGCATTGACACAGGTAAATTACAATTATAAGAAACTAATTTGATCACATTTCATATACATGTATAGTGAATGATTAATTAATTAGCATGTATTGACATTGTTCAAAGGGTCAGAGTGTTGGTGGCCTTAGTAGCAATCCCTCAACCCCTTTTTTCGTCCCCTTGAAATGAGTCTAGAGGTATGTATTGATTTAATCATTTAAATGAATAAATATATTTATTAAGTAATCATATGAAGGATTGAATTTTTTTTTTATGCATGTGAATCAATTCTTTACAGGACCATTGACATTCACTATAGACCCCGAGCCTAGATGCGACATGAGCTTCATAGAGGTACATTTGTTTCATGTTAATTTAATTCATTTGATTATATTTGTTTCATGTTTCATGTTACATTAAACATGTATTTTATGACATATAGCTCTTGACATTGGAGACTCCTCCTCATCTCCGATAATCTATCAGTCATGGAGTGGCTACAACTATGGCTAGTTCATAGCCATTGATTGAGGTATGAAAGAATTTTATTGGTTTTAGTTGTTGTTTATAATAGTTAGTATCAAAATTTATAATTTTATTTATAAGTGATTATATTGATTCAATTGTTGTAGGGTCTTGTCACACTTGATCATTCACAAGCCTTTGAGGTGGACTTGTAGAGTGACTATATGATGGCGGTAAGAAAATAATTTATTTTGTATGTATAATAATTATCGATTCATATCTACTTTGTTTGTATCAGCTCGAGTTAGAGAAGAGCCTCAACAAGAGGACAAGCGAGCGTGCGAGGAAGACCCCATCATTGCCACCATCTCCATCTACATGATGACCAAAGGCCTCTAGAGATTTGTTTACTTCCCCTCATGGGAAGGAGAATATATAATTGATAGACATACATGTATAGGCATTAGCAGACATATATATGTTGGATTTTATGTCAGTGGACATATTCGATATACATTTGATGTATATATGACATTTTATATTTGATGTATGACATTTATTTGATGCATGGCATTATTAGACTTATGATATTATTGGTTAATATATGATACGTTTGTTCATGTATGACATTGTTGGTTATCATAATATATTATGTGTTTGTTAATGTACATGACATTATTGGTTATCATTTTATATTATATGTTTATTCATGTATGACATTAAATTAGATATATTCGTGTATGACATTAAATTAGACATGTTCATGTATGACATTAAATTCAATACCTAATCAGTTTGAAACATTGATAGAATATTGATTAGCAATAAACTTTATCACTGTTTAAGCATAAGTTTATCATTTCCAATATGTCATCGTCATATGATTTATGATCTTGTTCATGTTTAAACTTTCTCTTCTCTGTTATTTGTTTATCAAGCTTAATTCAATACCTAATCAGTTTCAATTTTTGATACAATATTGATTAGTAATAAACTTTATCAATGTTAAAGCCAAAAATTTATCATTTGCAATATGTCATTGTCATATTGATTTATGACCACCTTGTTCATGTTTAAAGCCTTCCTTCTATGTTATGCATCCAAACATTTATCATAAATTATTATTACAAATATATAACAAATCTGAAACTGTAATAAATACATTACATTTGCAAACTTTATCACTATTCTTGATTTGAAAAATCATTGTCACAACTCATAAATTTAGGTTTTCTATAAATATAAAAGTATAATTAAAAATAAAGTTTGACATACCCAAGTACCCTCATCCCCTATTATAAAAAATAGTTGTACCCGTACCCGTACCCATACCCACACCCTAAGTACCCCAAGTACCCCTATCCCCATGCAACCTTGTATATTATATGTAGATCTTGGTGTTTTTTGTACACCTATAGTGTAGCCTCAAAATCACCATATATCACTAGTGCACTGACATGTATGCAAAAATATCTGAAAGTCTTTGTTGAATTCTCAGTTCATGCTAGGTGAAACTTGAAAATTTATTCTAATAGAGTTCAACACTAAAAAAATAGGAGTAGATTTAATAAGTTTCCTCAAACTACCAACCTACCACCATCTAAATGGCATTTAGAGCTCCTCTTCATAGCTTTAGAACTGTGATTGTTCCTTCATGGTTATCCCTTTATGAACTAACTCACAACTTTACAACTCATTGTACTATTTGATTTTGAGTCATTTTGTATGTATAGATTTAGGTGTTTTGTTAAAAGATCCTTGAAAGATTTTAATTTATTACTCCAACTATAAATAATACTAAATGTTTTCTATTCTATTACACATGATTACTAGATTTATTAAGATTGTTGTCTCACTATGTCTTATTTTTTGTTAAACTCGCTATCATATGATCCATTAAATTAGTTCTTATATACCTCTACCATAAAGGTTCTTTGATGCAAAGGATAAGGTGGATCCAAAGCCCAAATAACAAAATGAGATCAAGTCAACAAGCTTCTTTAATGCCCAATCTCAATGATCCTAAGATAGCTTCAATAGGTGAAATATCAAAGAACACTCAAACAAGACTCAAAGTGTGGTCCAATGGCCTCAACACATGTAATTCAAAATTTTATAAAGGTTTACAAACTTTTGTCCAAGGTTTCATACATAAACTTCCAAAACTCACCAAATTAGGCCTAACAACCTGCCTTGTACCTCTGTAGTAGCACTCAAAAGGTTTTTTCTTCAACTACTCCCAAAAGACTAGGAAAATAAATCATATATTTGAGTACCCTTTATGGAGTACCTTAACATACCAAAAGGAAAGGGTAGGTTGTTTTGGAAAGTATGTGATTGCCCTCACTATGTGACCCCAAAAAGCATAAAAAATGGGTGATTTTACAAAGCAACTATATCACAAAAATATCCCCAAGTTTCCAAACTTGGATAGTGTATTAATTACAAGTAAATCTTCAAAAAAAAGTTGACTTAGTAAAATCAGTCAATTTGCTGTAGGTGTAGGAACAATCATGTAAGATGACTCTCAAATCATTCCAAACCTGTGTATTCTTCCAATGCCTTATTGAATCCTCTAGACACTTCAATCAAAAACAATTTACATGGAAAATGTAAAGAAACTTCAAGGAAATCAATGCATTTTCTGTCATAGTCTAGATTACACCAGTCAAAAACATAAAGAACTGTGAGTTAGATTGAATCACAATGCATTCAACTAGTGAATGATTGCTTGTAGATTTCTTAGTATTCCAACATGAAAGTAGAACCAAAAAAAAAGTATTGAAACCCTTCAAAAATGCATAAGAATAATAGATTTATAGATTTAAACTTCTATTTTATTGATTTCCTATTCTTGCCGTACACTTCTAGGCATTATATCCATAAAAAAGGAGTTGTCTACAATATAATAAATCAAAAATCAACTTCTCTAACCTCTCCCAACTGATTATAGGGATTAGTTGAATTTTTTAAACATTAAAATACTACTTCCTCCCCTAAACTAGCTACTAACTGTTAACTTGAATATTTAAACTTTTAAACTTTTAAAAATGCTTAAAACCTTGTTAAATTGGATTTTGAAAACTCCAAATCTTTTCCATAACCTAGGAGACAAGTAATAACATCACTCTTATAACTTGAACCTATCCTAAAACATCTATTGGACACTAATGGTCCAAATTACATTTATTTAATCCTTTTAAGAATATAAATTCATTCCTAAATTTAAATGCCTCTTCATGACATCAAACCATTATAGAAGCCAAAACATTATAATTTATTTGATTTACATCATTTAGAACCCAACAGTCTTTCTTAGAACATTGATCTTCGCTAGGCGACTCCCAAGTCTTCATAGTCTTCTTGTGTAACTTGACTGGCTTCAGGAATTGCTTGTTTATCCTCAATGCCCCTTCACCATTCTCCATCCTTTTTATCATATAACTATAATCTATGTGATATAGTAGTAAACTAGCTTTAAAGAGGTTTTTTGTTATACTTTAATCAATCATTGATCTCAATTGGACACCTCTATTCCATTTGCACATAACTACTAAATAGGCTTCTCACATGTACTTTTTCACTTGTTTGGACCGAGCACTATTGTTGTGCTTAGTTGAAAGAAAAGTCAGAATGATTTTAAAGATTGCCATGATCATACTTTGCCACTTGACATTCTTTTACTTATTCCATCTACATAGGAAACGATTCCACTTTCTTTAACCCTACCACAAAGCCCTACAAATGAACACAAATATTAAGTTTAATACCATGTCATTGTTTTCATGGAAATTAGCATTTTGATAAATATTTAAGAGTTTTTCTATAGATGTTGATAGTTACACTACTATAAAGGTTTATAGAGTTGTTCATCACACTCACTATTGTTGCCTTGAATATTTTCCTTTGATCTCATTCCTTCGTAATATCCTTACCTTATGCATTGATTATCATTAACATTGTCTCTATAGTGATGCAAAATAGTGATGCATTGATTATTCCATTGTAAACCCTCATAATGATACAAAATAGTGATCTCTATCATTTCTTTGATAGTTTTGACACAATCTTATAAATCTATGGGACATTAGAATATGTGCCATATTAAGCCTACCTCTAATAAATCCTTAAGATCATGAGTTATGAAGAGGAGAAAAAAGTTATGAGCCCCTTATAATCTTATTCTTCTACACATCACACCAAGTTTTCTCCATGATATTTTCAATGTGGGGGAGATAAATAGAAACTTATGAACTCTTGTAAGCCCCTTAATGTGTCATTATCTTTGTTAGGGATGTTTTGGTTCAGCATGCCCGAGAATGTTCGAGCACTCAACAAGATGGGAAGAGGTTGGGGCTAGTGTTTACCTAGCCACCCAGAGCTAAAAGAATAGATAGTTTGATACCAAGATGAAAGGTGAGAGAGATTTGACAGTTGGCAACTTTGTACTAGCCAACACTACAAGTTTCAGCATCACCAAAGATGGCATTGCAAAATCAAAATAGAGTAAGATTTCCAAAAAGTGAGAGAGGTTATTGTAGGTCTCCATAACATGGTCTTATAAGAACTAGAATCAGATCCGTATCTTGCACAAGCTCTAAGATATACCCCATCAAAGATCGCTACCCTATGGCACTTAGTGAACCTTAGGGATGTTTTGGTTTGGCATGCCTAAAAATGTTCAAGCACTGAACATGAAAATACAAGGTTAGGGATAGGGTTTAACCACCCACCTAGAGCTAACATAATAGATAGTTTGATCCCATGACGAAAGGTGAGAGAGATTTGGCAGTTGGCAACTTTGTACTGGCTAACACTACAAGTTTTAGCATCACCCTGGATGGCATCGCAAAATCAAAATAGAGTATTGTAGACACCTAAAAACCTTTAGAAAATAAAGTATTTTTATTTTTTGAAAAATTTCTGATGACATCATCATTTATTTATTAATTAATTATTTAATTAATTAATTTATTTTTATGCCATTAAATCGCTTTATCTTAATTAAAAATATTTAATTAAGGAATCCCTCCCAAAAATGTTTAAATCTTATTTAAACATTATTTCCTTATTTATTAATTATTTAATTAATAAATTGACCAAAAATCTCAAAATAAATAAAAAATTTATTTTTTGCCCAAAACTTGGCCAATTTCCTTAAGACCACTAACCTCTTCCAAAATCTTCTAATCCTTCTTTAATTTTAATTAAGGCTAATCCCATCATTTCCTACCCCTAATCCCAACTCAAAATATTTAATTAAGATTAAATATTAATCCTCATGTTTATTAAAAATGTTTTAATAAATATCTCCTCAACCCAAACCCTTGAAATAAATAAAACTTTATTTATTTCCTAAAAATCTAATTTATCCTCATCCTAAGAAGTTCTAGACTCTTCTAGAAAGTCTTCATCCTCATCCTAGGAAATTCTAGACTATTCTAGAAAGTCTTTATCCTCATCCAAAGTCTAGACTCTTCTAGAAGATGTCTTTAAACCTAATCCTAATCCCCTCCTAACCTTGTCACATTCCCTAAAAATGGGTTAAGACTTACTAACCCAAGCCAAAGTTAACAAATATCTCCTCCTTCACCCACCCTCATTAAATGCCATCCACTTGCCTATCCCTAAGCTAATCCTAAGCCATCCTAATCCATCCTCTAATCATTTGCACAATCCTAAGCAAGCTTAAAACCCTCCTAATCAAGCCCAAGTCGAAATTGCTCTCATCTCCCTCAAAATATCTCAACCATAAAACTTTATGAAGCCCACTAGGCCATAAATGACTCTTCCAAGCCCTTTTATTGCTCTTACAAGCCATTATGAGGGTCTTTTTGAAGATTTTATCTCTTGAGCCTCCTTTGTTGACTCATCCTTCTCCTTTCCTCCATCCTCTCACCATGTGACATGTGTCACTCCTTGATTGGCTGTAAGAAAGCACAATCCATGTGCTCTCTTCTCATGCAATCTAAGCCCTCCATGAGCTTTTTCCCATCCTTGCATCTTAGCCCTCAATCCCTCAAGCCTCTTGCCTATAAATTGGATCCTTCCCCTTTGCAAAATAACACAATCCATGAAGTAAAGTCATAATTGCATTTTAAGAAGCCATTTTACATCAAAACCATACACTCACACCCAAATTCCAACTCCATTTGAAGCCCTTTTTGAAGCATAAGCTTGAGCATACATCCTATCTATTTAGACAAAGCCACTCAACAAGAGAGCTTCTCATTGAGAGAGTCCATTAATGGCTCATATTCTCAATTGAGAGCTCATCTTAGTCTATCTTGAAGTTTATGAATTTTGTTTAGTTTGTAGAAGCTTTATTTAAATTTAGTTTCTATTAGCATACAAACATTGCTCATATACATTTTGGCATGCCTGATGGGACCCCGCATGGGTCATCTTCATTAGCTCTTTTAGTCAAGTTTTGTATGTCATTTGCTGATTTTGGCTAATTTTGCTTGTTTTTGTGATTGGTAGGATTGTATAAATTGGTTTTGTAGATCCACATGAGCATGAAGAAGACAAAGGAACTCATAGTATATCTCATAGTGTTTGCAGATTTTTCAAGCTTATAGGTGGACAAAGAACTTGGAATTCTTCTTCCTCTTCTTGTCTATATTCTTCTTATTCCATCTACTTCTTCTTCTTCTTCTTGTGGGAGATCTTGGCCATTTATTTTTAAGGAAGCAAAATCATACACACTTCTCTTTAGTGCTTAAAATGAACCCCCAAATCATACTTAAATCCATTAAAAAATTAAAAATTTGCAAAAAAGAAAAAATCTTTTAACAAGTGAAACTAAACCAATCTAATCATTTGCATCCTTGCAACATCAAGGTTTTAGATGCATTCATGCAAAGTTAGGAACACTTCATTTTTGGGAATTTAAAAAGAACTTCAAGTTTCCATTTCAAAAGGTTCAAAATCAACACTAAGTGCACACTAAAATCTAAATCAAACTCAAAGCATCAATTAAGGATAAAATGAACCTCATTTACAAATATTTTAAAGTTCTTTTAAAAATCTCATGAAAACTAAGAGTCCTAAATGGTTGCCAAAAAATTTCCTAAAAGCTTTGTTATTTGTTCCAAACAAATGTCTTGTTGCAAAATCTTGAATGTTTCTTAGGTTTTTCATGCATCAAAACAATCTAGAAATATCATTTTTGGGCTTAAAATATGCAAACTAGAACACAAAATCTTGAATGAAAACCAAAGTCCAAAGAGTCATTTTCACTTTTGAGTCCAAAACAATCTTGAATGATCTAAGGTTAAAACAAAGCACATCAAAGTTCTTAAAACAACACACAAAATCTCAATCTTGAATGCTCAAAGGAAAAAACTTGAATGTTTAATCACTTGTCTTTGAATGCATGTTGCTAAAATCACTCTTGAGTGCCATGGATTAAAATCAAGTTTTTTTTTTTATGAATGCATGATTAAAACAAAAAATCCAATCTTGAATTCCATAGATCAAATAATCATCTTTTGGGGCATAAAAAGAATCCACATTTTTGAAATCTTCTAAGTTATAAAAACTAATAAAGAGGCTTTGAGTAAGTTTGTAGTTTGATTCACCCTCTTTAATCACCCATCAATTTAACCATTGGTTGCAATCTCAATGCCATCTATGGGGATGGGTCCACCTAAGAGGGTGTTAAGTGCTCCACAAAGATCAAACTCCACTCACTTGGGTCTTTAGTGGTTTTTCTAAGTTAGAAAATTCTTTGAATGTACATTAATCTCGCTCACAGTTCATTTGGACATAAAAATTGGACAAATCTTGACATGGAGGGCCTCCGAGCATGCGCTTGGCAATCGAGTTTCACACATCTTTGTTTTGGGCTTAAAAAAACTCACACTTAATCTTGAATGCCTAACAATCAATGAACATCGCATCGTTTTGACGCATTTTCAATGACACTCACATTTCTTATGTTGATGATCTCTCGACTTCCATTATGTTGACGATGCTATCAAATTGGAATGAACATTGTATGCCATAATCACAACTGTCTTCAGTCATAGCTTACAAAATGTAAATCATCAATTGGAATGAACGCGTGTCTTTTAAAGCCCAAGATCATGTATGTGGTCTTGTTTTACACTTTTTAGGAGGTCTACTTGGGGATTTCATCACCCCTTGGGATGACCTCAACTCCAGCGTTCTGGTGGAGTATAAAAATCGGGAGGTGAATCCAAAGAAACCTCTCTTGGAATCAAGATTTTTTCACTCAGGCTAAGCCTCAAGGAACTTTATACCCTTGAGAAGTGAAAGAGGAGAAGTGGGTTACCACTCCTCTTGGCTGTGTGACATCTTTTTGGTTTCATCTATGGATTTGGGCCTCACATACCTTGCGTATATCGAGGACTCCCTAGCTATAAAAAATTTCATCCTTATAGAAAGCTTCCTAGGATGTTGGTGTGTTTAATGTGCTTGCTCCAAAATTTTTTCTGCTTGTTTGTTCATAGCTTTTGAATGAATGTTTGCCAACTTTGGTCAAAATCCCAAAAAAGCAGAAATCTCCCAGCTCAAGGCATACTTAGCGTAGTCACTGCCTCATCAAAAAATCATCCAAGCTCCCCTGCTACAACCAAATCTATCTAGTTCCTTGCTTTAGAAAAATCCAAAATCCAAAGTCTCTCCAAATCATCTCCCCCAGCCAGCTAGCAACCCAATTCAAAATCACACCCAAGCCTTTAGAGAGTTGTTGTCATTCTGCTAGAATTTGCTATCCAATCAATCTGACTAATCCACCAGCCTCACCAAGGTTATCCCTTTGACAGAGCTTTGTCTAGGGTAATCTAGCTTTGTCACTTGTTATCCCTCATCACCTTGAGCTAAAGGTTGGGATCCACAAGTGGTCAATCTCGTGTCATGCCCATAGGATCATTAGTCTATCCTTAAGTTGACACAATCCAATGCATAAGAAAGCAAAACTCTCACTTTTTGATAGCATGCCCTTGAAGTCTTCCATCCACAAGAAAGATAAAAATCTCCAGCCAATCCTCCTTAGGTCTGTCATACAGCTTTGACTCTACCTAGGAAATCCTTCATCAACCAATCCAAAATTTTTGCTTAATCCAAATCCAACCATGAGCTTCCATGTTCATCCATATGCAAGACCCCATCCCCATCCGACTCATCATCAAAACATGAAATCCCAAACCTATCATGATGTGTTCGGTCGTATTGTCCTTGCTCTTGCCACCTCCTATTCCAATGATGATGAAAATTTTGTTGACTATGACGGTTATATTGAAAGCCTTAGAAACATTCCCCCAAGCATCCCCCAAAATCCAAGAGTTATTCCAAACTATCTAGTCATGCCATCTGATATCCCAGCTTCTCCTCCATCACCCAATCAACCAAGCTTCCAATCTTCCACCCTCATCACACCAGCTATTCCTATCAATCCACCACCTCCACCTCTGACACACGAGTCTCCAAGGAATCTCCTAGAGGAAATACAAGAGAAGCCACCTCCAACAGTCGATAAGCCATGTCATCTAATCCAACCATGTGAAGTAGTCAGTGATGAAGCTTCCCCATCTATAATATCACCCCCATCTCCCATAGCTATCATCCCCATACCATCCATCAATTTTCTTAAAATCCTTCCACTTCCCGCAAGCATCAAATTCCCACCATCCATCGAATCGCTCCAAATCCCATCCACATCTCCTCCTCCAAGCATTATCCAAATCCCATATAATGAACCTCATCCATCCACTCCCATCTATTCCTGTCAAGATCTTGTCCAAAAGCATGTTGAAATATCCTCCGATAGAATAGCAGATCCCGTCATCCCACTTATTCCCCTACATGATCCACTTTTACCATCTTCTCCATATCTAAATCCTACCATCTTACTTACTCCATCTCAAGATCCCTTTCCCTCAGCCCACCCAACTCAAGATCCTATCCTCCCATCTCCTCTTCTTCATGATCATACATCTCCCATAATCCATGATGATAGATCCATCGAAAAAGAACTAATTATCATATCCGAAGCTCCAACTCCTTCAGCTAGTAATGGACTCACATCTTGTGTTCCAAATAATGAACATCATATTGAAAAAAGAAATGAAAATGTATTTCTAGATGTTGGTATCCCCGCTATTCCTGCATGGTCCCAAGTCCTTCCATCTCCACCCCAAAGTTCCCATCCGTCTTATTCTGCATCTATTTTGGGCCCTCATCCTACTCCTTATCTCCAACCCTCCATTTTGGGTCCATATATCCCTTATCTAAATCCCACACCCTTTCCATCCATTTTGGGTCCTTACATACCTAATATGAATCCTTTATCCCCTCCATCTATTTTGGGACCTACACCTTCCTCGTTTCCATCTATTTTGGGCCCATATCCTTCCTTCCCTCCATCCATTTTGGGCAATTATATCCATCCATATCCTATGTTCCAATCTATCCTTCCATCCCCTCAAATCCACTAGCTAGATCATCACAGGCACTCACCCTTGAATCCCTTCCAACCTTTAAACCCTATCACTACATCAATTATCCCTCCATCTCCTCCATGCTCTTGTTCCCATCCAATGGCTAATAGAAGCATATTGGATGCCAAAATATAGAAGCATAAATCCAAAAATCCACAAAAATCCAAGTCTCAACATGTCCCTTCTAAAATACATGTTCAAAACAAGAAACACTTAATCAAAGAAAAATTCAAGAGGCCACAAAAGCCCAAGCTAAAAAAGTCAAAAATCATGTGGATACCCAAGATGCTCATAAAATAAATGCATCTCAAAGAAAAATCTCAATTGGCATCCATTCATGCTACTCAAAAAGCCTCATCCATCCATCCTTCATCCAAATCCCCATATAAGCATCCTTCATCCCCCCAATCCACTTTTAGTCCATATGCTTCTTATCCTAAATTTCCCATCCTCCATCTTCCAACTCTACTTTTAGTCCTTATCTTTCTCTTCCTCCATTTTCTCTTCAACCTCGCTCAAAACCATCTTTCCCACTACTTTATCACCTCTCAAGGTGTGCGCCAATGATGATCTTTCCATTTTCCTCATCCATTTACCCACAAGCCTTATGTCTTTGCATCCATTATCTGTCAAACTCCCACCCAGCATTCCACTTGTTCAATCTAATCCTTTTTCATCCTTCCTACCAACATCTATGAGCCAAAAATAGCTGAAGAAAGCCAAAATCATTCTAGCTAAGTCCAAAGTCAAAAAGTAAAAAAAAAAGTAAAGAAAAATAAAGCGTCCACTGGTGAAAACTTGGCAATTCAAGCGCCTTGGACAAGTACCATGATGAAAACTTGGCAAAGAAGCATCATGCATAATCTCGCCATCCCCAGCTTATCATATCACCCTCATGCTTTTGGTCATCTCTTGACATCCAACTCCATCTTCCAATCTATCCACCTATCCTCCACCCTCCATCTTCCATCTCACACCATCCACTTATTTCCTGTAGCTTCAGCCAACCATCCCAGCTATCATCCATCTCCCTAGCACCTTTAGCTTTTCCATCCTAGCTTCAATACTATCACATGCATCATAAGACCTCCTTTCACATGTCATCTTCTGACTGGGGGCACTATATTCCTTGGAGATCTTGTCTTGTCCATCCTCCATTGTCATTGGTATCTCGCTCTAGGCTATCCTCATGCAAATCCAATGTCATCCTCTCATTAGCCATTCACTCTAGCGCCATCTATCTGTTCAACTACCACCAACCTTAGCCTTTTCCCCATCATCATCATTGGATGCATCTTGTCAAATCCATATCTTTTGTTATCACCTCATCCTTAGCTTCTACCTCTTGCACCAAATTGAGCCATCCTGCTATCCTCTCATCCTGAGCTTTTTATCCATCTGTATCATACCTATCATTGGTTTGTTAGCTTGTACCATATCTTGATTAGCCTGCTTGTAACATATCTTGGTCCATCAGCTTGTACATCCTCTTTAGCTTAGTACCATTGTATCTATCCAGCGTTCATGTCAGTTCATCCTTGATTAGCATCTTGCACCCATCGCACATCTTGGTTAGCTATTCCAATGCATCTTTTAGCTAGATTTCCTGTCAGGAAAGTGTTATCTTTCTTAGTTCAGCTTGCCAGACGCATCACTCATCCAAATCCACTAGCTTAGGTGCTCTCCGATAGGTCCTTGCAGGATATAGCTTTCCTCATGTCTGATCTTGGTCCGTTAGTACCTCGTCCTACCCATCTCGTTGGCAAACGGTTCTCTTTTGGATTTTTGCTTTCTTTTGATTTGGACTCTTCCTTGTTGGGTCTTGAAATATCTTTTCCAAGCAATCTCCTTGTTCCCTCCTCAAGGTTGCCACGATCTTCCATATCATGGTATACTGCGACTGGGGCAATCAGAGCATAAGGTCTTGATCATGTCTTTTGCTTGTTTTCTTTTCTGCTTGTGGGTTACCTAGTGTCGTTTCCACACTGCTTCCTCTGGGATTCATGTGTGATACTGGGGCAATCCTTGTGTGTTTGTTTTGAGTCAGTTCGTCAGTCCTCTGGATAGTTGGTGAAAAGGCCTTGATGTTCTTGGTAACCTTGAAAATTAACCAATAGTCCTATACCAAATCTAGTGCTCAACTACATGGTGGTACTTCTTTTTGAAGTATCCCCCCCGCTCAAAAAGCTTCAATGGTTTCCCTTCATCTCCATTATCCCCCATCCATATCCAGCATTTGTCTCTCCTACCCCAGCTTGTGCAACCATATCTCTCAGAACCAATCATCACTCTTAGCTTTAGGGATCCACAATCCTAGTCTTAGGGATCCACCAATCCAAATCAATCCACCAAGCCTCATCTTTCGAGATCCACAATCCTAGTCCTAGGGATCTCCGAAACCCATCTTCCACCAATCTGACTCTTTGAAATCCTATTGCATCAACTTTTTTAATCCCCTCATCCATCTCCCCATCTTGGATTCCTTTTATAGCGCTCCACTCCTTCATCCTCTGCAATCTCTAAGATCTTAAGCTTGCTTCCTCTTGTGCCTCTGATTCTCCCTTTATCATTCTCTCGTAGTGAGAGTTTGAGCTAACTAAATCTCTTCTCTTAAGCAAATCTGAGTCTTCTTGCTCATCTCAGATTCTTGTACTTTTCAAGAAGTCATTGAGCCTCGCTTTCTCTCTCCGCCGCCTTCTTGAGGGGGCATCTTGCAGTCCATTCTCTCCTCCTTTGCTCTAGCCTTGGGCATCTTATTTTCTTATCTTTGATGCCATGCCACTTGCGGCATCACATCAAAGAGGGGCAAAATGTAGACACCTAAAAATCTTTAGAAAATAAAGTATTTTTATTTTCTGAAAAATTTCTGATGACATCATCATTTATTAATTAATTTATTTATTTTTATGCCATTAAATCCCTTTATCTTAATTAAAAATATTTAATTAAGGAATCCCTCCCAAAATTTTTTAAATCTTATTTAAACATTATTTCCTTATTTATTAATTATTTAATTAATAAATTGACCAAAAATCCCAAAAATAAATTAAAAAATTATTTTTTGCCCAAAACTTGACCAATTTCCTTAAGACCACTAACCTCTTCCAAAATCTTCTAATCCTTCTTTAATTTTAATTAAAGGCTAATCCCATCATTTCCTACCCCTAATCCCAACTCAAAATATTTAATTAAGATTAAATATTAATCCTCATGTTTATTAAAAACGTTTTAATAAATATCTCCTCAACCCAAACCCTTGAAATAAATAAAACTTTATTTATTTCCTAAAAATCTAATTTATCCTCATCCTAAGAAGTTCTAGACTCTTCTAGAAAGTCTTCATCCTCATCTTAGGAAATTCTACACTATTCTAGAAAGTCTTTATCCTCATCTAAAGTCTAGACTCTTCTAGAAGATGTCTTTAAACCTAATCCTAATCCCCTCCTAACCTTGTAACATTCCCTAAAAATGGGTTAAGACTTACTAACCCAAGCCAAAGTTAACAAATATCTCCTCCTTCACCCACCCTCATTAAATGCCATCCAGTTGCCTATCCCTAAGCTAATCCTAAACCATCCTAATCCTCTAATCATTTGCATAATCCTAAGCAAGCTTAAAACCCTCCTAATCAAGCCCAAGTCAAAATTTCTCTCATCTCCCTCAAAATATCTCAACCATAAAACTTTATGAAGCCCACTAGGCCATAAATGACTCTTCCAAGCCCTTTTATTGCTCTTACAAGCCATTATGAGGGTCTTTATGAAGATTTTATCTCTTGAGCCTCCTTTGTTGACTCATCCTTCCACTTTTCTCCATCCTCTCACCATGTGACATGTGTCACTCCTTGATTGTCTATAAGGAAGCACAATCCATGTGCTCTCTTCTCATGCAATCTGAGCCCTCCATGAGCTTTTTCCCATCCTTGCATCTTAGCCCTCAATCCCTCAAGCCTCTTGCCTATAAATTGGATCCTTCCCCTTTGTAAAATAACACAATCCATGAAGTAAAGTCATAATTCCATTTTAAGAAGCCATTTTACATCAAAACCATACACTCACACCCAAATTCCAACTCCATTTGAAGCCCTTTTTGAAGCATAATCTTGAGCATACATCCTATCTATTTAGACAAAGCCACTCAACAAGAGAGCTTCTCATTGAGAGAGTCCATTAATGGCTCATATTCTCAATTGAGAGCTCATCTTAGTCTATCTTGAAGTTTATGAATTTTGTTTAGTTTGTAGAAGCTTTATTTAAATTTGGTTTCTATTAGCATACGAACATTGCTCATATACAAGTATGATCTCCAAAAAGTGAGAGAGTTTATTGTAAGTCTCTATAACACAATCCTATAAAAACTTGAATCACATCCATACCTTGCACGAGCTCTGAGATATGCCCCATCAAAGATCACTTCCCTATGGCATTTAGTGACCCTTAGGGATGTTTTGGTTTGGCATGCCTGAGAACACTCAGGCACTAAAGGGGATGGAATGAGGTTAGGGATAGGGTTTACCCAGCCACTTAGAGCTAACAGAATAAACAGTTCAATCCCACGATGAAAGGTGAGAGATATTTGGTAGTTGGCAACTTTGTACTGGCCAACACTACAAGTTTCAACATCACTCGAGATGGTATCACAAAATCAAAATGGAGTATGATCTCTAAAAAGAAAGAGAGGATATTGTAGGTCTCCACAACATGGTCCTATAGGAACTAAAATCACATCCATACCTTGCATGAGCTTTGAGATATGCCTCATCAAAGATCCCTACCCTATGGCATTTAGTGACCCTTAGGGACATTTTGGTTCGGCATGCCTAAGAAAATTTGAGCACTAAATGGGATGGGATGAGGTTGGGGATAGGGTTTACCTACCCACCCATGGCTAATGGAATAGACAGTTTGATCCCATGATGAAAGGTGAGAGAGATTTGGCAGTTGGCAACTTTGTACTGGCCAGAACTACAAATTTTAGCATCACCCAAGATGGCATTGCAAAACCAAAATGGAGTGTGATCTCTAAAAAGAGAGAGAGATTATTTTAGGTCTCTGCAACATAGTCTTGTACAAACTAGAATCACATCCATACCTCACATGAGCTCTGAGATATGCCTCGTCAAAGATCACTACCCTATGACATTTAGTGACCCTTAGGGACATTTCGAATCAACATGCCCAAGAATGTTCGAGTACTGAACAAGATGGGATAAGGTTGGGAATAGGGTTTAACCAGCCATGTGGAGCTAATGGAATAGACAGTTTGATCCCACGATGAAATGTGAGAGAGATTTGGCAGTTGGCAACTTTGTACTGGCCAACACTACAAGTTTCAGCATCACTCGAGATGCTGTCACAAAATCAAAATGGAGTATGATCTCAAAAAAGTGAGAGAGATTATTCTAGGCCTTTGCAACATGGTCCTATATGAACTAGAATCACATCCATACCTTACACGAGCTATGAGATATGCCCCATCAAACATCATTGCCCTATGGCATTTAGTGACTCTTAGGGACGTTTTGGTTTAGCATGCTCGAGAATGTTCGAGCACTGAAAAAGATAGGAGGAGGTTAGGGATAGGGTTTACCTACCTACCTAGAGCTAATGAAATAGATAGTTTGATCCCACAACCCTTTTCCACTAAGTTGCAAATTTGAGCAACTTTTACAACTTTCAACAATGCAACTTTGCACAAAAACTGCAATTTTTACATTTTTCACTTGATTCCAATTTTATGACATGGAAAAGGTTCAGCATCAGTAAAATAACTTATTTTCAAATGTTCAACCCTTCACTAATTCCCAAAATCCTACAAAGTTGTTAGTATTTTTGCAATTTTGCTTTGACAACTTTTGCAATTTTTTGCAATATTTGACATCTTAACTCCTATACACCTAAAACTTAACCTAATGACCCTAAGGACCTTTATAACCTTCTAAGAAACATAAAAATCATTTTTTCCTTGA
The DNA here is from genome assembly GCA_028749045.1 of Cupressus sempervirens. NCBI lineage: Eukaryota > Viridiplantae > Streptophyta > Pinopsida > Cupressales > Cupressaceae > Cupressus > Cupressus sempervirens. The sequence goes on from CM053792.1 coordinate 432,677,204, forward strand.
AAAATCACCTATAGTGCTCATTTTTATGCCTAAAAAGTGGCCCATAGTGTAAAAGTAGAGACTTGGTCCAAAACAACCATACCTCATCTTTTGATATATTATAGAGGAGCCAAATGGGTATCCTAATCTTCAATTTATTTTCTTGATCTTATGGAAAAAAGTGGATAAAAATACAAGAGGATATCAGTTTATGTAAGAGGACAACATTTTATGCATTTTTTCTTTTTTTACATGATCACAAATGGATCAAGGTCTACAGCCTCATCTTCCCTCTCATTCTCAGATTGCTCCTCCTTATCAAACTTGGCTTCAAGTTCTTGCAACTATTTGGCCAATGTAGTGTTTGTTGCCCTTTGCTCTCACTATCTTTGGAAGTTCTACATTTTTTACCCTTAAAGGTACCTCTTCCTCTTTAGTAAGAGACATGGCTTTGATACCACTTTGATACAATGGAATGGGTAGTGGGAATGGACAAGGTTCTCAGAATCCTATTCACTGAAAGTTAAGGAACAATGAGTGTTGTCGTTAATCCAATCAGCCCAAAAACACCTATCACAAGTGCTTTATAAGATGGTATCATTATCACAACCCAACCACTCCTAGGAATCTCCAATCACAAGGAAAACCTATCACAAAGATAACTAATCACTAGTCACTCTTAAGGGCATCACAAGTCTTATTTGACACAAAATCCCACAAATAAAAATAAGGACCAGTCGTGACTTCCAAGAATGGAAAGGGTCTATTTAGGTGCAAACTAACATGAATCCAAAATTAGATTCAAACTATGCAACTTTCATTGGCTAGTTGCTTCACAAACTCAAGACTAGGTTCGTAGCCTTGAACATGGAAAGTCACAAACATATCCTCACAAACCAAAGAAAGAATCACTGATTTGGATACCCTTTTGGGTTTTATATAACATACTAAAGCCTTGGGATCTCAAGAGAAGTATGAAACAACTGATTTTTTTAAGTCTCACTTAGGAATGTAGGCAATTAGGCCTCCATTAACAAAGGAAGTACCCTACCTCTTGAGAAAAACTTCAATATAGAAATTGGAACATGAAGGGGATCATGTAAGATGATCACATACCAATTTTAAAGCCTTGAAACCTTCTTTGTAGTAGGTTATGGAAGATGTTGCTACAAATTTCTAGCATGCACATGGATCTTGCATGCCTAGGGCATCAAATTTTTCTCTCCAGCCTCATTCTTTTGACCTAAAACCAAAAGAAAAATAAAACACATTATCCTAACTCAGATTCCACCAAGGGTCATTAATTTCCCATGGTGGAATCTCAAGATATGAGGGAAAATAGATGAAACCCTAGGTAATGGCACAAAATGGGGACATCAGTTAGTAAAACCCTCATTTCTTGGGCTAGAAATCGATGGTTTTAGAAAAATTATGGTGCAGAGCACCTAATATTCTTTATTTTCTTGATGTAATAAGCTATAGGGATATATCTAATGATCTCCCTATGACCATCCACCTTTGTAATGGACACAAGACCCCATGGTATAATTATAAGCCTTGGGCATCAATTGGTCCAATAAGTGGATTTTTGGTTATTTTTATGTTTTATAGGCATGTATAGGTGTTTAGAACATTAATAAGGTCCCTAGGAGTTTTTAGAGTCAATTTGTAAACATACTTGCAATAAAAGTTGTCTTAGCGCAAAAATTGCAAAAAAGTTGCTTAGCAACTTTTGCAATTTTCTTGACAACTTTTCAAAATACAACTTCCAACAGGTAAAATTAACCAAAGGTTGGTTAAATCAGTTGTAAATAGCCTATATAGGCTCTGAGCATTTGAAGAGGGAAATATATAGAGGTTTTAGTTGTATTTTCTTTCAAGAATCAATAAAATTCCTATTGTTCCAACACTTTTCTTTGATTTTTCACATGTTGTATGGAATCCACTGATTAGGGGATGAATCTTCTACACTGAAAAGTTGGAGTTTCCTATTTAGAAGTTTTTGACTTTGACTTGAAGAATTATCATTTGTTTGGCAAAAGTTATCAAATTTTGTTCCTTGTTGGTCTGTGAAACCCTTGTTTTGAGGGTTTGGACAATAAAATGCCCCTAACTTGAGATTCCACCAGTGGATTTCTCTCTTGTCTAGTATGGAGCAAGTTAGGGTTGTATATTATCTAATTTTTTTAGTTTAGAGCAGGAGGACAAGTTGTTGAATTTTTGAAGGAAGCCCTAGGTCAAATATCTACATATATTTAACCTTGTTTTGGAGAGATTAGAGTGGATAGAATGATGGAAAGAGTTTGAGGAATTAGTGTCAAAACAAAGTGCCCTTGTTTGTGCCTAAAGAATAGCCTAGAAGTGGAGATTTGATTTCATGCACCCATTATTGACCATTTTCCTTGAAAACCAAGCCTAAAGTGGCTAATTAGGCCCGAGTACTTGGTGTTGGTTGGGATATGCTAGAGTGGAGTTGGTCTCTAAAACTTTGGAGTTTGCTAGAGCTTAGAAAAGGGTACTTGAATAAGCATTTTATTTTCTAGGTCTTTTGATGAGTTTTAGAGTTATTGGTAAAAATTAGTTTTAGGAGACTTAATAGGCTACTAGGTCTAAAATTGCAAGTTGAGTTGTGGGTTGTTGGGAGTACAACCAGTGGTTGATTTTCCTTATTTTCTCAAATCAAAGTAATATGAAGTCAATTTGACTCCAAGAGGTTTCTAGGTACCAAAGCCCCAAATTGTGCCCTTTAAACCCTTAAATTTAGGGCTTCCTCAATGTCATACTTCCCAAAGTTTCCTGCAACAAATAAAGGTTGGAACAACTTGTATACAACATGTCTATATACATTCCATCATAAAATAGTGCCCTTTCTAGGCCAAAACTCTCTAACCTTTAGCCTATCCTCCAAATTCACTTAGTTTCTTAGTCTTCTTTATGGTGATCACCACATAAATTAATCAAAATTGCATTTCCAAGACTAGTAAGATACTATACATGTTAAATTGGTATTATGTACATTAATAAGATGCCATTCTATGAGAATTAGAGTGCTACATTCATACAATGACATTCATAGTGTGAAATCTACACAAAACTATCTTAAAATCATATTTTCCAAAGACTAGACAATACCAAAATAATTAAAAGCGATTGTAGTAGGGTTTTTAGAACATGAAAGAATTCAAAGAGATGAAATATGAATGATCAAAACATTGTACAAGAAATCCAATCAATAAGAACTTTGAATCATACCATAAAAACCCTTTAACTTTGCAAGAAATCAAATTTTTTATTCAATTTGCTATAGCAATTCGTACCATGGATTCTCTTCCCGTACAATGGATTTGTGAAACATTTAATAAAATCCTATCAACTACCCCAACTGATCCAAATTGGTTGGATTGTCTAATTTGTCTTAAAACAATAAAGAAACTCATTCCCTCCTAAATGTCCATGACCGTTATAATTTGAAAATTCAAATTTATAACTTTGTAACTTTTGAATTTTTGAAATTGCTAAGTGATGAAACTTTACCAAATCATTTAAATGGACTTATTAACCTATTAAAAAGACTAGTTTATCCTATTTGAAACTTTTAACACTTAATTCTATCCTAGACTCCAATTTTAGTCCTAAGGCTTGTTAGGCCTTTTTGTACTTATTGCAAAGTTATTACATAGATTAACCATATAGGTCATTATAGGCTCCAAAATACTCCAATTGATGTCATTGGAAATCTTCATGTTCACTAATTCCTTTTTGATCTCCAAAGGTTTATTGAACTCCTTATGTGCTCTAGGTGCCTCTGCACTAACTTGTGCCATTTTGGCCTAAGTTTGCCTATTCTTGGCAATGTATTAGAAATTTGACAATTTCATGCTTCCCTTTCATGCTTTTGGTTATGATTAAACATAGTATTTATATCTTTTATTGTAATAAGCATTAGCCAAACTTGTTTATGTTTAATCTATGTAACATGTGCAAATGAGATAACATTTCTAAAATTGAAAGTATGTTAAGTATGGAAAGGATGTGCAAAGGAAATATATTGTATGCAACTTTTTGTTGCTTTAACATTTATTATTCAAAATAACATCCTAAGGACCCTAGGACCTAAATTATCCTTATTTAAGGTATTTCTACCTATTTCCCTAGATACTAAATGCCCTATAGGTCTTAAGGACTCAAGGTTTATAGAAACACCAATGAGTCTCAAGGCTTTACAAATTGGCTAATGTTAACTTGAAACTAGTCCTAACATTCTAAAACATTATAACCTCCATTTGAGAAGTTTCCAATACATATGCATGTTCTTCATATATTTTTGAAGTGAAGCCTAACTTCCAAAGTCTACTAATCAGTGTGTGCATGTGATCTCCATGCATTCTGTATTTTTAGGAAAAATAAGTCAAATGCATACTCAAGTTTAGTTTAAAACCAAAAATAGTATGTTGGAGTTTACATACCAAAGGTTCATCATTTGAACTCCTTGCACCTATATTTGATGATATCCCTATTTGGTCCTAATCTATTATAATTTTCACTTCCTTAGCTCCGTTAGACTTTCTTCCACTTCCATTTGTAGGTGTGTTTGCAGATGCAACTTGTTTACTCTTTTTGCTTTGTCCTCCTTTAGTTACAAACCAATATTACAATCACATTGAATGCTGAAACAAAATCAAGAAATACAGTAAAAGTTGTTAACATAGGAACCATTTTAAGGAAGAGTAAATTGATTGTTTGTATACTTTTAATTCTTGTCAAATCCATCAATAAACATTTTATATCCTAAAATATCAAAAGTTCCATTTTTTTCCAATAGACCTAAATAGTCTTTTGGTTCTCTCAACTTATATGTTGGCTGATCAACATTATCCTTAGAGAGAATTATATCTATAACTGCCCCATTATCATCAAATCGAGACCTATTTTCCTTCTTACTTTTTGATGATTCTGGTCCTCTACAATCCCAGGCATAAAATGATTAACACACAATGGTACTTGAACAAAAAGCACTAATAAAAATTGAGGATGTGAATTGATAATACCATTTTGCAGATGATTTTGGTGTCTCACCCTTTATCATTGGTGCTTTGACTTTATTAGCCCTCTTCTTTGGTGACCTGCAAATGAATAATTAACATAGTAAAAAATCTAAGATAAGATTAATCCACTAAAATTAGAGAATGACAAAAATTGAATTTGGCTTGTCATTAAGAATTATCCATTTGTACAAATCCTTGCTTTTTGAGTTGTATGATAACCCTTGCTTGATGAGTATTGTAAACTTCTCCCAATGTATCCTTGCTTTCATCAGTTTGAAGTTTTTGGTTACATGCACACAATCATAACTTTACATCACAAAGAATTTACATTTTAAAAAATTTCATGTTCTTTCATTACATTTTGATATAAACAAAAAATTCTAAACTTTCACTTATTCAAATGACTAATCTAAAAATAGGTTCTATTAAAAAATGCAATATTAATTCAAATAATGTATCTAGATTCTAAACAAATCAAAACATAAAATCTGTGATTTAAACTTATCTCATCACTTACACATAATAACAATACCCACCTTGTCATGTGGACAGTCTTGGGGGAGAGGTTGTAACATTGTATTTGGATCCAATTGATCACTCTTTCTCTCTCCCTGTCTCCCTATTCAATTTAATGAGCCAACTGGATTTGACTACATTTTAATGTCTCAAGTATTGCCTCGTGGTCTAACTTGCAAACTTTCCAGAGAATCTTATTATGTGGTTTTCCACCATATTTTATCAAGTGGACATTTGATGCGACAACAAGGTTTGAATAATGAAAAATCTTCCTCTCTGTTTGCCAATCCTTGAATAACCACAAGTTAGGGTTCTTCATAGAATATCATCTAAGCCATGTGCTGGTTACAACCACAAGACCGACATGGTACTCTAAACCTTCACCATCTATAATCTAGTGATCTAATTTTTGTTTGGCTTGGACACAACGACACAAATAATAATTTGTCCCTTCTTCATTGTCTTCTCAAAAAATACTTAGGTAAAAGTTATAATGTTACATATTAAAATTACAAATATATATATATATATATATATATATATATATATATATATATATATATATATATATATATATATATATATATATATATATATATAACCAGGTTGCACTAGATTAGATAAGTGGTTAAAGTCAATAGACAAATCAATCTCTACCATTTGTGGTGCTTGTGGGGGATGATATGTGTCAATTGGGTCCAAAATCTGTATATCCCATTTGTCCACCCATTCAGTTGACTCACAGTCATCCCAATTTTCCTCTACACATGATGGACAATAGTATGCCATTTTTCATGTGTGGATACTCAATGAACTTGCATCAAAGCTTCTAAAAGAGTGCAACTCATTGGATCTTGTTAGTGTGAAACAGTCCTAATATGGTGCAATGTTAGTATTATCTATCAACCAAAAAAACTATGAACCATAGACTCACCTTCCTTACCTAGACCCATTGTAGCATTACACCATTGGACGATAGATTTTGCATCTGTCAATATTGCTCCATCCTTGTACTTTAGTTCTTCACAAGCTAAGTCTCTTTTGATGCATGTGCTTGCACCATCATGTTGTCCCTTTCCATGAACAACCTCTATGAAATTCCACATATATTAAATTCTACACAACATGTGCAACCTACTCAACCAATAGAACATCCGCGCATTCTTGAATTGAGATGCACATTTGTCTGACCAAATAATGTGTTGATGATATTTTATGGCCCTATTAGCCAAATCTCCATAAAATAGTTGAAAATAACCATGTACAAACTCCATAGAATGTGATCGATCATTGCTGATGTAAAAATGGTACTCCCTCAAAATCTTCTTATCATCCTCTATATTTTTAGGTGAATGCATGAATGTTATGTGAATAAATATGGAAACCTGTTGAGAAGTATAATACTTTGCTTGCACCTCATTTTGTGGTTGTAGTGTGTAGTTCTCTATGAAATCTACAACTGAAACAATGGTATCCAGTGGAAATGTATCCTTGCACAACTTGAATTGCAAATCTAGCCATCAAGCTCTATGTGTATGCCTTGCATACTCATAAATAATCTTTTCACAAAAAACTTCATGAACTCATACACTGGAATCTTTTCAATGACTAAATCACATCTTTTACCCCGTTTCCCATCTTTTAAAGCATATGTCACTATGTTAATTTTTTTGTAATCTACTATTTCATTTCCAATTGCATGTGTACTTTCCATATGTTGACAAGTTGATAAAAGTTGTAAAGAACCACAAAATAATCATGTACCATCTAAGCATGATGTCTTGTAAAATTTTTGGCCATTCCCTATTTCACATAAAATGTTGGATATGAATTCTTTTGAAGATCTTGGTGGCTCATTCATGTCAAAATCTTGTAAAACAAACTTAGAATGCAAAAACACACATATATGCCTAAAACAATAAAACTGGTTAGAAAATTCAATATGTATTCTACAACAACACGTTGTGCATATGTGATTTATCTTGACATAAAAAGGTTTACCCATCTCAAAAACTATTTTACTTATTTGAATTCGAGGATACATACCAATAATTTTTGCAAAAACTTGTGTCTGAGTTGAGTCCAAAAAAAGTTTTACATGTGGGTTGCAATTTTGGCTACCAATCCTCCTTCTTACAACATCTCTTTGATTAGGAGAAACATGTGTGTTATTTTTCCAAAAATCTTTGGTCAATGATTTCAAAGCTTCACTAATTTCTTTATCCTTTCACAGTAGTCTACCACTAAATGTCCATAACTCATTTTTCGCTGGATCTTTCAATCTCTCACACCTTAGCATGGCTCTCCTTAGAGTACCTCTACCAATTTTTAATTTTTTTCTTGCCATTCCCATGAGTTGAGCTTTCTTCATTTGGCTACTTACTATTGTCGATGTAAGTACTCATCTTGTGATATTACTATCTTTGGTGTGTGATTTAGAATCCACTTTGTCATAAGCATTCATTAGATTCTGTACAATGCTTTTTTCATTTGAATCATCCATCATTCTTAGCCCAAGAATCTTCATGATAGGCCTAAATTTCAAATTCCTCATCATTTCAAAAAATAATTGGCATTGACTTGTAATATTTATTTCTTCAAAAAAAATCTCCACATACAATTAACTTTTCTTTGACAAGTATGCTTGCTAATCTTGTTAGGCATTCATTTCAAAATGTTAGTATCAATATCAATCAAATATTTTGGTCTTGTAAAAAAAATTCTAGAAGGTTTTATAACCTCTTCCATTCCCTCAACATTTCGAACATCAACATAGGGTTGAGTATATTGCATACCTTGAACTAAAGATGATGTGCCTTGGAAATAAGATGCAAAATATGGAATATCACCTACTTGATGTGTTGAAGTTGTGTCTTCAACATGACATGATGGAGTGTTTACATCATCGGATCAACAAATTAGTGTCTCTTCAAGATGAGAGGATGATATGACTCCAACATTGGAAGATGGTGTAGCTTCACAATTCAATTATCTTCTTAAGCATAATAGTCTCGTTTGTTCTCTTTGTCTTTCAAATTCTTCCTCTTTGTTTCTTTGTATCAGTGGTTCTTGATCCTCTTCGAAAGTCAGTTCTTCATTATTTCTTTGCAATTTTCTTTGTTCACATAGTAGTTTCATTTTATCTCTTTTAATTGCCAAATCTCTCTCCCTATCTTCATTTGTTTGAGTTTTTGGTTTGTTCCTTGGCATGATGATGATTTCTACATGTCAAATTATTCAAACATTTGAATTACTTACAATGTGTAAATTACAAATCATTCAAATACATATAAAAATTAAAATTATTTGAATGAATACACAATATATATCAAACAACTTGTCAAGTTTCTAACCATTTTGAAATAACATTTCATTCAAACATACAAATTTCAATGAATTCACTATATATTAAAAAACATGTCAAATTATAATCAAATTTGTATCTATATATCAACAAACAATATTTAAAAAGGATTGTACTAACATTTTCTATACAAAGAATAATAAAAAAGTCTTCAAGTTGCATATCCAATGATTGAATTTTGTGTTTGCTAGCTTCAAAAAGTCTTCAAATAGTGTTTCCTATGTTGAAACTCGTGTTTTTTGTTGGAACAATTAAATGCACAACAGACCAAAAGTAGAGAATGGATGAAATGGGACCCAAACTTTCCTTTTGACCCTTTTTTGATGATTCGACATATTGCATACACACTATAGCTTGTACGCACTATAAAGCACATATGCACTATAGTGTGTACACACAATGTCAAAATACATCTCTCCCTATCCCACCATCTCCCATCCTCTACTCTCTCTCTCCCTCCCTACTCTCTCTCCTCTCCCATCCCCTACTCTCTCTCTCTCTCTCTCACTCTCCCTCTCCTACTCCCTATCCCATCACCTACTCTCTCTCAATCTCCCTCTCCTACTCCCTCTCCCATCACCTACTCTCTCTCTCTCCCATCCCCTACTCTCTCACTCTCTATCCTCTCCCATCCCCTACTCTCTCCTCTCCCATACCCTACTCTCTCTTTCTCACACACTCCCATCCCCCTCCCTCTCTCTCTCTCAGGCTACTCTCTCTCCCATCGCCCACTCTCTCTCTCCCCCCTCTCCCATCCCCTACTCTCTCTCTCTCTCTCTCTCTCTCTCTCTCTCTCTCTCTCTCTCTCATCCCCTACTTTCTCTCTCGCTCTCCCTCTCCCACTATACACTTGAATTGTGTCACACTCTAAACCATTCTATCCAAACGATTCCATGAGTTTGGAATGTTTGAATGCCGGCTTAGAGCTCCCTATCCACGGAGTGCAAGAGAGTGTATTTCAAGTTTAAGAGCTCTCAGATGAGCCTTAGAAATACTCTTCTTGCTAGTAAACCATGCAATGGGAGGTTCCAAAGACAAGATGCAAGAATACAAATGTCCCAAGGAGTTCCTCAAGAATGCAATGCAAATGAAGATTAAGCTAGAATGAGATGCAAAGTGGAGCTATGCTAAAACATGTATGAGAGTGTTACAATACCATTATTAAGCTATGTGAGATTAAGCTACATGTAAAAATGAAAGCTAAGCTAAGCTATAATTCCATGATTCCATTGATGAGAGAATGTAGACAAAAAATAGAAGTTCTCCACAAAGCTCCAAAGAAACCTATTAGAAAACTTGTAGGATAACAATATTCAAATGATGGATGGATTGAGGGGGAAAGCTCTCTCCCTTTTAAAGATGTATGGATGGTAGAGATGAAGATGAAGATGGTGGATGATCAACAGTGGAAAAAAAGAGAGGAGTGATCCATGTGCACACACAAGTCAACCAATAGAATATAAGTTGACTTGTCATATAAGAGAAAAGTCACAAAGCCTTTTCTTTTAATTGCAAAATAGAAAAAGGACTTTATGTGTGCACTTTAAGTGGGTTAGAAGAATGGGGTGTTTTATTTAATTAAAAGGGGACATGTTCTTTTAATCAAATAATGAACTTAGGATAGCATAGTCAAACTATAGGTTATAATCAAATAAATTTATTATTAGCAATTTGGTCTAGGTAAGTGATTAAATTAAACTAGCCAAAATGCTAAGAAGGGGGCTAATAGTCTAGATGACCATTTTTAGGTGATTACATTTTCCCCTCTTTGACTAATGTGTGATCGATCTGGGAACACATTATGTCAAAGAAAATAGAAAGTCAAGCAGGCGGTGATAGATATAGATATCTGATTTCAAAGAATGAAATGCAGAAATAGATGGCAGGTCCTGAATGCATAGCCTGATAGCGGTAGTACTGAACACTAGTAAGATGATGTTAGGATCCAAAAAGAATTCTAACACCTAGCAAAGTGAATAGACTGAGAGCAAGTGAGAAGATCAAAAAAATGCTCCTAAGAAATAGATAGTTGTAGAAATCAGTGATAGAGTATTTCTGCCCCCTTGGGATCGAAATCGAAATGAGGTAAGGGGACATAGAAACAAGCTAGATATGAGAAAATAAGAATATAGAAATGTTCAAGATGATAGATAGATGATTAGAACCCAAGAATGACTATAAAAAAACTAATAAAATGCCCCAGTTTGACTAGAGTTGACGTTGAAGGATATATCATAAAAATTAGGTCGAAACGAGTAGAAAGGTGATTTTAGACATGAAACAGTGAATTGAAGTAGATATGAAGTATGGAAATGATGAAGACATGAAGAAATGAAGATGCCCCAGTGATAATTCAAAGATTAGACGTCAAACAGTTAGCTAACTACCTAGAAGAAGGTAAATTTTTAAAAGATAATTTTGACCATCAAGATGAACTCAAATTTGGATTTCAATCCTGAAAATGAATCTAGGACGTTGAAATTATTTAAGAGGTCAAAACTTAATATAATGTGATGATAAGATAAAAAAGAGATGAAGTGAAAGATTAAGAAGGTAAAGGAAATGAACAAGAAGAAAGTAAAGAAATATATGAAAGGAGTTAGCTGATACATCCACAAAAAGATGAAGAGAGAGCTCTCCCCATATGCAAGAATGCAAGACTAAGCTAGAAAATGAACCTAAAATGCAAGCTAATATGCAAAGTGATTTACCAGTAAGAAGCGCATAACATTTAGACTCTTAATTTCATCATTGAGTATTTATTAGGGACATCATGAGATCATACAACCATCACTAGTATAACTATGAGGATATGACTATGATCGATATTAGATAGGTATGTGGAAATCCAATCTAAGCATCAGAGGCATGTAAGTCAAGATAAATACGTGATTAGATTCCCTAAGTTTAATTTAGCAAGATCATACTTGTACCAAGGCATAAGCACCAAGATAACCCCTCAGTGCGGTCTTGCAAAATAGTCAAGGATGATACATTTGTAAGTCAAAATGTTGAATAGGTCAAGCATAAATGCTTACAACACTATAGAAAAACAAAGTATACCCACAAGAAAAAATCAAGAAAACATGCCCCATGCCCCCAGTCTTCTAGTCAATGACATCCTTGAAAGACTCTTAGGGATGGAACATATAGTAAAGAGATGATCATAGATAACACACAAAGTAGATAAAGATTAGCATAGCTCAGTCATTTAAGTGTTTAAAGTGCATGTGTGTAAGTCACTTGGCCATTTCTTCAAGACTTGATTTTGATAGTGAGAAATATTACGACATCGGAGACCGTAGGTAAACTATATGAAAAGTGTTGAAAAACACTTGATGTCAAGGTGGGGGAAGTGTTGAGAAACACTATTTTGTGAGTTGTCAAAGAAACCCAAATGCACAAGAATACCTCAAAAAGGCCAAGTAGTTATGCCCCTGAGATGAGGACAAGAAATAATTCCAAGCTAGGAAATGTGTAGCAAAGTAGGTGATTGAGACTGATAGACATAGGTGCAAGGGTTTCAAGTAGTACCTGTTTCCAAGTTTTCACCACTTGATAGATTTATTTATTTATTTTCAAGGCTTTTTTAAATTTTTTTGGTGATACATCAAAGCACCTATTGCTAGGTTTTCACTAAGATGATCATTTTTTCAAGACATTTTTTGATTTTTAGAATTTTTTTCAGGATCATATATGACTTTTTTTGGAATTTTTTAGAAGGCTTTAGATATCACTAGTTCTTAAGCAAGATCACATCATTTTCTCCCAATTTCTAGAAAGGTATAGGATATGATGGAGAAATGAGCCAGTGGATAAGAAAAGATGGATGAAAAAGGAGTATGAAGCAAGTGAAAGTGATCCTCAAGGATTGACTCCTCAAGAGTACCCAAGCTAGGGAAAGAGGTGAAATAGTCATATGAAGCATGTTTTGGATAAGCAATGGAAGTAATGAGAAAGATAGCATGTAGGATAAGTGATGAAACCAACAAGTGCGATAGCATATAAGATAAGAGATGGAAGCTAATGAGTAAGATAGCATGAAAGCATGCATTCCAAGAGAGTAGCCATGTCAAAAGACCTATGAGAACCATGTTTCATTTATTATGATCAAGACCAAGGGGTCAACTAGATAGGATAGCGATGGGATAGAGCAATAAAAATAAAGCTCAAGATGGAGGCTATGAGGGAATGAGAAAGCACAAATAGAGAATCTCATGGATAAGATAGCCAATATGAAAAGATAGCTCAACGTTGTCAAGATCAAAGAGAGAAGAGGGGATAGATGGATGGTGGAAGAACTACACATGATGCCTGTTTGCCAGGTTTTCATCATGGTACTTATCCAAGGTGTCACAAGAAGTAATTTTCACCATAGGATGGATTTATTTGTCTTTACTTTTTCTACCAAGGTGCCACAAGAAGTGGTTTTCACCAAGGCACATTTTCAATTTTTTTCATTTTATTTTAATTTTATTTTTTTTGAATTTTTAGAAAGATCTCAAGCTTTTTGAATTTAGATAGTGCTCCTATAGGAAAGATAAGCCATGATAAGCCAAGACCATAGAAAGGTATGCTCAAAGATGTTGATAAGGTGATGAAAGGGAAATGGTAGTAGGAAGAATATATGGAGGATAAGAGTTCATGTATAGAAAGGAGGTGTAAGCTTTAGAGGATTTCATGTGGGTAGCTAAAATATTGGACAAGATCAACATTGACACACACCTTGAAGGGTATTGGAACAATGGAGGAATCATGGATGAAATAGCTTGAGATTTAGATGTATGAAGTGGTAAAAAATATTTGGAAAAAAGTGGAGTGGAAGGCTTTGGAATATTTTTAGGAAGATTTTTGGAAGAAGATGGAATGGAAGCCTTTGGAATCTTGAATGTCAACTTTGAAGTATTTTCAATATTCAAGTCTTTTAAAAGAGACTTGGGAATCCACATAGCTTTAGATTTTCCTCGTTCTTTGGGTGCTTGAGAGTGAATTTATTCAATGATGGATTTAGGAACCCACATTTTCTTTGATTTAGCTCTCTTAATAGTGGACCTTTGTAGTCTCTTTTGTGCATTTTCCTTCTTAGCATTCACATTTTGATTAGATGGGACATAGTGATCTTCATTTTTCAATGGATTCTTATGTTTATTCTCACTTCCAAAGGAATTGGGATTTGTGGATGAATAAGGATGATATGACTGGTTTAGATGTATAGATGGGTGAAAATTCATCAAGGATGAGTGTCTTTGTTGATCTTGAGGTATGATGAGAGAGCTAGGGAATGAGCTAGGAGTGAATGTAGGAGATGGAGGAACATAAGGCCCCAAAATGGATGGAAGGTTTGAATGCTTTAGCTTAGATGGATAAGGACCAAGGTTAGATTTAGAAGATGCAAAGGGATAGTGGGAAGGGATATCAACATCTTTAGAATGAGCAACATGGTCAAAGCCATCAATAGACTCATGAGTTCCTTTGATAGGAACAACATTTTTAATAGTAGCACTTGAAGCTTGAGCACAATTTTGAAGTGGATGTGGAGAAGTAGAACATGAGGGGATGCTTTGATCTTGACAAGTAGCCTTGGATAGCATAGGAAGAGAACTTTTCTCATAATTTTTAGCAAGCTCAGGGGAAACGGTGGAAGTGGTGTCTTCATCATATTTAGGAGGTGGATAAGACATAGGATATGGAGGGGAAAAATCTTGAAAGAGATGAATGGGTGCTTGGTCTTGATCTTTCTTCACATTTATAGATTTAGCTTTTTGAGAGTCCTCTTGACATGGAACCACTTCTAAGGACAAAGGAGTATGAGGAGATAATGGAGTAGCACGTGGAGTAGGCATAGTAGCACATGAAGATTGAGGATGTTTAGGATTAGTACATGGAAAAGGTTTTTAGCCAAGTGAAGGTTAGCTTGAGTTTCTTTTAGAGGTATCCCTTGAGGATACACATAGTCAATGTGGAAAGCATTAGGTTCTTTATTTGATGGAGGCATGCTAGAAATATTTGAAGTGTTGGGAGATGCACGAGTGTTGGAAGAAGTGGAAGATGTAATAGAGTTGCTACTAGACATAGGTTCATTAATGTAATCTTGCTCATGAAAAGTATCCTCGTCGCATGAGTCACTAGAGGTTCCAATAATTCCATTATCCATAAGATCTTGGATTTTATGTTTTAGCTCAATGAAATATGAAGTACTATGCTCATTATGTTGATGATAAGCACAATAGATATCCAAGAATGGGTTTCCATATGAGATAGACTTAGGTAACATGATGATCTTATTGCCAAGAATTTTTTGCAAAGTGTCATCATAAAAATCTTCCAAGGGAGCAAAAGTTCTATTAGAAGTATGTCTAGGATCTTCTTGTTGTTTCTCAAGTGAATAGAATGCATTCATGTCTTCATCATTATCTTGGTCAAAGATAGGTCCATCATGAAATTTTAGCATAGGCCCAAAGGATGTATCACTTGCTTGTTCTCTAAAGAGGTCTTTAGATCTAGAAGAATAAGACATTTGATGTCTTAAAGTAGAGCATGTAGACCTAGAAGAAGAGGATGACCTCAAAGAAGGTGACTCACATGCATGTAAAGAGCTTAAGGAAGATTCATGTAATGATGCAATCTTCTCCTCTAACCTTTTCTCAAGTTTAGACTTCATTTCTGTCATGCGCTTAGAGAGATGAAGGTAAGAAAGATCATTTGTCTCTTCTAGTTCTTTGTATTGCACATATAGATCTTGGAACTCTTTAGCGGCATGGAGGATATCATGATCATCTAGATTTGGCTGAGGTTTGATAATACAAGCTTTAGATCCCATAGTTTTAGATGCAAATCCAAGCATAAAAGAGCCTAGAAGATAACTTGATGTTGAAACTATAGGAGGTAGAGTGTTCACTTGTCAAGATAGTAGAGAGAGATTAAAGAGACTTGTCAAGATAGTAGAGAGAGATTAAAGAGACTTGTCAAACAATATGTCCAAGAAACTTATGACATGAATGACTCAAGTCAATAGCTACGCAAGATGCCAAAATAGCCAAATAGATAGAGCAAGCAGGGTGACAAGTGAACAACTCTCCAACCCAAGAGTGTAGTCAAGAAATCAAGGCAACCATTTCACCAAAAGGATAACCAGCAAGCAGACATAGGCTATGAAGACAAAAAGACCAAGAGTAATAAGACCAAAGAGCCACTTTAAGCATGTTAAAGAACTAGAGACATAGCAAATCAAAGTAAATGATGAGACTCCCCTTAGCAAGCAACACAAGAAAAAATGTTAAGACTTGATGCTTTGACTTGGTTGACAAAGTTTGACAATAGTTAATAGCATAGCAAGTTTGATGTTCAAAAATAATTTCTTTCCAAGCAAGATAGTGACACATGAAGTAGTCTTCAAACAATTAAGCAAGGGACAAAGAAACCTTGCATGATACAAGCATATGTGAAGTCTTAAAAGAAATCCCTAGAACTATCGTCATGTGTATGTTCAAAAGATTTTCACAGGTCTAGCACATTCAAGAACACATCAAGCAATATCTACCTAAATGTCATGGTTCATTACTCAACAACTTGGCTCACACTTGATGCTCTTTTGCCTCACACCAAATGGTTTCCCACAAGAGATATTGGCTTTGTCATGGAAATGCCATAAGCATAACCAAGGGAACACAAATGGTGAGTGTAAAATTTTGGGGTGATCCGGGTAGTCCACTAGGATCGATCCTTGCACCAAGAAGTTGAGCGGCTAAAAAAGGTAGTTACTAACTTAGGGTGTTTAGATAGGGCTTCCGTTCATAGTGTTCCTCTTGCTCCCAATTACGGGACACCTCACCTTGAGATGAGTAATCGATCTTGTGACCACAAGAGTACCTTAAGCATTCTTGCCTAGTGATCTTCCTATGGTCGAAATCCCATAAGTGATCACACTAGGAAAAGATAAACACTACGTATACCAAGGTTTTGTGTCCTTGATAGCCTTGAGTTTATAGTGGGTTGGAAGAGCCAGGTAATTTGCTTGTCTCCACTTGGGTCGTTCCTCTCAGGTTGTCCAAGAGCAGGCCCTCTAAAGGATTCTAACTACACAAAGAGTGGATCAACTTTTGAAAGTCAAGATTTTTGATTCACCACAAGGGTGAAGAGCATACTCTCCTATTCCAATAATTTTCTCCCAAACATGCCAGGAAGATTTAGTTGCCTCTTACTCTTGAAACCAAATGGTAAGTCAAGATTTCTGATTCACCACAAGGGTGAAGAGCATACTCTCCTATCACCAAAAGATCCCAATTTTAAGTTTTAATGTGCCTAAAAATAAACAACTAGTATATGCCACACATGTAAAAGTAAATAAAAAGAAAAATTGGGTTTTTATGCAATGGGCAACCCTGCAAACAATCATTAGTAGCCCTTGTGCATTTGAAGCTTTGACATGCATTCTTTTTATGCAATGTTTCAATTTTTTTCAGAAGGATGGCATCCCGCAATCACAACTTGTTAGCACCACAAGTTAGTGTGAAATAAAATAAAATAATACAATAAAAAGTGATTAGTTGCCTTAAATATCCAAGTTATCTTCCAATCAAGTGTATGCAAAGAAAGTGTAAACTAATCACAAATGCTCTCATTTTTACTCTTTGCTTTTGACCTAGTCAACAAGATTAGACTTTTTTGCTATTATTTCAGATCCAAAAACAGAAATTAAAAGAAGAGACCCCTACTAAAAATTAGAGAGCTTTCAAAAAATGCAAGAAATTCAAAAAAATCTCTTCATTTGCGCCCTAGAGACCGATTTTGTCAAAACAAGCCAGATTTATCAAATTGAGTTTTTGATCCTTAATACAACCTCAAAAATCAAAACAAAAAGAAAGTACCCCTCTTAGAATTAAAAAATATTTCTAAAAATGTAATTTTTTCTGAAAATTGCACTTATTTGCGATCAAAAACAACTTTTTATGAAAAACAAAGAAAAAATCATAACTCTCGCAAATCATGTCAAAATGCTTTGAAAATTGGACTAAGACATTTTGAACATATACCAAACTTGTAAAAACAATTTCAGAAGTAAGGTCCAAGAATTTTAAAAGATATGATCAAATCTTTAAACCAACTAAGTTTTTGGCCTTCAAACCAATCTACTTATGGGTTGGCCTTAAAACCAAAGTGATAATTCTACAAAAGCACTTGATTAGATCCAATATGCTGCCATAAAAAATCAAAGATGACAAATAAAAGAAAATAGAGCTAAAAACTTGATTCAAGCCCCATGGTGGGCACCAAAAATGTACACTCGAATTGTGTCACACTCTAAACCATTCTATCCAAATGATTCCATGAGTTTGGAATGTTTGAATGCTGGCTTAGAGCTCCCTATCCATGGAGTGCAAGAGAGTGTATTTCAAGTTTAAGGGCTCTCAAATGAGCCTTAGAGATACTCTTCTTGCTAGTAAACCATGCAATGGGAGGTTCCAAAGACAAGATGCAAGAATGCAAATGTCCCAAGGAGTTCCTCAAGAATGCAATGCAAATAAAGATTAAGCTAGAATGAGATGCAAAGTGGATCTATGCTAAAACATGTATGAGAGTGTTACAATACCATTATTAAGCTATGTGAGATTAAGCTACATGTAAAAATTAAAGCTAAGTTAAGCTAGAATGCCATGATGCCATAGATGAGAGAATGTAAACAAAAAATAGAAGTTCTCCACAAAGCTCCAAAGAAACCTGTTAGAAAACTTGCAGCATAACAATATTCAAATGATGGATGGATTGAGGGGGAAATCTCTCTCCCTTTTAAAGATGTATGGATGGTAGAGATCAAGATGAAGATGGTGGATGATCAACGGTGGATGATCAATGGTGGAAAAAAAAAGAGGAGTGATCCATGTGCACACACAAGTCAACCAATAGAATATAAGTTGACTTGTCATATAAGACAAAAGTCACAAAGCCTTTTCTTTTAATTGCAAAATAGAAAAAGGACTTTATGTGTGCACTTTAAGTGGGTTAGAAAAATGGGGTGTTTTATTTAATTAAAAGGGGACATGTTCTTTTAATCAAATAATGAACTTAGGATAGCACAGTCAAACTATAGGTTATAATCAAATAAATTTATTATTAGCAATTTGGTCTAGGTAAGTGATTAAATTAAACTAGCCAAAATGCGAAGAAGGGGGCTAATAGTCTAGATGACCATTTTTAGGTGATTACACCCACCACCTACTATCTCTCTCTCTCTCTCCCTCTCCCACCATCTACTCTCTCGCACCCTCTATCCTCTCCCATCCCCTACTCTCTAGATCTCTCACACACACTCCCAGCTCCCCTCTCTCTCTCCCTCTCCCACTCCCTCTCCCATTGCCTATTATCTCTCTCTCACTCTCTCTCTCTCCCTCTCTACTCTCTCTCTCTCATCCACTACTCTCACTCTCTCTCCCATCCCCCTACTCTCTCTCACACTCTCTCCCATCCCCTACTCTCACTCTCTCTCTCTCTCTCAGGCTCCTCTCTCTCCCCTCTCCCACTGCCTACTCTCTCACTCTCACTCTCTCTCTCTCTCACTCTCACTCTCAATCTCTCCCTCTCTACTCTCTCTCCGCCACCCCCTACTCTCTCTCACACATTTTCACACTCTCTCGCATCCTCTACTCTCTCTCTCTCTCTTGCAGGCTAATCTATCTCTCCCCTCTCCTACTACCTACTCTCTCTCTCTCTCTCTCTCACACACACTCACTCTCTTTCTCTCATTCTCACTCTCTCCCTCTCTACTCTCTCTCTGCCACCCCTACTCTCTCTCATATTTTCACTCTCTCTCCCATCCCCTACTCTCTCTCTCTCGCTCACATTCCCATTCTCCCCTCTCTCTCCCTCTCCCACTCCGTCTCCCACCGCACACACACACACACACACACACACTCACTCACTCACTCACTCACTCACTCACTCTCTCTCTCTCTCTCATCCCCTACTCTATCTCTCTTACACACACTCCCATTCACCCTCTCTCTCCCTCCCACTCCCTCTCCCACTGCCTACTCTCTCTCTCTAATCTCTCTCTCCCATCCCCTATTCTCACTCTCTCTCTACCACCCCTACTCTCTCTCACAATCACACTCTCTCCCATCCCCTACTCTCTCTCTTACACACACTCCCATCCCTCCCTTTCCCTCTCCCACTCCCTCTTGCACTGCCTACTCTCTTTCTCTCCCATCCCCTACTCTCTCTCTATCTCTCTCTCCCCTCTCCCATTCCCTACTCTCTCTCTTTCACACACACACACAAACACACACACTCATGCCCCCTCTCTCTCTGCTCTCCCATCCCCTACTCTGTCTCTCACTCACACTCCCTCTCCCACTCCTTCTCCCACTACCTACTCTCTCTCACACTCTCACTCTCCCTCTCTCTCTCTACTCTCTCTCTACCACCCCCTACTCTCTCTCACATTTTCACACTCTCTCCCATTCCCTACTCTCTCTCTCTCTCTCATGCACACATTTCCATCTCCCCTATCTCTCCTTCTCCCAACACCTACTCTCTCAAGCTACTATTTCTCCCCCCTTTCCCATTCCCTACTCTCTCTCTTTCACACACATGCACTCCCATCCTCCTCTTTCTTGCTCTTCCTTTCCCACTCCATCTCCCACTACCTACTCTCTCTCCCATTCTGTATTCTATCTCTTCCCATCCCTTACTCTCAATCTCTCTCCCCCATCCTATACTATCTCTCACACTTCCTCTCTCTCCCATCCCCTACTCTCTCTCTCTCTCACACACACACACATTCCTATTCCCCCTCTCTCTCCCTCTCCCTCTCTCTCTCCCACTACCTACTCTCTCTACCATCCCCTACTCTCTCTCTCCCCTCTCCCATCTCCTACTCTCTTTTTCACACACACCACACACTCCAATACTCCCTCTCTCTCCTCTCTCATCCCCTACTCTCTAGATCTCACACACACACTCCCATTCCCCCCTCTCTCTCCCTCTCCCATTGCCTACTATCTCTCTCTCTCACTCTCTTCCTCTCTACTCTCTCTCCCTTATCCCCTCTTCTCTCTCTCTCTCCCCTCTCCCATCCCCTACTTTCTCTCTTTTCCACCCTTACTCTCTCTCACACTCTCACACTCTCTCCCATGCCCTACTCTCTCTCTCTCTCTCTCACACACACACACACACATAGTCCCATCCTCCTCCTCTCTCTCTCCCTCTCTCACTCCCTCTTCCACTACCTAATCTCTCTCTGCCATCCCCTACTCTCAATCTCTCTCTGCAATGTCATACTCTATCTGCTACCCCTACTCACTCTCTCACACTTCCTCTCTCTCCCATCCCCTACTCTCAATCTCTCTCCCCCATCTTGTACTCTCTCTCTCACACACTTCCTCTTTCTCTCCCATCCTATACTCTCTCTGCCACTCCTACTATCTCTCACTTCCTCTCTCTCCCATCCCCTACTCTCTGTCTCCCCTCTCCCATCCCCTACTCTCTCTCTCTCTCTCTCTCTCACACACACACACACACACACACACACACAACCATCCCCCCCTTTCTCTTGCTCTTGATTTCCATCTCTTCTTCCTTCTCTATGAACTATTTAGGTCTCAATAGTGCATGTGCACTATAGCATGCATGCGCTATTGAGACACAAATGCAAAAGCTTTAAATAGCACGTGCACATGCGATAGGGCATATGACTATTCAAAGTTTTGCATTAAAACCAAGCCTTGGTTTTTCCTTGGAGATCCAACCCAAAGGTTTGGAGTTTATAAATAGGTCTGAGATGTTGTTTGCTACAAACATACAAAAAATGATTGATTTTTCTTGTGTGCTCTCCTTCAAGATTCCTTGTGGTTGGGCATCGATAAGATCAGGTTACATGACATTGTAAGTCTCTGTGTTAGCTATATAACCATATAATTTATTTTTAATTTGAACTATTTCAAGCCTTTAATCTATAATTTCTTTTGAATGTATGTCCATTTTTTGTCAAAAACCACCATGTACTAATTGGGCTATAGATTTTAGCTTGTTCATCAAATTTTGCAACAACCTAGTTTTTTAGAAACAAGACTCCATTCTATACACTTTGAAAAAAAAAAGTTTTTATTTTAGATTAATTTTCAATTATTTCTAGGGGGATCACATAGATATTTCAAATTTTTAGGATGTGTCTAGTTAAAAAATTCATTAAAAAAACACACATTACAAAATTACTCGAAAAATCTTGGATAAACTACATAATGCTAAGTAACTTTTGACCAGAGCGGTTAAATAACTTTTTAAAAAAAGTTGAAATTTTAAGGGGGCCATAGTTTGTATTGTGTTATATTTTTTTAGAAAAACAGTACCACTTTCTGTGGCTCCCTTTTTTGAGGACCTAGATTTTTCAAAAAAATTAGTAGTTTAGAAACTAAACCATTTTGAAAAAAAATTAGTAGTTTAGAAACTAGATTTAAAGGACTATGACTTTATCTTTAAATTTTGAGCTTAACTATCTTCAAATTCTTGTTGAAGTTCATAAATTTCTGATTTTAGGAAAAAGGTGTCCACTTGTACCCCTCTTTTGGCACCACAACTTGGTGCACTTACTAGTTATACAAAAACCTCTTAACAATTGTTGATATCTTCAATATTTGATTTGATATAACCTTTGTAGTTTTTATATCAACTTTACATACTATCCCTTTTATTACTTTACAATAAAAGTTCACATCAAAAAATAATCACATCACTTATCACAATTATCACACATTGCTACACTCAACTTCACATTTTAGAATCTTTCCTTTATATAGTAAATTTTCATAATAGTTTGCTCTCTTAGCCTTCATGTTTTCATAGATCTCTCAATATAAAATTATCATTTTACTACTAAGGGTTAATATCTAGGATGTCTTTCCTAATTATTCAAGTAATTAATTTTCTAAAAAAAATTCCTTCACATGAAATATCTAACTCATTATCTTTGTTCTATCTAGTTGGCTCATTACTAGAACTAGAAAAACTATAATAACTTTGTATGTACTATCCATACTACCTTGCACAAGTAGTTATGTTATGTTAATGTATTGTACTTGTTGTAGCTAAGATTTCACAAGATAGTGTTTCCTTTATGAACTACACTAATCAAAACTCTAGCTCTACTGGTAGATAAACTCTATGATACATAGATAATTTTCTAATCCTAACTGCCAAAACTATATATTTTTACTTTTCTCACTTCATAATGTATATATATTTTCATAAATGACAACCTCATCTATCTACCCTAGCAAATTTCTAACAATATCCCCCTTTGGCATTGATGGCAACATATAGAAAAATTGGTCAAGTCCCAAAAACTTTAAAATTATAAAATTTAAAAACTTGTAACATTTTTTACATGACCATACAAAATTTTAAAAATGTGGATCACTTTCTTAATTATACCATATTACATAGGGATACTCCTCCTTTGACTATGCTCTTACTTATCAATCCCTTGTACAATCCTTTACTACATTTTACTTAGAAAATTTTTCTCTATACATTACTCCCTTTTACATACAAATTTTCTTACTACACTCCCCCTTTGACATCAATTACAAAGGTGGTGCCAAAACTTACATACAAATCAATTTTTTTGAATTTCTTCCTTTAAAACTGCTGGGTAGATATATGTGTAATACAAGTCGCAAAGTTCTTCAAGATAAATAATTCCTTGTCAAACTTGTCCTCAAATTCATCTTATATGCTTATTGATGCACATAATCAGTATGATGTAATCTCTACAACATTTAAATCCATGAATGCATATTTATCATATGATGCCTTCTTTGAAAGGAATTCCTCCGATTATCTCTACACATGGTCTATCTATAGAGTAAGGTGCTCTCTCAATAGGAAAAATGTTTTCAATATCCTTTCCTATTTCAGCTCTAATAGACCAATATCATCATGAATTTTTCCTATTCTTCTTTTCAAGTCCAGAATCTGTACATTAGGACTTTGTAGCTCACTAGTAAGAGTCTTCAACTCTTCTATTTTGGTCTTTAGCTCATTTGAGCTGTACTTGATAAAATTATGTAGAAGGGAAAATTTAGCACTTACTTCTTTTCCTTCTATCAAATATTTATTCAATTCCTTGATGCATGTGTCAAGAATCTTCAAGTATTCTCTAATGTTCTCACAAACCTTCCTATACATTTCAACCTTATGAAGAGTTTGTGCCTTTGTAGTTACAACTTCTTATAAATGAGTAAACTCATTATCAAAAGCCTTGATCACTTCTTTTTCTCTTTCCTATGGATCTAATTCAATAGCTCTTTTTTTTTTTTTTTAATACTACAGGAATCGGTGCAACACGGCCCCCCTATAAATTGCAGTGCACCTGATAAAATTTTTAACGTGACCGGTAGCACTGGCGCAACATGCCCACTGGTACCATGAGGATAGGGGAGACTAGAACCCATGACCAACCCCCTGCAACAGGGAAGATTTAGCCAACCGAGTTAGGGCCCCCGCCCAATTCAATAGCTCTTACTAATATATGGTAATTTGTAATTTCTCACTAACTTCCTATTGTGGCTCTCTTCTCTTTTATAGAAAGGGATCCCAATCTCTAGAGTAGGGAACCTAGTTGAGCACCTCAGTGGATGGGTATCTCTCTAAGTATAGGTAAGTATAGAATGTCCAAACAGTCAGGACTAAGCCAAAATATAGGATCAAAAAAAAAATTCTACCAAGTTAGAAGAAGATACACACATGTGCACCTATTAGGGGTGCACTAAGTGCACTCAAGCATCAACCCCTTAGGGAGTAGATGCACAAATGCACACCTTGCACACCCTTGAAGGTGTAATTGTTATACACCTTAGCACCCTAGGAACCTATAAATAGTAGACCCTCCTCTCATAGTGCTCACTTGTTCTTCTACTCCTCCAAGTGTTGTAAATTAAACTCATGCATGTCACACATTCACTACTCATCGACCTGTGCTAGTCCTATCCAACATCGAAGATAAAAATTGGCACACACATGCACACCCTTAAATGGTATGAATGGTACAAAATGTTCATAGGATGTGTAATGACTTAAGAATATTTTCAAAAATATATTCAACAAACCTAACCACAACTCCCACACATGTGTGTAGCATGCATAATGACTTCAATTCTTTGAGAAGATTTCTTGATCCAAATAATTCTTGCACCACTTTCACCACATCCTCCCCAAAAATGTCTTAGATATATTGAAAGAAGACCAAGGAGAACCCATAATGACCTAGGGCCTTATCACCATCAAAGGAAAAAACCACCTCAACCACCTCCTTCTCCTTAGTTATAGCTTGCAAAGACTTGTTTTCCTTACAATAAATAAGAGAAGGAATGTTCCTTACAAGAAAATATTGGTCATTCTCTAA
Organism: Cupressus sempervirens; assembly: GCA_028749045.1. Classification (NCBI taxonomy): domain Eukaryota; kingdom Viridiplantae; phylum Streptophyta; class Pinopsida; order Cupressales; family Cupressaceae; genus Cupressus; species Cupressus sempervirens. The sequence continues at coordinate 432,702,504 of CM053792.1, forward strand.
TAGAGATAAATATTTAGAAATTAAACATTGAAAGAAAATATTCACAACCAACCTAATTTTGTCCTCCTCCTTTAAGCATATTCCATTACATAGAAACAATGAAATATAACTGGCTGCTCAATGTTCTCAAATTCTTGTTCTTGATCTCTATCTCCAAAGTGTCTCCTCCTTTCTTATAATATCATGGTAGTAAGAGAGAAGAGTTCTTTTCTTGACCAAAGAGAAATGATCATACCCTTCTTTTTGCACCATCATCTAGATCTTGCTTATTTCATTTTGTAATCTAGCCTTAGCTTCAAAGATATTTCCAAAGTCCATGTTTTCCAAACCTTGATATTTCCTTTATAGTCCTCAAATTTTTGGCAACTTGAAACATTAAAGATCCTTGGATGTCGATAGACCACCACTTTAGAATTTAATTTTTAAGGCAAGGATGCTCCAAACACATTTTCTCAAATCTAAAAGGGAATCCCTTTCTTCTATTAAGAACTTCTATTCCCAGGTAGATAGGAGAATGATCTAAAACAACCCTAATTAGAGCCAAGAGGGAACATTAAGAATCCCTATGATAGTTACCAATACCCCAATTTATGTTAATCATAACTATTTAGTTATAAAATGGAAGCACTAAAATAGGACTATAGATCTCCACTTTACAGAGCAATTAAGTCATTCAAATATGTGTGTGAGGGTGTTGGTGTAAATACATATTTACTATTTACACATTACTTAAGTTTACTTATGTTAATGCATTATTTTATTATTTATTAGTTTGACACCTAGGAGTATGCATACTCATATGCATTGTCTTGTCAACAACATAGGAGTTAGCACTCTAATTAAGCACATGATGTCTACAACATCTCTACATGAGATACACCTTGTCATACTTATCCTCTCATCTACAATGGAGGATAATCCACTCTTGGTGGATGTGTGCTTAGTTGTCATGCTTATCTCTTAGCTCTTTCTAGAGACATTCTAGATGCATCTTAGAGGCTTTTATATATAGGCACTCCTAGTGTGTATGAAAACAACATTACATGAATATAATTTCATATTGTTATTTTGATCATACTTTATTGGTCCGTTCTTTCCTTGTGCTTGAGGTCCTTGATCTTGGGTGATTTTTTCCTAAGGAAAATTCTTACATGGTATTAGACTTATACTAGATTCTAACATGGTATTAGAGCTGAGGGAACTTCTCTTCACATAGCCATTGGAGACCATTTTCTTGCTTCACCTCTAGGGGGACCTTAACTTAGATCAAGAGTATCACAGTTATTGGGAGTGTCTAGAGCCAAAGTAGACCTCACCATTGCATCTGTAGCATTGATTCAATAAATTTTGACTATAAATTTGCCTACTGTAGGCTATAGTTAAATTTGAGGAAAATTCTTTTCACAAACTGACAGTCGAAGGCTCAATTTGTGAAATGTGTATGAACAATTTGAAGATATGTACATTTAATTTTTAGATCTGCATTTTTTCATCTGCATCTTTGCAATTTTTTTTGGTCATTAGGCCAGTAGGAGAGGTTTTTTGTAGGTGAAGATTGGAACTTGCTGGTGTAAATAAGATATTGGCATCATGTTCAAAAGGTCAAAATACCCCCAAATTGACTTTTGTTTCATCAAAATTAGAAATCTAGGGTGAAATCTAGAGTCATTTGATTTTTGGGGGTGTGATGATAGTGATTTAGGAAAAATAATTATAGAGGTGATTTTCAAACAGTGATATCTCCCTCATACAGACTCCTTTTTTCAAGCAATCTTTTTTTGTTTTGGGGTAGAATTTCATGATCTACACATTGGTGCTTGATGTTTGAGATCTCTATTCCATAATTTTTTTGCAAATCACAAATCCTAATTTTTGCAACTTCAAAGGTTTAGCACAGGCTCATCTAGACACATTTTCAGGTTGCATTTTTTTTTAAAAAGCTCAATTTTTCATCTACTTTCTAGATATGCAATTATATTATAGGCTTGTGTGGACAAAAATATCACTTTTAGAATTAGGTCCCTTTTTTACATTGCATTGCTTTGATTACACTTCACAATTATTGTACATCTGAGCTACAATGCTTAGTACTAGATTTGAACTCCAAAGGGAGGTTGTAAACAACCAAATCAAAAGTCCACTTTGTATATTTTGACAAGTGGCCTATTATAAATGCACTGCATATAAAGTGTCAAATCATACATTAGGGGCTGTTCATTGCTTATTTTTACATTTTGGGGGGTTCATTGATTGATCTCATGGAGTCTTGTCACACATGCCAGTTTGGTTTAAGACTGACGTTGATAACAAGGAATTGCCACAAATGAAGTGTTTTGATGCTTCATCATCTAAGATAACATCAAGAAGTGTTTCCTTATCTCTACTCAAAGATATTGCCACCTAATCCTAATTAGAAACATCTTTCTCATCTTCTTCAATTTCTATATAATAGTATGAGTAAGGAATATTTTGCTCCTCTTAGTATGGTAATTTTTCCTAATGATGTTTGGATGGCTCTTTGGGAAGCATATGGAGATCCATGAGTCCCTCCATTTCTAGAAGACATTCTATCTCCAGTCACTCTAGTTATGGTACCTTCAACTCCAGATGAGATCATACCTCCTGATGCTAATTTTATTTCTACTGATCCAGTTCTAGCCACAAATACTCCTAATTCATTGTAGTAGGATTTACCATGTCTTCCTACTTTAGCTTCATAGGATGAATTCCTTCCAAAAATTACATGGTTGTTCATGGAGTCTCACATTAAAGATGTGGGAGACACCATCGATGACATTCATCTTCTCTTTGTTGAGGATAATTCTTCTTTAGTTATTCTGAGGGCACACTCTCACCCTCACCCACTTGATCTTTGTTTTGAGACTAACATGATTGTGGAGACTTCTTTATAGTAGTTGGAGGAAGACTCTTTTAATATAGAGAAGACATATCAACCTTTTGAGATTGTATTCTAGTTTCCTTAGACATCCTATTTTCTAATGATTCTTCTTATTAGTTGGGGAGCATTCTCTTATACAACTGTTGCACCATTTCTTCCTACATAGAGGAACATCATTCAACTTCCATGGTGCAACTTCTTCAGTCATCAAGGAGTTTCTATAATTGGTATGTGACATTTCTTCTCTTCCTCCATCTTCCTATAAGGATGCTTCATCATCTTTGTAGCTTGATTTAGATTCATCTATGGACATGCTTCCTTGTTTACCACCTTCTTGTGGGCATTCATCCGATTGGTTTGTGGCATCTACATTAATCAAGGACTTGTTGATATATAAGCAGACTTCAGAGGCAACATCCAAAAGTCTACATATGGATCCCTCTTCCATCATCCTATCCACAGTGGGAAGCATACTTGCACCTATACTTGGTGTATCTTCTTCCTAAAGGGAGAAATGTTATTTGTAGGCATTGGATTATCTTTTGTCTTCAATCACTCATCATCTTGAGATCCTTCACTAAGGGGGAGATTCCCTTGAGGGATTCTCTATTGTATATGCATGATGTATATCATAATGGGGGGGTCTTGATTACTCCATCCATCCATTCATCTTGTCTTTTCCTCTCTCTTTTTGGGGGAGGATTTTCCCCATGAGGTTTTCCCTCTTTCTCAACTTTATGAAAGATTGCATTTCTTTGTACATGGGTACCTAACATGGCTTTGTAGCTAGGACCCATCATGCATTTTTATCCTAGCTTTTGTGAGATTAAGTTCATTCCCATAAGTTACACTTAAGGGGGGGTGTTGGTGTAAATAAATATTTACTATTTACACTTTACTTAAGGTCACTTAGGTTAATGCATTATTTTATTATTTATTAGTTTGACACCTAGGAGTATGCATACTCATTTGAGTTACCTTGCTAATAACACAAGAGTTAGCACTCTAATTCAACACATGGTGTCTATAAAATCTCTATACAAGATACACCTTTTCATACTTATCCTCTCACCTACAATAGAGGATAATCCACTTCTAGTGGATGTGTGCTTAGTTGTCATGCTTATCTCCTAGCTGTTTCTAGAGACATTCTAGATGCATCTTAGAGACCTTTATATATAGGTACTCCTAGTGTGTATGAACACATAACATTACATAAATACAATTTCATATTGTTATTCTGATCATACTTTATTGGTCCATTCTATTCTTGTGCTTGAATTCCTTGATCTTGGGTGATTTTTTCTTAAGGCAAATTCTTACAAAGGGAAAGAGGGGAATTTCCAAGTATGATTCCACTTATGATCTAAATTAGATTAGCTAGGACCCAAAGGAAGAAGGAGGTGTATACTAGATTCAAATTACAAAGAGGAATGCAATATAACAAAATGTACTCTCTTTAACCCTTGATACAATAATGAGAACATAAGATTGAGCTAATTTCTTAAATAATGTAAATCTAGATGCTATGTAAAGATAATTGAATCAACAAAACATTTGGTGGTCTCCCTATTTTCCATTCAAGGTACTTCCCTTGCCAAGACTTAAGGTGCTAGTGCTTTGAGTATTTTCAAATGAGGCATCGGAACTCCCAAGGATCTTTTCTCGAGGGTTACCATGAGTTTTAGATCCTAGGAAGATATGCAAGTCTAGTATTGCCTTATTTGTTTAGATCGACAAACTTTTGACTTATTGCTCTGTTCTATTCTAGTTCACTTAATTCATAAAGTGGTATTCAACTTGTTCTACCTTGGTGGCATGATTGGAAGTGGTATCCTACCACTCATTTTTCCAATTATAAGCCAATTTTGGGATATAGATGGCTTTTACCCCATCTGTCGATGGTGGATATGCTCAATCAGAGATGGCATTTGCAATCTTCTCTTTCTCAATGGAAAAAATTCTTTGACACTATATGGATTGCTATTACAAAACCCAATATTGCCCATTTTTCTTGGTGTCTTCCCTTCCAAGGTCTTCCCCTGGGGCCTCGACTCAAGTATATTGGGGTTCTAGATACCAAATGCTCTTTTTGTGGGCAACACAGAGTCTTTCATGCATATCTTCTAGTTTTGTAGGCATGCCCAAAATTATTTGCATTGGATTCATGATTTTTTCAAGCCATTCAGGCCTGAACCCTTTTCTTGGCACATGGTTATGTTGGGTGATTCCCCTAGAATCCCTCAAAAATTCACTCAGATTTGGCATACTTTTAGGATGGAGATTTTGTTTACTTTGTGGAAAGATAGGAGTTTTTTGCTTTTCACACATAATTTTCTGGATATTAATAATGCTACGTATACTAAGGCATGCATTTGTAATAATGTAATAATGTAGATTTAGGTGCAAGCCAACAAGGTGGCCCTTGAGGTGGCTCACCTACAAGAGCTACTAAATCACTAGGGAAATTCCCCCTCCACTATTTCCAGAGTTCCTCTAGATGCCTCAACTGATACTTTGATGCCTCAAGGCCACTATGCACATCGCCATTCCTTAGGTTGCCACTCACACACCTTGCACTCCTAGGCTTCCCACCATCACTCTCCCTAAGGTGTTGATGGTGGATGGAGGCACCGCTTAGCTTTTGCACCTTGTGGTGGCTCTAGCTAGTCCTTGGCTACTCCTCTTGGTGCTTAGCATGTGCTTTCTAGGAAATGGCCTCACCTAGATCTGGTGATTTCTTCTCTATAGCTAGTGAGAAAAGATGTAGATGCTACCACTGATCCTCCTACTGCTACTATTGATGATGGCTAGACTGATCCTAGCCTACCCCCCAATCCCAAAGATGATTGGGGTTTTCATGATCATGATGAACCACCAAGTAGATATTGCATTGGCTGCCTGAGGTTACTTTATATGTTTTTTTTGATGAATAGTGTTTGATTCTAGTTGTGACCATGTGAACTTTTTGCATGGTGATCTTGTATCCCTTAACCCTTTTTTGTGAATTTTTATCTTAGTATATTATTTATTAATAGAAAAGGACTATTCATAAAAAAAAATTAAGATGTAAATTTAGGGTAAAGATATGTAAGGAAATAAAATATAAATAACTTACCTTGAAATGCATAGGGGAAGATGTAATTTCACTCCAAAACTCATCAATCTCAACTTTATCTAAATATTCATTGGTAGATCTTGAAAAAAAACTACAAAAGGAACAAAACCCAAAAATCTCCACAAAATTTGAGACTAAAGGACTAAGTTAACTTTAGAAGATGTCTTACAACTAGGTTGGTGTAGTCCTTTGATCTATAATTGATGACTCCAGAAAGCTTGTGAAAAGGAGGTTCTAGATCTATAACCTTTTTGCTCTAAATCTACAATCAACACTTTAAAGAAAGGTTTAGGGGTTGGGGTTTGATAATGCTAACCTTGGTCAAGCCATAGCTTAAAGGATTAACCATAATTGAGAAATGTAAATATACATTATTGAAAAAAAAGATAAATGTTAAGATTCACCTTTCTTGTATCTATGTAAATGTATTGTAGATCTTAAATTAGGAATGTAGGGTATCTCCACTCTTTTCAATGGATAAATCATAATCACGTCATGGTGCCATGTATATAAAAGTGCATTGATGAAGAAGATGATGAATGCTTCAATGTAAATCTCCTTCCTCAAAGGTTAATAATGAGCTAGATCTTAAAGAGAAAATGCTCACAAAGGATCCTTCAATGCTAGATAGAAATATCCTTGTTTAAATGCTTGAAAAAATTGAATACTTGAATGAATAAGGCATAAATATTCACTTTAGAGCAAGAGATTGAGTGTATGAATAAATGAATTGAGATTGATGAGATCGACTTGAAAATAAAGTCTCTGAGTCTCCTTATATATGATTTTTTGGGAAGAAAAATAAAACATGCCATCTAGATAATGGTAATAAACTAATTACACCACTGAGGCCTTTTGGGCCTTGAGACCTAAAATTACTAAGGACGAAGTTGACCTGGGTCAACCTAGTCTAGGACTAGGTCAACATGGGAGGACTAGGTTAACCTAAGTTGAGAAAGTCTAGAATGAGTTGACCCAAGTTGACTTTGTCTTGGGGGTCAAGTCTCAGGTGCCCTATAAAGAAGAGGTTGGTGCTAGAAAGATAAAGGTGGAAAGATGAAGAAGATAGAGGGAAAAGGAGATCAATGATAGACATATCCATGGTCGAAAGATAAAATTATGAAGAAAGAGATAAAAGGTCTTAAAGGAAAAGTGTGTCCATTTTAAGACAATACATTTAAAAACCAATTTAGTTGTAGTATGAGTTTCCTCAAACTCATGGTAAAGTAGAGAAAAAGAAAAAGAGAAAATCTTATCATGATTTAGGAGGAAAATAAATCATCAAGTCCCTAATAGATTTAAGTTTTTGTCACATCCAAAATCATAATTTGAGAGTTAAGTACTACAAAAAGGGGTGTAGTTAATTGTCTAATAAGGTTTGTATGACTCCATAAAATAAAAGGGGATGGTGTTGAATAATATAGCAAGTGTTTATGGCATGCTAGTCAACCCATCAAAGATGAACCAAATGGTCTAGCAAGTGTATGTAGCATTTTAGTTAGTCCATCAAAGGATTAAACTTCAAGGAAACTCTATGATCCCTCCCAAAAAAATTGAAAAGTGATCTAGGCATATGGATGTGTGTGTCCTTAAGCGATTGAAATAAGACTAGGTTTCTCAAGCTATAAATAGTCAAAATAAGGGTCAAAAAAAGGAATTAATTCTCTCAAACTATCAATAGTTTAGGCAGAGATCCAGAAAAGAAAGAGACTAAGCCCCTAGGAATGATTCTTAGAAACTAGAAATAAAATTAAAGAGAGGGGATAAACATGAAATAATAATACATAGATTTGGGTAAACCCTAGAAATCATACGAAGCACTAAAGGCTAAAGCACTCAAAATTATACATAGAATTTGAATTTGTATTTCATGGACAAAGGATGAGAAAAGTGTATGCCCCACATTAAAGTGATTGTAAACACCTTAACGGGAGTAATTTCTTTAATGAAAGCATACATGCACCCATTGAATAAAATTTCCATTATGACATACCTCCAAGAAGAGAATTATATCAAAGGAAATGAGGAAAAAAAAAAGAGAGAGAGCATGAAGGGATCTAATAACTTTGGTCAGTAAGATTGTATGATAATATGTAATATTAGATCAAGTATGTAAATATCATCATTCTTCAAAAGATGTAGAACTATGACACAATAGAGGAATAGAGATAGAAGAGACATGAAGAAAAGCCTTTTTGGGCCACTAATATAGAGTCTGTTGGTGTAATTAAATATTCACTAATTACACTTACTTAAGCTTACTTGGGATAATGCACTGCACAGTAGTTTGTGATTGAGACACTTGGGAGTTTTCACCTCAGTTAAACATATGGTGTAGAAGAATTCCACTCTAGGTGGTCATAGTTTTTATCTAATTCCACCTTTAGTGCACTTATCACATTATCATCCTCATCATTGTACATACTTCATTGCGTAATGGAGGATGATCCACCTTTTGCTGGACATGTGATTCCACCTTTTGTGGGTGATAGCTTATCTTCTCCTTATCATTGTTTCTTATCAGCTCTCGTATATAAGGAGGCCTATTATGTACATTTTCAAATAAATCCATTAGATGTCAATCAAGTCCATTATCAATAATAACATTCTTGCATCTTCATGCAATTGTCTTGTCAATCTCTTGTGGAAGTTATCTTGGTCTTTCATTTAAGCTTAGGGGTATTACAGAGTCACCTAAAACTATAACATGGTATGAAAGGTCTCATGGTGTGAAGACCTCTTCCCAAGAAGTGTAATCTTGGCTTGAATTATTGTTGGTGCAGCATTAGAAATTTGGACATCACAATTTTGAGGAGATTTTAGGAGTCATATTTTGTGACCTTCTATTACAGGCAAAAATTGGAGCCTGCTAGTGCAAATCAGAGGTTGGCATCATATAGAGGAGGTTACAAAACCCCTAAATCAAATTTTGTTTCATCCAAATTGGACATTTGAGGCCAAATCTAGATCCATTTGATTTTTGAAGATCTAGTGGCGGCGATTAAAAAACAATAATTTTAGAGGCGATTTTCAAACAATGATATCTCTCTCATATGGAATCCTTTTTTTGAGCAATTTTGTTGTTTTTGTTTTGGGGTAGAATTACACGACCACACAATGGTGCAGGTGATTTTGGATCCCTATCTCTGAATTTTTCTAAAAATCACAAATCCCATTTTTTGCAACATTCAAGGCTTTGTTTGGTCACATCTAGCAACATTTTTAGGTGCAATTTTTTTGAAAGTGCATGATATTTCCTCTACTTTCCAGATCTATAATCAAATTTTAGTAATTTGGAGTGGGCATATCACTTTTAGAAATAGGTCTTTTTTGGCTATATTTGCACTTTGTGAATATTTGGATTTTAATGTTCTTAATTGAATCAATAATTTGAAGGAGTTATCAATTGATTTTAGTCATCATTTGATTTTCTTATGGATTTTTCAAAAGTTCCATTACTCACTCCATATGACTATCATGAATGGAAACAAGAAGTTTCTAATTAGTTGATGAATATTTGATAGAATGATTCTTGGGCATGATCTAGAACTAGCTATAGGTGTTGCAAAAAGAAGGAAATGGTTTGATCCAAGGGATAAAGCACTTGGCTCTCTTAGATCTACAATATGTCATGATTTTCTATATCATATTGCATCCTGCACACATCCTCATGATGCCTGGAGTACATTGGAAGGAATCCTTGGTAAAATTGAGAGAATAAGAAAATTCAAATTGGAGAATGAGCTTATAGGTCTAAGTTCATGTGATTTTGACAATATTCAAGACTTTTTCTCTAAGTTGAGTTCTATTATATTGAAGCTTTCTAATTTTGGTATTACCAAAGATGATGAGCAATTTGTATTATCTATTCTTTCCAAGCTAGGTCTTGAATATTCAATATTTGTTTCCACATTCTATGCTACAATGGATGCTCTTGGTAGTGAATACAAAATTCCTTCTCTTGATGAATTTGTAGCTCAACTCACAAGTGAACAAGTGAAGTTAGCACACATGGGTGTATTGAAGCCTTCAAAGCATTAAGTGTTGGTTTCAAATGACTCCTCTCCAAAAGTTCCCAAAGGAAAGGGAAACAAACAACACAAGGATCATAAGAAAAATGAAAAAGGTGATTAATCTCCTTCACAACATAAAATTGAATCCAAGTCCTCCTCAAGAGAGGAAACATCTAGAAGAAAGAGAGATAAATGTGCTTATTGCAAAAAGTTAGGACATGATGAGCATAAATGTTTCCATGAAAAGATTGATGAGCTCACTCATATTCTTCAAAAGAACAATATCTAGCTCTCCTCGTCAGTGTCTGCTCCTTCTTCTACACATAAAATAGCTTCTACATCTACATCTACATCATCATCCAAAGGCAAAGGACAAGCACTCATTGCTTCCACACATCTTGAGCAAGGTAAATGGCTTCTTGATTCAAGTGCATCACATCACATGGCATCTTCTATGGATTTTTTTTTTTAATTGAACCTTTTACTTCTCTACCTATATTGATGGGTAATAATACATACATGAAGGTTTGTGGGAAAGGTTCTTTTCCTATGGGAGAGGGTACATTTAATGACATTCATTGTGTACCATCTTTGTGTTGGATAGAATTATTCAATTGTGTGTTGTCTTTGATGTCACAAAAATGTCATATTAGTCATCAAATAGAGTCTACCAAGCTCAAATGGTTAGCAAGGTGAAAGACAAAGTCTACCAAACTCAGATGGTTAGCAAGGCAAAAGACAGAGTCTATCAAGCTTAGTTGGTCAGCAAGGTAAAGGACAGAGTCTATCGAGCTTAGAAGGTTAGTAAAGAAGGTTTACAGTGTCTACCAAGTAGACAATTGTTACAAATATTTCAAGGTTAAACAAATAAATTTAGTTGTTACCGAGTTCACTTAGTCATCAAAGGGAAATATGGCAAAAATAGCTCTTACTGAGCTCACTCGGTCATCAAAGGAAATGTGGTAGAAACAGTTCTTACCGAGCTCTCGCAGACAGTGAAGGAATTTAGTTCTTATCGAGTAAACTTAGTAGCCAAAGGATTTTGCAGATATTGCAATGTTAACTGAGTCAAGACAGTTAACTCAACAAATTTCTAGAAGTAGTATTTATCGAGCAGGGTTAGCCAGTGAAGGATTTCACTGTTTTGTGAAATAATGTTTATTTGTTTAAAGTAATATTTGTAGCTGACTGATGTATGGATTATTGGTAAATGTAACATGAGAATGAGCTGAATTGATAATCTAAATGGTATAAATAAGAGACCAAGTTGCGAATTCTAAGTGTAAAAAAAAGTAGAATTGATGTGATATGAGGACTAATTATTGTGGAAGTGAATTTGAAGGATGATCAGAGATCATTGAGGAGTAGCAAAGCATTATTTGATCAAAGAGGATCTAATGATGTAGAAAAAAGATCTATAATTAGCAAATTCAGTTGCATCTTATTCAGGTCAATTCATTGTTGCTTTCTAACCATTGTAGCAGTGATTTCAAATCTCTTAACAGAGTTGACTTAATAGCCATTTTGTAAATCCTCTAACAAGGTGATAGTTTAGTTGAATTGTTCTAAAGACCTCTAGCAAGGCCACTCCTAATAGGGTGATCAAAATTCTCTAATAGGGTCACACCTAATAGTGTGTATTGTAACCTTTAATAGGGTTGGCTCCTAACAGGGCTCACTTCAGAGGAGTGAAAAATTGGTAACAAGTTACTTGGTGGTTTCTTCCATATTGGGTTTCCGTGTTAAATCTAGTGTCTCTTGTGTCCATTTTATTTTCAATTTCATGCATGAATGCTTGATGATAAATAACACTTTACTTTATTGAGTTACAAAATTTTTGTTATGTTTACCTAGTATCAACAGTAACTAGATCTTTAAGACATCTAAGGGATTTGAGGATTAATTTTTGTTAGTAACTGATTCACCCCCCCTCTCAGTTACTCTCTCTTTAATCCCAAAAATTGGTATTAGAGCCTTTGGTGCTTGCAGGAAAAGATTTCAAGGATCTAAGCAAAAGGTTAGGATGTCTTATAAGAAGGAAATTCCAAGACTTAACAGGGATAACTTCTCAGCATGGCAGGGATTGATGAGACTTCATCTGGCTTCTATTGGTGATTCAGGACTGAAGTATCTTGATGAAAAATATGTAGAACCTACTGGTACACTATCTGTCAATGATATTGCTGAAAAGAAGACTCACAACATGATGATAGATATAGCATCTGCTCTAAGTTATGAAGAATTTGATGACATCAAGGATTGCAAAATCACCTTTGAAATGTGGGACAAGCTGAAAGAGATCTATGGAGGAGATGATAATGTGAGAAGAGCCAAAATAGAAAGTTTGAGAGGACAATTTGATCAAATGAGGATGAGAGAAGATGAACACATTGCAAAGTATGTTGAAAGAGTCAAAGCATGTGTTAGTGAATCAAAACATCTAGTGGAGATATCAAGGAGGAGAAAGTTATAAGTAAAGTTCTTAGAACTCTACTTCCTATCTATGCAATCAAAGTATCTACAATTCAAGAAAGAAGATGTGAAGCAAATCATAAAATAAATTTAGAGGCCATAGTTGGAAGATTGACTGCATTTGAGCTAGATGACTATGATAATTATGTTCCAGCTGCCAAGAACACTGAATCAACATTTGAAGCCAAGATTTCACTCAAAGAAAAAGGGAAGAAGAAAAAAGATCCACAATCAGATAGTGATGAAGAATCAGAACAAAGTTCAAATAGTGATCTTGAAGTGGTTGAAGCTCTGCTAGCAAGGAAATATTCTAGAGGCAAAGGAAAATACAAAGTTAAGGTTCCTCTAATCTATTTTATCTTGTGATGAAATTGGACATATTACTACTAGGTGCCCAAATAAGTAGAAAAGGGATGAGAAGAAAGGTCACAAGTACAATGGCAAGAAATACTTCAAATCATTCAAGGAGAAAGGTTAGAAAACATGTTTCATGGCTAAAGATTGTAATGATTCTGATGATGATGATGAAGAAGAAATTGTCTACATTGTTGTGAAAGATGAATTTGATAATGATGAAGAAATGACACTTATTTCTCATATGAGTAGAAATGATACATGGATTATAGATAGTTGTTGTTCTCATCACATGACTAGTGATAAGACTAAGTTTGAAGACTATGATGGTGGCAGTGTAAGATTTGGTAATAATGAACCTTGTTGTATAAAAGGAAAATGAAGAATCTCTCTAGCCAAGGAACTTGTATGTGACAATTCATATTGGGTAGAAGGGCTAAAGAAAAATCTATTGAGTCTGGCACAACTACTCAATAATGAATTTAAAGTAGAATTCATGCAAGGAAAAGCAAGACTGTTGAATGACAGAGGTAAGCTGATTGGATCAGGAACTCAAACAAAAGGTAACTTATTTTATCTTGAACTTGGTGAATGTTCATGTTTTATTGCTCAAATTGAAGAGAGTTGTTTATGGCATAGGAGGTTATGTTATGTAAACTTTGACAATTTGATAAAAATTAGTAAATTTAGGAAAGTAAGAAGCATTCCTAACATAAAGAAACCTAAAGTTGGTCTATGCAAGAATTGTCAAATTGGTAAAATGGGAAAGACTAGCTTTAAAAGCAAGAACTATCAGACTGAAGAAGTTCTAAAAATTGTGCATACTAATTTGTGTGGACCTATTGGCATTGAAAGTTATATTGGTGTGAATTTTTTCATTCTTTTTGCTGATGATTATTCAAGAATGATGATTGTCATGTACCTAAGAGAGAAATCAGAAGCATTTGAAAAGTTCAAATGGTATTTGGCCAGAGTACAAAAGGAAATAGGAAAAAGACTAAAATGCTTAAGGTCTGATAGAGGTGGTGAATTTATTTCACATGAGTTCAATAACTTTTGCATTGAAAGGGGAATCAAAAGACAAGTTTCAGCACCTGGAACTCTTGAACAAAATGGAATAGCAGAAAGAAGGAACATATCTATCATGGACTATGCAAGAACCTTAATGATTGAGAAAAGCATTGCTATCAAATAATGGAAGGAAGCTATCAACACTGTAGTTCATACCTTGAACCAAGTATAGATGAAAAAGTATTCATTCAAAACCCGCTATGAGTTATGGTATGGCTACAAACCTAATGTAATTTATCTAAAAGTATTTGGAAGCAAATGTTACATTTTGAAAGAATCTAGAAAAGGTAAATTTGATGTAAAAGGTGATGAAGGAATATTTTTGGAATACTCTTGAAAAAGTAAAGCATATAGATGTTTGAACTTATCTACTCACAAAGTCATAAAAAGTGCACATGTGAAAGTTGACGAGTTTGCAGAAAGAATAGAAGAAGAAAGAAAAAGGGAACTTGAAGACTGTAGTAGATTTTTTAATATTGAACCTAATACAATGCTAAGTATACCTATTAATCAAGAATCTTCAACTTCAAAGTCTTCAGTAACTGAGTCACAAGAAGTTCAAATCGAGCTAATGCCTACCGAGTTGCAAGTAGAAGCTACCAAATCAACATCTACTGAGCCTGAGCAACTAGATCTAGAATGAGAAGTTGAGATACAAAAGGATAATAATGAAAGTCATTCAAAAGGCAAGGAGCTTGTGTTAGCCAAGTATGTTAGGAAACATCATGCACCAAATTAGATCATTGGAGATAAATCAGAAGGAAGAATGACAAGAAGTAAGTTGAAAAGCACTTGTTTACTTGCTGATTTTAAACCTAGAAATGTCAAAGACGCACTAGAAAATGAAAGTTGGATTGAAGCTATGAATGAAGAGGTAGAATAGATAGACAAAAAAAAAAAAGGACTTTTGTACCTAGACCCAAAGTCCACAATGTGATTGGAACTAAGTGTGTATTTAGAAACAAGCTAAATGAAGATGGTAAGGTATCAAGGAACAAAGCTAGACTAGTATGCAGTGAATACTCTCAAGAAGAAGGTGTAGACTATGGAGAAATTTTTGCTCCTATTGCAAGATTGGAAGGTGTCAGAACCTTACTTGCATAGGCTGCATATAAAGGATTCAAAGTTTATCAGATGAATGTCAAGTTAGCATTTCTCAATGGCATATTGGATGAAGAGGTTTACATTGAATAGCCTAAAGGTTTTGTTGATCCAAACAAGAAGGACATGGTTTGCAAATTTCATAAAGCATTATATGGTTTGAAGTAAGCCCCTAGAGCATGGTATGAAAGATTGCATAGCTATCTTATTTAGATTGGTTTTTAAAGAAATAATGACAACAATAGTTTGTACATAAAGGAAGGACCAGATAATAAGATTGTTTTAGCAGAGATATTTGTAGATGATACGTTGTTCACAGGAAATGATGATCTTTGTAAAGAATTTTTAAAACAAATGAACAAGGAATTTGAAATGTCAATGTTTGGTGAAATCAAATTCTTTGTTGGTCTTCAAATTCATCAAAGTAAGAATGGTATCTACATTACTCAATCTAAATACATCAAGGAGATATTGAAAATTTTTGGTATGGAAGACTGCAAACTAGTTGGTACTCCTATGTCTATTGGATTGAAACTTACCAAGGATGATGAATCAAAGAAAGTGGATCAGACATTGTATAGATCTATGATTGAAAATTTGTAGTATGTAGTGCATACAAGACTAAACATTGCCCTTGCAGTAGGAATTGTAGCAAGATTCTCAACCAAACCAAAAGAAAGTCACATGATGGCAATCAAAAGGATCATGAGATACTTAAAAGGAACTAAAGATTATGGATTATGGTATAAACTTGGAGGAAACTTGGATTTAAAAGTGTTCACTAATGTAGATTGGGCAGGGAATGTTGATGACATAAAAAGTACAAGTGGAGGTGCTTTCTTTCTTAGAAAGATGTTGGTTTCTTGGACAAGTAAAAAGCATAATTGTACATCCCAATCCATAGCAGAGGCTGAATATGTTGCAGTAGCAGTAAATTGTTCAAACATTGTGTGGTTCAAACAATAATTGGAAGGTATGAAGCAAGAAATCAAAGAACCTATTTTTATGTTTTGTGATAACACAAGTGCAATTAATACCTCCAAGAATCTAGTGATGCATTTAAAAACAAAGCATATTGCCATAAAGTATCACTTTGTTAGAGAATTGGTACAAGAAAAGCAAATCAGATTGGAATATGTCCATACAAAGGAACACATTGCTGACATATTCACAAAGCCTTTACCTAAGGATGCATTCTTGTATCTTAGAGGTAAGTTAGGGGTCATTCCCCTATCTAAAGCTCACTAAAATACAGTTTTAGTGATGCTCATTTCTAAGAATAATTGTAAGATAAATGAAAAGCATGTTAGGAAAATCACTATCCCTATCAATTAAATATTTTTCATTGTTAAGTTATAATGTATGTTCTATATCTAGATTAAAGTAATATAAAATATCAATAGAATTATTATTTTTATCTGTATTAAAAACTTTTTTTTATCTTCCTCTAAAGATTCATGTGTGTTTTGATTAAAGGAAGGTAAAGGTTGAGAATAAGGTGAAGACTAAGAAGCAAGAGAACAATTTATAGCTTTATCTTTAGCTTGATGATTCTTGCAATGTTGACAATCATGTTGATTAGAATAGTCTTATGAGACATAAAAAAAGGATTAGGATCAACTATCATAGGTTTTGAAGAATAAACATCAACTTGTTTAGTAGATTTAGAGGGAAGAACAAGTTAAAAAGTAGAAAGAGCATTAGGTAAGATAGGTGTAGGTAAAAAAACCCTTAGAAAGACTTGGGTACATGATCTTGGCTACTTTATATCTTTGATACTTTCTATAGAGATGATTAGTATGAGTAGGTGGGTTTTCAAGATGAGATGACCAATAAGACTTGTTGACACAAATCTTGCACCGTTGCCTAAAGGAAACCTCATGTATCATTGAAAAAATCTTGAATTGCAACTTGAGATTGAGTCTCTGGAGAAGGCCAACTTCCTTACTATCAACGTGCACCTATCTAGTCTTTGAGAGGACAAAGGAGATGGAATGCATGAAAGAAAAATTCCTAATCTATTCCAAAGGGGTGATGCACCAAAATAGTTGTTCAATCTTATATTTTCCCAAGAATTCATAGTTTAACAACATAATTTCAAAGTATACAGGTTCAATCCTTGCTTAATCCAACAACCACATGTAGATCAGAAAATAGAGGAATTATATAAGGAATAGACATCACTCTATATCATTCAAATGTCCAAATAGATATAATCATATAGTTGAAATATGAGACAATATAGTAACAAGAGTCAAGAAGGTATTGCACATTATATTAATGGATGAAGGAGACACAATAGAGAATTATGATAGCCTAGAGTCATGGGAAATTACAATAACAAGGTATGCCATAAAATGCTATAAAATTAGAGAAAGATCAACCCTTGGAAGGACAAAAAAACATACTTTTTTAGTTCAAGCATAAATGAGATAACTTCATCAAGAAGCCAAGTTCAAACACTACATTAAAGTTGTAGAGAATAATCATGCAAATATGAAGAAGATTTAATCCTAGTACACATCTAGATGCAGGGAAATCTAATATTTTTCATCAAATAGAACCTTGAGAAGACAAAAATGGAAACCATGATCATAATGACTAGGTAGATGGATAAAGAATAGTAGTGGGAGTGTCCCTTCTCATTATGTAGGAATGGAGAACCCTGTAAGTGGTTGCAGATGATCAAAAGGATCAAATTCACCATTAAGTGTTGCTCTTCTTTGTTATTAGTATGCCAGATAGATTTGCATGTCAAATATTTTCAATGTTCATCTTGTACCTTTCCAAAATTCTATTAGTTGAAGAACTTTTGAAACCTTCCAGCTTGGACAAAATGAAAACCCTATTTTATTCATTTTGGGGACTTATGTTCTTACAATCATTAAATGAAGTCAACCCTCATATCATCTTCAGCTAGGATTATAGCCTTTACAATTTCATAATTGATCATACATCTTAGCTTCAAAAGCCTATCAAACTTCTGTTGAGATCTTACATACATGCCCTTCATCATAGCATTGGGCCCCTATCCTATCTTATGATCCTTTGACTGCTTGATCTCATGAAAACATGAATACATGACAATGCCTTAGCATAGGGTTTTGGGACCATTAATTTCCTTCTATGATGTTACAAACCTAGTTAATTGACCCTAGATCTTACAATCAAAATCTATTGTAGCATCAAAACATGAATATATAATGCTAATGATCCTATGATTGTGATTTATTTAATCCTTTTTCTTGACTTTGGTAGTCTCATCAATTTCTTTTATGATCTTACAAACAATTTCTTTATCATAAGATTGAAACACTACTTTGCCTAGTTCTGTCAATGGAAAATTTTATTGAATCCATTGCTTCTTCATTCAATGGATGACTACTCCAAAAGTTGGCCCTTTACCTTTTATGGCTCTCACAATCCTATGAAAATATGACCACATGACAACCTTGCTCCTTGTATTTTCATAAGCCCATAAATTTACCCTTACAGCCTTATGATCATTGAGCACTCATAGCATTAGGACACTTCTCTATCTAATTCATGATCTTACAATCCCTTTGATGATATGACCATACAATATTACACTTGTGCGATGTCATGTCAACATCTTCCCTCTGTTCCTTCAGAAGACTCCTCAACAACAATGATGATCTCATGACAACAACATTACATTATAAGATCACACCCTTCTTATCATCTTCTCACCATACACTTCTATGATGCTATGATAGCTAAATATTATAACATTGACAACTCCAAAAATTAGCTTCACAATTCTATGCCAGTTGTAAGATCTTAACTCTCAATACTAATTGTAACATCTTAGCTTTAAATTTTTACCCTCACAACCTCATGATGATAACCTTGTCATAAGATCCAAAGACCTTCCTATTAGCCTTTGATGGAATGAATGTCAATTGAAATAGTCAAATTTTGTTCAATGAATCATTCCTTAGAAAATGGCACCCATGATGCTATGAAAATAGGAACTAAAGAGACTAGGCCTACCTGGACACGTGTCCATTTTTTGTTATCTTGCATTGGCTAAAGGTTATGAACCTTTAGAAAGTGGGCATACACTAATTTCCAATCTTGGAAAAATGGATGATGGAGATAGAATATGAAAACTTTCCTAGACAACATGGTTGAAACTTGACCCTTTGAAAAATATCAATACAATGCATCAATTGAAAATTTTAAACCTTTACCTGATAAATGAAAATGATCTATGCAACAATGTGACCATTGAAAACCTCAAAGGCTAGCCCAAATGTACATGTGATACTTCATCATTTCCCCACTCTAGTTAAAGATCATGCATTTCCAAAATTCATGCATACACTTGTCATTAAGCTGCTGAGATATGATGATCATGATGTAAACTAGAAACAAGCATGAGATTCAAACTTTTGACCAACTGGAAGCTATCAGCTATCCACTTCTAACACCATAGACCTATAATCTCATGGCCACCTTCACTTAATACCATTAGGTGAGTTCTTGATGTAGGAGCATCTTGGGTTTCCTTGTAATCTTGCACCTTTTTGTTCATTCTACCAGTTGCTACTAAGTTTCTAGTTGTTGTCGAGTGCTAGTTTCCAATTGCTATCGAGTGCCAGTTTCTAGTTATTTTCGAGTGCCAGTTTCTAATTATTTTCAAGTGCCAGTTTCTAGTGTGTGTCAAGTTCTAGTATGTGTTGAGTTGTCTAGTGTGTGTTGAGTTATCTAGTATATGTCAAGTTACCCAGTGACTGCCGAGTGACTCTTCATGTGCTGAGTTACCTAGTGCATACCGAGTGATTATTCATGTGTCAAGTTACCTAGTTTATGCTAAGTGACCCTTCATGTGTCAAGTTCTCCTATTTATGCTAAGTGTTATCATTTAGACATGATTTTTGTGAGCCAACTTGTAGGATTTATTTTGATCGTGACATTTATGTTAAGATGTTTTCTTGGGATGTGTCTAGACCATTATTGGCTCGGCCTTCCTCTTATGTAATTTCTCAAAATGTTCTGTAAGCCGTGTTGGAAAGTATATATAAAGTGTTTTGGCTTAGAGTTAGGAAATTTTTGGGAAGAAGATTATAGAGTAGAACTAAAAGTGTGAATTTGCAGTTTGATCTTTGAATGTGAATGTATTGTTTTCTTCCATTGTGTAAACTCTTGCAGGGTGGTTTGGATAGTTAAGTGAGCCTTTGGCCCTAGTTATTCATCCATTGCTTGCATTAGTTTGGTATTAGAGCTTGAGGGTCATCCTTATGGAGATTGGATTGTGTAGAACCCAGATTTGGATTTGGTTGTAGGGTGGAAAATCTATAGATTTGACCTATAACTTGTAGAGGCTTACGATCTTGTAGGAACTTGATTTGCAAAGATGGTTCATGGTAGAAGAAATGCCAATGATGCTATATTGGATTAGTTGAGACAAATTGCAGCCATATTAGATGCTATGGAGGCAGCCCAGAGGAGAGGAGCACATCTTGATGATGTAAGTGATGATGAAGTAGTAGCACCAAACCATAATCCAAAACCTAAAGAAGATCAAGATGAGGAAATATTGTTACGAGTATTGTCTAGGGAAAATTCAAAGCCTACTATAAAAGTTGTTCCTTATGATGAAAATTGGATACCAATGCTGTGTTGGATTGGATCTATGATATGGAGAATTTCTTTGAGTATGAAAACACTCATGATAATAGAATGGTGAAGATTGCAGTCACTAGGCTGAAAGGTCAAACACTATAGTGGGAACATTTGAAAACTAATAGGCAAAGAAGAGGAAAGGAGTAGATTAGAACTTGGGAAAAGATGGTGAACAAGGTAAAGAAAAAATTCCTCCTTTCTAATTACCAAGTTAACTTGTTGAGAAAGAAGCAAAATTTGAAACAAAAGGACATGATTGTGAAAGAGTATACTAAGGAATTCTATAGATTGGACATCAGATCTGGACATGTGGGTGATGATGTTGAGAAAATTGCAAGGTACATTAATGGATGAAGATCTGGAATTCAAGATGAAATAAGTTTTTTTAAGTTGGAAAGTGTAGAAGAAGCATATCAATATGCCTTGAAAGTTGAGGCGATCTTAGCAAAAAAGCATGAACAAAGACAAAGAGGTAGAGGTGGTAGATTCCAGAGAGGCAAAAGTAGATCTTATGGTGAAGGTGGTAGATCTAAAATTTTTATGTCAGATAAAGGAAAATCTAAATGGAAGAATGATGAAAAAGGAAAGACCGAATGGAAAGGTGATAATTCTTATCGAGGAGGTACTAATTCTTACCAAGGAAGAGGTAAATCTTATTCTAGAGGTGGATTTTATGGTAATTGTTTTAGATGTGGTAAAGAGGGACATAGATCTTTTGATTGTAGATCCTCTGAAAATGGGTAGAATAATAGAAATGTTGTGATTCAAGAAGATATTGAGGGTTTACCAAGTGGACCTAAGGCTAGAGAAAATATGATGGTGAGAAGAACCTTATGCAATAAGGGAAGTGATGAGGAACCTATTTTAAGGAGAAATCTTTTCAAGACAAGATGTAAGGTGGCTAGAAAATGTTGCAAAGTGATCACTGACAATGGAAGTTCTACAAATTTGGCATTAGAAGAGCTAGTTACCAAGTTGCAGTTGTAGAGGCTAAAATATCCCAAACCTTACCATTTTTCATGGATCAAAGATGAGCATAAGATATTGGTAAGTGAACAATGCCTTGTGAACTTCAAAATTGGACATTACTTTGATGAAGTTTTGTGTGATATTATGCCCATGGATTGTTGTCATATTTTTTTGGGTAGACCTTGGGAATATGATAGATATGCTATACATGATGGAAGATTGAATCAATATACTCTTTGGGTAAATGGGAAGAAACAAAAATTGTTGCCTTTGATTGAAAGTCCAGATGAGGTTAATTGTATTGCTATAAAAATTTGTGTGGTTAATAAGAAAGAATTTGAAAAGGAAATGAAAAAGAATCAAGTCTATTTTGCTATAGTTCCTAGAGGACCAAGTGTTGGTAGTAATGACTGAGTAGCATAAGCTAGTAATGACCAAGTGACAGTAGATAGTAATAGCTGAGTACCAGTAGAAATTAAAAAATTGTTGAATGAGTATAAAGACATTATTGCTGAGGACATTCCTGATGGTTTACCTCTAGTAATAAGTATAAGTCATTGTATGGATCTAATTCCTAGAGCTAGTTTGCCAAACAAAGCACTATATAGATTGACACCTACAGAGAATGAACTTAATAGAAAAGTGCATGAGTTGTTGTAGAAAGTCTTGATCAAAGAAAGCTTGAGTCCATGTGCTATACCTACTATATTAGCACCTAAAAAGAATGGAGAATGGAGAATGTGTACTGATTCCAAAGCCATTAAAAAGATAATAGTGAAATATAGGTTTCCTATGCTGAGGATGGATGACATAATAGATTGTTTGAGTGGAGCAAAGTATTTTACCAAGATTGATTTGAAGAGTGGCTATCATTAGATCAAAATTAGAGAAGGTGATGAATGGAAGACTACTTTCAAGATAAAAGATGGTTTATATGAATGGTTGGTTATGCCTTTTGGTTTGACTAATGCACCTAGTACTTTCATGAGGTTGATGAATGCAGTACTAAAAATATTTTTGGGTAAGTTTGTGATTGTTTATTTGGATGATATTATGATATTAAATAAGACTAAGGAAGAATATATTTAGCATATTAGACAAGTATTATAGATGTTGAAAGAGGAAAAGTTTTTGATTAATTTGAAAAAGTGTTCTTTTATGCATGAGGAAATTATGTATTTGGGATTCGTGATTTCAGCTAATGGATTGAAAATGGATCTTGAAAAGGTTAAAGCAATTTTGGAATGGCCTACACCTAAGAATGTGGGTGAGGTAAGATAATTTCATGGTTTGGCTAGTTTTTATAGAAATTTTATAAAGAATTTTAGTGTTGTTTGTAATGCTATGACTGAGACAATGAGAGGAGATAAAAAGGAATTTAAGTGGACACACATAGCTGATAAGAGTTTTGAGACTTTGAAATAAAAGGTTACTGAATTACCTATATTGGCTTTGCCTAATTTTAACAAAGTATTTCAAGTTGAATGTGATGCAAGTGGTAATGCAATAGGAGTTTTTTTAAGTCAATATGGTAAGCCTATTTCATTCTTTAGTGAAAAGTTGAATGATGCTAAAAGGAAATATTCTGCGTATGATCAAGAATTTTATGCCATTATTCAAGCATTGAAGAAGTGGAGACATTATTTGATTCCTAAGGAGTTTGTGTTGTAAACTGATCATAAAGCTTTAAAATGCTTGAGAAGTTAGTATAAATTAAATCAAAGACATTGAAGTGGGTTGAGCAGTTGTAGAGTTTCACATTTTTTATTAACCATAAGAGTGGAATTACTAATAGAGTTGCTGATGCATTGAGTAGGAGACATTCCTTGCTGATAGAAATGAAGATTGAAATTCTTGGTTTTGATGAAATGAAAGAGTTGTATTATACTGATCCTAATTTTTCTAAGGCATGGAGAAAGTGTAGAGCACAAAATCCAACAAACCACATAAGTAAGTATGATGAGTATTTCATTCAAGAAGGTATGTTGTTCAAAGGCATTTAGTTTTGTATTTCTAGAACTTCTATGAGGTTGAATCTAATTAAGAAAAAACATAGTGGTGGATTAGTTGGACATCTTGGAATTGATAAGACAATGAGTTTGTTGAAAGAGAAGTATTATTGGCCACAAATGTATAAGGATGTTCAAAAATTTGTAAAGAGTTGTGAAGTTTTTCAAGTTGCAAAAGGAGTAAGTCAAAATACTAGTTTGTATACACCTATTACTCTTCCTGAGAAACCTTGGACTGACATTAGTATGGATTTTTTCCTTAGATTACCTAAGACAATGAAAGGGTATGATTCCATATTTGTTGTAGTGGATAGATTTTCTAAGATAGCTCATTTCATACCATGTAAGAAGACATTAGATGTTGAGCATGTTATTGAACTTTTCTTTAAAGACATTGTGAGATTACATGGATTACCAAGAAGTATTATTTCTAACAAAGATAGTAAGTTTGTTGGTTATTTTTGGAAGACTTTGTGGAAGAAGATGGGTACTGAGTTGAACTTTAGTTCTACATTCCATCCACAAAAATATGGATAGATAGAGGTTGTAAATAGAAGATTGGATAATTTGCTAAGATGTTTAGTTGGGAGTAAACCAAGTAATTGGGAGATGGTATTGGCACAAGCTGAATTTGCATATAATAATTTTGTGAATAGGAGTATACGGAAGACACCTTTTGAGATTATTACTGGAATGCATCCTAGAGGTATATAAGATTTGAAAGATGTTGCTGGTGAAGAAAAGAGAAACACTGTAGCAGAAGAATTTGCTAATTTTCTGGAGTCTTTGCATAAGGAAGTGAAGTTGAGGTTGGAACAAAGTAATCTATCCAAAATGTTCTAGAATGTTCTCTAAACTATCTTGGCAAGTATATATAGAGTGTTTAGGCTTAGAGTTAGGCAATTTTTGGGAAGAAGATTGCAGAGCAGAACTAAAAGTGTGAATTTGTAGTTGGATCTTTGAATGCGAACGTATTGTTTTCTTCTATTGTGTTAACTCTTGCATGGTGGTTTGGATAGCTAGGTGAGCCTTTGGCCCTAGTTATTCATCCATTGCTTGCATCAGTTCCATCTTTTTCCTTTGATCATATGACCACCACGATGTTACAATGACCTAATCTTATGAAAAATAAGAGCCTAGTAGCATCTGAAGCCTAAAAACTTGACTTTTTGATCTTACAATCTCCCCTTTGTCATAGCACTGTGGCTTAATGAATTATATCATTTTGGTTTTAAAATCTTACAACAAAATGATGAGATAAAAAATGAACTTACAATCAACCATATCATAGCATCTCACCCTTGCTTCATTCATCTGATGATCTCATGATATAGAGTTCCATCATGAGATTGTAACCATACAATTTTTTTTGCAATGTTAGGACTTATAAACTAATCATCACCCAGTTGCAACCATAACTTAGGATCAATGTTAAATCACTATAGTTTTGCAAACAAGAGGTTTTCTCCATTGGAACATCAACCATGGTTAACTCTAAACTCTTTGTGACCATGCAAATGAAGGCTTGCTACAACCTCACACCACCAACCATGACTTTTTCATTTAACCTTGTGACCATGCAAGAACAAAGTGTTAGAAATATAAGAGAAGTAATCAAGAGGGGAGAGATGAATCAATTGCAAGAAAAATACATCCCATATCCCTTAGATGTCAATACAAATAAAAAATTTGATTAAACTATATTCTATTGTATCTTGGCAAACATGCAAGCACTCAATTTACTCTTGTAAATACTGCAACTCGACAATAACTAAAATAACAATAATAACATGACAAATGAAAATTATAAGTTTTTTTCTATGATTAATATTAATTATCTTAGTTACAAACACATAAACAAAAATAGAATGAACAAAAGTGACACCAAGATTTAATGTGGAAACCCAATTTAGGAAAAACCACCAATTGTAACTAGTTATTAATTTTCACTCTTTTGAAGTGAGACCTGTCAGGAGCCAACCCTATTAAAGGTTATAAAATACACTATTAGGTGTGAACCTATTAGAGGATTTAATCACCCTATTAGGAGTGGGCTAGTTAGAGGTCTTTATAAACTTCAATATAGAAATGCTACCTTGTTAGAGGAATTACAAATAACTATTAAGCCAACTCGGTAGCTAACTTGGTTAAAAGATTTAGATCACTACTAAAATGGTTAGAAAGTAACAATGAGATGACCTAATTTATGATGAAACTAAATTACTAATTATAGATCTCAAATCTAGCTTCAATACTTGATCCTTCCTAATCAAATGTATCTTTGCAACTCAACAAGAATATTGTTCTTATCCTTCTAATTCACTTCCTCTAAACATCATCAAATTTTCTATTTCTTCCACATGTTAAATCCTCAATTTGACTTTATATTTATATCTTACAAAATGCCAAGTTGACTTGAATACTAATTAGAATAATTAATAGTCATCTCCTCAATTGGCTAGAACCAATAAACAACTCAATTGAACTCAATATGCCAAAAAAAGAAAATCCTTCATTAGCCGACCATGCTTCGTAGACACTAACTCAATGTGATTTTCCTATGTTAACCAAGTGAGCTTAGTTAACGCTACATATTCAAAAAGTTCCTTTGGTAATTGAGTGAGCTTAGTTAACAATGGTTCCATCCAACATTTCCTTCATTAGCCAAGTGAGCTCAGTTAACACTCAACTTTTGCAAACTTTCCTTTGACGCCTGTGTGAACTTGGTAGACACTATCTTCTAAACTAGTCAAACTCTAGAGTGCTATGTAGACATTGGAAACTATCTTCATTGATTGAGTGAGCTCAACATACACTGATTGGAAAGGATATGAAATTTTGTGTAACATTAAAGATAATACACAATTAATCAATTGTTTACAACAATCTCTCTCTTTGGCATTGATGGCAACACAACATATCATAATAAAATGAAATTTCCAGAGAAAGAGTAAAGTAAGGAACATATCCTTATTTTCATTTTGATTCTCATCCTTGAGAACTCCCTCTGTTAGTGTGAACTCCCTCTATCTTTAGTTTCTCCATCTGTTAGCAAAACTCTATCTTCAATATCTTCTTTTCGGACCAACTTCTCCCTCTTTGACATTTCTAAAAATATATACTCTCCCTTTTTACAAAATTTCTATAAGGTATGATAGTAAACTTCTCCCTCTTTGACATCTCATTCCAAAGAAAATATTCAATGAATATCAATGTATGTCATGTACTAATTCATTTGCAATGTGCCTTGTCAGTTTTACATCGACTATCTAATCTTTAATATGCTCTGGCTGATGCATCACTAAACTACATTTAGTGAGCTTCGGATAGGTGAGTTACCTCTAACTTACCTCTTAGATACAAAAATAAATCCTTAGGTAATGGCTTAGTAAATATATTTGCAATTTTCTCTTTAATATTCACATATTCTAATCTTACTTCTTTATCATGTACTAGTTCTCTTAAAAAATGATATTTTATAGCAATGTGCTTGATTTTGATATGCATCATAGGATTCTTGGATATATTAATTGCACTAGTGTTATCAGAGAAGATAACCACTAGATCCTTTATCTTTATCTTCATACCTACCAACAATTGCTTAAACTAAGCAATATTTGAACAATTTACTGCTACTACCACATATTCTATCTCAGTTGTGGATTGAGAAATACAATTTTGCTTTTTACTTTTCCAAGATACTAGTCCTTTACTAAGAAAGAATTCTCTACCACTTGTACTTTTTCTATCATCAAAACTTCCTTTCCAAACGTAGACATCTCAAATTATTTACTCATCTCTTCTAAAAAATGCCTTTCATAAGTCATCATTTCCTATAAATAAAGTGTCATCCACAAATATTTCTTCCAAATCAATCTTTTTGTCTGGTCTTTCTTTGATATATAGATTTTTATTATCATTTGTTCTTTGGAAACCAATCTTTATGAAGTAGTTATGAAGTCTTTCATACCAAGATTTAGGAGCTTGCTTGAGACTATACAATGCTTTGTGTAATTTGCAAACCATATCTCTTTTGGTAGGATCTACAAAACCTTTAGGTTGTTCTATGTAGACTTCCTCATCAAGAATTCCATTCAAGAATGCAGATTTTACATCCATTTGATAAAATTGAAATCCTCTATATACTACATATTCTATTAAAGTTCTAACACCTTCTAATATTGCAATAGGAGTAAATTTTTCACCATAATCAATACCTTCTTCTTGAGAATAACCTTTACAAACTAACCATACTTTTTTTTTTTGAAACTTTTCCATCTTCATTTAGCTTGTTTCTGAATGCCCACTTTGTGCGAATTACATTTTTATCCTTGGGTCTAGAACAAGAGTCTAAGTCTTATTCTTCTCTATTTGTTCTAGTTCCTCATTCATAGTTTCAATCCAACATTCATTATCCAAAGAATCTTTAACATTTTTAGGTTCAAATTTAGCAAGAAAACATGCACCTTTCAATTTGTTCTTGTCATTGTTCCATCTGATTTGTCTCCAATGGTCTAATTAGGTACATGGTGTCTACCGACATATCTTGCTAACACAAGTACTTTGGAGTTGGAATTTTTTTTCATAGCTTGACATGATCTTCAAGTTTGGGTCTCACTGTCTATGACTCAAGTCCTTTTGATGACTCAAGTTGCATTGACTACAACTAGGTAGCATATGACTATGAATCAAGTCCTTTAGACTATGATTTGGGTTGCACTGTTTGCAACTTAAGTACTTTTGGAAATTTTGGGGACTTAGGAGATGAAGCTTCGTAAGTTCCAAAGAGATTTGGTAATTTATCAAGTTCATAATACAAAAACCTTCTATAAGATTAGGTTCTTTGTTGCTTTCCTCTTCACTTTTTTTTGCAAATTCATCAATTCTCACATGTGCACGTTCTATGATTTTATGAGTAGCTAGATTCAAACATTTGTATGCATTACTTCTGTAGGAGTATCCTGAGAATATGAATTCATCACCTTTGACATCAAATTTTTCTTTTCTAGATTCCTTCAAGATATAACATTTTCTACCAAATAATTTCAAGTAACTTACATTGGGTTTGTAGCCATACCATAGTTCATAAGGATTTTGATTTATCTTTCTTCAGCTATACTCTCTTCAAGATATACACTAAAGTACTAACTTCTTCCTTCCAATATTTGATTGCAATATTCTTTTCTATCATCAAGGTTCTTACACAATCCATGATGGATCTATTCCTTCTTTTAGCTATACCATTCTACTATGGTGTACCAAGGGCTAATACTTTTCTCTTAATTCCTTTTTCAATGCATAATTCATTAAACTCATTGGAAATGAATTCACCACCTCTGTCCAATCTCAAAAATTTCAACTTATTTCTAGTTTCTTTCTCTACTTTTGCCAAACATGTTGATCTCAAAATGGTTTTGACAATTGAGTGTCAACACACAAGCTATTTGCTAAGTTCATACTGAACTAGCAACATATTCTGGGTATAATATATGTAAGTGCCAAGTCAAAAAGATAGTAAATGCTGAGTCACTCAGGTTCTGAGCAAACAAACATTGCTAAGAAAGTATATGTGCCGAGTGAATGAAAAATTTCGAGCATATTTAGGTGCCCAACAAGACAAAATTTTAGTTAGTGCCAAGCATTAGTAATTTACAAGTGCCAAGTAACATAGTATTGGCATAAGAGTTTGTTCCTTCACAAACTAAGATGTAAATCATGTTACATGGAAACTAATGGATAGATATCAAAGCTTAGAGATAAGATCAAATCTATTTGATTCTCTATGTAATCAACATGCAACCAATCAGAAAAATGGAATGCTAAAGAGGCAAAAAGTATGAGTCTTAGTCGTAGATTCATACCTAACCCGAAGTCATGAAAAAATTTTAAGGAGGAAAAAGCACCATAATTCAAGGAGGAGAATAGAGTGTAAGTGAGAGAAAAATAGAAGAATAAAAGGGTGAAGTGATAAGAGGATACTCAAGGTGACTTAGTAGAACAGAGGAATTGCAAGATCAATTTGTAAAACAAGGTATCAACACTACAAATAGTTTCAAATTAGATAAGAGAGGATAAAATTAGATAGAACAAGAATCTAAAATCAGCAATATAATATTATAAGTGATCAGGTCAAACATTTTACTATACTCTCTAACAATTGTATTAGCAAAATGAAATCCTATAGACTTAGGTTGGTTTAACAACCATTGTATAAATCCTTTAATAGGGTGACATTCCAAGTGAATATTTTGTAAATTCTTTAGATATGTAAAATTTTAATAGTGTGTAAAACCTTTAACAAGGTAGGACTTTCATAGGGCAAACCATGCCTCATGGTCAAACTTTGTAACCTTGACAATTTACATTATTGCTATAGTTGTAAGTTGTGGGTGTCATCCCCACCCCAGTTTTACCTTCTCATTTTGAAGGGTTTTTGGGTGATCAAATATGGTGCCAACTTTTTCATGCATGCTTTTACTTTCATGTTATTTAAATATGTTTCATGCATGTATTGATTTAATGTAAAAGTTTTATTCGTTAAAGTTTGGTACTTCTGATTCACCCCCCCTCTCAAAAGCATACTTCCCACTTACAAATTCTAACAATTAGTATTAGAGCTAAGTTCTCTCTAGGAGAAGCCTTACAACTTGGAGAAAAGATCTAGAGATGGAGGTCTACAAGCTTGGGAAGATTACAGAGAACTAGGTGACTGAAATACATCTCATTCTACTTTCTCTAGAATAAGCTAGGGAGAAATCAAGGAAATCCCTAAAGAGAAGAAAAGACATTGCCATAGCTGAGAATGATACACAATACAAGGAAATTGATGCCATGAAAGTATTTTCAAATAAAGACTCAAAGGAGTTTGATGCAACAATAACAAACCTAATGGAGAAGAATAGTGCTCAAGCAGAAGAGATCAGCAATCTCAAGATCAAGTAGGAACCACAAGCCATGATGCTATGTGAAGTGACTAAATAGAAGAAGAGATCCATTGAAGATAAGGCCATGATAGAAGATGACAAGAGAAACCTAGCCAATAGATTAGAAGAGAAGTCAATTGATCTTGCAAGAATATCCAACATGCAACTAGATACCCTAAGCTAGATGATGAATGCTCATCATGAGTTAAATGTCAAAGATATGGAGATTACCACACTAAAGTTGCAAAATGATTTAAGGAGAGAAAAATAAATTGTAGAGATCTTCAACAAGATGAATAAAGCCATCAAGTATTTTGAGCAACTACTAAAATCTCTAGGATCCAACAATGACACATTAGGACTAGGTTATACCAACACTGAAGAAGGAGAATCATTCAAAACTACTGAAGAAAGAAGTGAAAAATCCACCTATCATTTTTGTGGTATGAAAGGATACACTGCTAATGTATGCAGGAGTGAGAATTCCAATCAATGTGACAAATCTAAAAACATTTGTCACTATAACAAATACAATAAGCAAGGTCATTAGGAACATGATTGCAAGAATAGAACC
The DNA here is from genome assembly GCA_028749045.1 of Cupressus sempervirens. Classification (NCBI taxonomy): domain Eukaryota; kingdom Viridiplantae; phylum Streptophyta; class Pinopsida; order Cupressales; family Cupressaceae; genus Cupressus; species Cupressus sempervirens. The sequence continues at coordinate 432,733,656 of CM053792.1, forward strand.
ATCAAGACACCAATATTTGAAGGTCACTACTACAACTATCAAAAGTATGGACATAGAGCCTTTGAATGTAGATCCAATCCTATGTGGTCACCAAACAAACCAGCAAAGACAAAAAGACATGGACATCACTACAAGTGTAACTAAAACACTAGGTAGAGCTGTCGCTATTGTCAAGAGTATGGATACATTATTGAGAACTACATAAGAACACATTTTAGTGGCAACTACAATATATGGTTCAATCAAACCACTCGTTTCATTTTCCTAAAGATAGGACACATCAACAAGTATTGCCCAACAAGGTCAAAGACACCCAACTCTGAGTTCAACAAAGGAAAAGGGAAAGTTGATACTGAACACATCAGAGGAGAGATGAATAAGACATGAATGAGAAGAGGTGGAAGCAACACATCTAATCGAGGGATCACTTCACCTAATAGGTCAAGTGGTCACACCTCATCAAACTAAGTAGAAGAAGGTATATGGAATTGATATTCAATGCTTTATCATACATCAGTTTCAAAAAAATTAGCACTGAAAAGAATTAATTAGCATGATAAAGATGCAAGGTTAAAACTTCAAGTTTTCATCCTACTATCGAGTGTGACAAGTTACCTTCAATTGTTGAGTAAAATCCTAGGGTGTGCCAGGTTGTCAACCAAAATTAGTTGGAGTCGAGTGAGAAGTTGCTGCCATAAAAAATAATGTTAGTTGATGCCAAGTAAGGGTAACTTCTATAGCTAACAAGTAAAGTGGAATTCACATTGATGTTGAGTAAAGTAATAAATTGTATACAGCTGAGTATCTAGCTGTATATGAACTAAGCATTAAATGATGTGTATTAAATGGTACAAGGTCAATTTTTGATCATTTTTCATCACTACAAACATAGAGAAAAAAGAGGGCAAAGAAAAGAAGCAATTTCAAGTGAGGACAAAGCATTTAAGTAGATTCTAGCAGCAATTTAGTGTGATTTCATCAATTCGAGGTATTTCTCAAGTGTTGAGCTACGTTGTTTAGAAATTGCAAAAAACTTAGTTAGTAAAAATGGCTTCTCGCTTGAGAAAACCTAAACATAAGGAACCCTTCAAAGTTTACTTAGTAAGTAAGGATGTTAAACAACTAGATTATAGGCCAATCCTAGATGTGGCATATAAAAACAAAGCTACTGGTGTGTTATTCATCATTCGACCAAAAGTTGTTATGGTTCAAGATGTCAAGAAGTGTTACAACTATAAAATTGGTGGGATAGGTGATATGGAGATTAGGAAAGCCTATAATAGACTGTGTGATAATGAGGTATTGAAGGAAGAATTTAACATTGTTGAGAAGAAGGGACTTACTTGTGCCCTAGATTTACCTATGGTCTTCAAGATGGAATGGATTAGGTTAGTGTTGAGAAAAATTCATGATGGTTTCCTATGGTTGGAAGGAGGGTCTGTCAAGTTGAAGAAGAGAATTATACATAGAGTCATAGGTTACCCAACCCTAGATCAGCCAAAGACCCTGAGAAGTGACTCCAAGGAGGTCATTGAGAAGAACATAGGGACACAATGGAATAAGAGGGGTATGAGCATAAAGAAAATCAAAGACCCACTCATAGAGTTTGTTGTAAGAGTCATCTCACACAAATTCTACCAATCAAGTAGATTGAATAATGTGCCTTGCATTGTAGCGGATGTGGGATACAAATTTGTAAAGAAATATCACACATATGATCTATCAAAGCTACAACTGCAATAGATAATGGAGAATTTTGGAGCCATAAGAAGATCAAAGAGTGCTTAGTGTAAGTTTGGGTCGATTTTGATATGTACATTCTTTTATTTTCAGAATTAATTTCCTTCTTTTGACAAGATAAGTTGGAAGGAAAATAGCTCTATAGCTATACAGATTAATGAGTACATGGAGTAGATGGGAGACAATTTTGAAACGATCATGACACACTATTTTGAGGACTTCAAGAAGTCAATGAAGCAAAGAATCAGAATTCCAATTTCACTTGTAGAGCAACATACCAATGATATTTTCTTCTTAGTTGATATAGATTATACTTATATTCAAGCTACAGTACTGATAATCAGATGACTAAGACCATTAGGATATGAAATAAATATTGATGAGGCCTCAACAACAATCACAACATTTCTTGTACAAGAAATTGACAAAAGTGAAAAACCATTTGGCACTTATGATTTTGTAAAATCAAAGGTTGAAATGGAACTAAAGACAACATCAATATTGAAAAAAAGGATAAGTTGGTCAAGAAACTAAAGGCCAAATTTGGAGAAGGAACTATAGAAGGTGAAGAGGATGATGAATAAGGAGATTAAGAAGAAGAAGAACAAGGTCAAGGACTACTTTCCTTGACACAAGAAATGGGAGAAGATGAAGAGGAAGAAGGTTCCAAGGAGGAACAAGCCAAGTAAGCACCAACCAAACTACAGCCCAAGAAAAGAAAGGCAAGCACAGAACTTGCAACATAGACAAAGAAAAAGAAGGTAGCTTAGCTAAGCCTTGCAAAGCCTACTACAAGAGCCAACATAAGGGCTACTACTCAAAAGGCCAAGGTGTAGGCCAAAAAGAAGAACAAGGAAATTGAGCAACAAGGACTAGCAAAGAAAAGACTAAGAAGAAAATATGTTTCTCAAATTGACTTAGATAAAGAGAAAACAAAGTTAAAGGCCACAAGACAATTTAGAGTGGTAAGTCATGCATTAAAATCTAATCTAGAAAAAAATTGTGACAATGTTAAAGATAATGCTAACTTAAGTGGCTTGAAGAATATTGAATTTAGTAAGTTAAGTAGGGAAGAGAAAAACATGGTTGAAGAATCAGTCTATACCATGATGGCCAAGTTCAAGAACATGCCACTTGAACTTGACAGTTGAATGCCTAAAGATTTATATTCTATTATTGAAACTAAATTGCACTATTGCCTTAACATGGAGAAAGAAATAAGGGAATCTACCTTAGCTCGAGTTATGCAAGAGCTTACAAAAGGACCAATTACCAAGGCTAGTAAGAAGCATGGGATAAAATTCTCTCCCAAATATAGAGCCTTCAACATTCTCCAAAACAACATTGAGGATGTTGTAAATAAATCCACCAAGATATGGAAGTTGATATATAGTTTGACAACTATAAAACCAAGAGAAGAGGATCCCTTTGAGGGAAAGAATAATGAGGAAGAGGAGTAAAATGATAAAGAAGATGAAGCCAATAAAGAGAAAGGGGACAACACAGTGGAGAAGAAACAACAAAGAACAAATAAAGTGGAAACTACTGAGGAGAAACAAACATAATAGAGTCTTCTAGACACACAATTTCCACCCTTGAGCCCTCCACATGACACCTCTACAACTACAGATACAATAACTATAAAGGATGTTCCTGATAACTCTAGTTAGGACATCAATCCATTCACTTCATTGGATCTCAAGAACATCCTTGGCCAAACCACTTTACAAGCACAATAATGCAATAATCCAATTTTGGTTGATGTGGAAGAGTTGTAGAAAGCTATAGCTGACTTAACAAAGAGATAAGATGAATCCACAAGAACCACCTTCTATCATCCTTTTAGCTACAAGTAGACAACCTATGGAGCAAACATTAGTTGATACATCTACCAAGGTTGAATCCATAGTCAAAGTCTTGATGATTGAGCACAAGACTCAAAGTACAGAGTAAAAAGAGCCTACAAAGGAGAAAATAGGGTAGATAGACACTTTTGTACCTACTGCACAAGAACAAGATGCACACCAAATAATAGTGATTGACAAAGATAAACTAGAGGAGGACAAGGAAAGTCCAAAAGAAAAGAAGTAGGAGGCAATTCAAACTTTGGTAAATTTTCGAACCATAGGAACTCCTACAACAATTTAGAAGTTGAGCACTAATGTCATGCCATTGTAAATCTTAGTACTAGGCTTGAGGTCTACAAGAGTAGCAAGGGTACTTAACTATGGATACCCAACATTGGATGAAGAGATAGTCATTCCCAAATATGACTCTGACAACATTACTCTTGAACAAATAAATCTGATGTAAGAGGCATTAGAAAGGAAGAAGAAGTAGAAGATACTTAGAAATGAGTATAAACAGAAGCAAGCACTACATGAGATTAAGGAAATCTTCTTAGATGCCTTTAGCCTACAATCACCTGATGAAACAAAGCCCATTATGGAGAACCTTTTAGAAATAGTGGACCAAGTGCCAAATGAAGACCATGACACCAATGCAAAACTTATGGAATGGTCAAAAAAGAAGTTTCAAGAAAAAGTAAATGAGAAAATATCTAGTGAGATAACACTTTCTCAAGTAGAACTCGCTAAAAAGATAGAACAAGTGAAGGAAGTGCTTGAGAATATATTCTCATTTTACAATAAATTATGCAATCCTTCAATTTTCACATAGAAAACTAGCCAGAGAATACTGATCTTGGAAAGAAATTTGAGGATATCTGGCATGCAATTGCCAAAAGATCCAGCTCAAAGTGAGAAGCATTTTCATACAATGATTCACACTTAATAGGAACTAGCTATATTGACAATAGATGAGGCTAATACAAAAGCCAAATTAGTTCAGATTCAATCTACCCTAACCCGTCACATGAAGATTCTACAAAATGAACTAGCCTATGTGGAAAATGTATTGAAGAAATATCCAAATCTTTCTGCATTAGATGGCTTAGTTCACCTTGTAGTAGAGATAGCTATCCAAATAAAATCCCTAGAAATTGCACTACAAAACTAGGATGCTACTTTGAGAGTCATAATAGAAGTGAACAAAAGCTTCTTGGCCAAATACTCAATTAGAGTATAGACCCTTTGACATAAGTGTCAAAAAGGGGGAGAAATTGAAAAGATAAATCAAAAGGCTAGAAGGAGACTTAATCTGCAAAGGGAAACATGTCAAAAGGTGGAGTCAAAACAAACAGAGGAAAGAGAAGACAAAGGGGGAGTAAACAACATAAGCACAAAAATAGGGCACATTAGATAAAGAGTATCATAATGAATCAACATGAGACAAATCTACTAAGAGATATTTTTGGATACAGTAAAGGTACATCAACTTAGGGGGAGTTACAAATTTTGAGGTATATAGTCCTTCACAAAATTTTGAACAAATTTTGAAGTTTTGCATATATGCCAATATATATAATTATGGTTTAATGGTAAACCAAAAACCATATCGATGCAACATTTGTTCTTTAACAACTACTGATATAGATCCCTAATACATTCTAAACAAGAGCACCTTAATGCTTGCAAAGATAATCCAGGGCATACAACCTTACAACATAGATGAAAGATACATGTTTTGCAACTAGAATGAGTTTCAATATTTTTCAGTTTTTGCCCTCTGTTAGGTTCAAGTAGAATTTTCAGCTTTGGAAACTAAGTGTTGAAGTATAAAAAATATGGAAGTAATAGTTTTAAGTTCTATTTCAGTTCACCTAGTTTCAAGTTTTCAGTTCGAAAGAGATACACATGATAGTTCAAAGTTTTCATTTTGTTCAACCAATTAACAACTAGTGGCATTCCAATATACCCAGAGCTCCCAATGTTGAAACTCAGGCTCTGAAACCAAATGTAATGCCTTGCCAAGGGATCCAAAGAATATCACTAAGTTTTCCAAACAAATTTTTTTTTTAAACATGAAAGATAAACCATCCACATGATAGCGAAAGCAATAGTTACATCCACCTGAAAGTAAACATAACATACATACATAATAGATTACATTCTTTATGGATCCATTAACATTGAATTACATCTAAATTAACCATTCATATAACATCATATCCTTATGAAATAACAATGATACATCTAATATTCTTAAACAATATACAAGTGTCTTTTTTGTAATTACATTTTAGATTGCTTAATCATCCACTGTACATGTTACAAGGTATGAAAATCTTGAAAGAATAAACATCCATGTAAATAAGGTACATCATCATCCAATATTAATCCATGATGCAATAACATAAATGAAACCACATATCATACATGATACAGCATCAAAAAAGATATAAACATCCATCATAAGAGATATAAGAGATAACCATCTATTACAACATAAATAACTAAGTGCACGGTTCCTCCCAACTATTAATAGCATCATTAGACCATCGTGGATCCCAGTCATCCCTCTATGCATAACTTTCCAAAATCATCGAAGAGATCATCAGCTATAAACATAGTAGGAATGTCACTCCTAAAACATACTACATCATATGCAGAAAGTAATCTAACATGCAATATAACATCATCTAACATATACAAATCATCAATGAAAGAAACATGCCAGTAAATACATCTATCATAAGGTATATCATCTATCATAATGATCCAAGAACATAATGAAGATAAATACCAACCAAGGATGTTCTAGCCACGGTGTCTTGGATGGATCTCAAATGATAAGAGTGATAAAACACTACCACCCGACCATGTGGAACCTAAGTGGTCCACTCCCACCATGCTAAGGAGATAATCTCAAGTCCCAAATAGGCTATCAAAAATCACATAGCAAAGATACTCTTTAAGTCCAAGAATCCTAAAAGTATACTAACTCAAAGGTTCCATCACACAAAATAAACATCTAATTCCCAGAAGCACAACAATGACATGTAGGAAACCTACTCTGCAAGCAGGAAAGTGTCATTGCATATATCATGTACAAGTTACCCTAGCAGTTAGCTAAACTCCATGGGTCCATATAGATCTTCATGCGGCCACTAGTATCCTCTCTTACTGATGAGGCATACTATGGAATACAAGGTCGCAACCCTGCGTTCTCTCTACTCCCATCCTTGTCTGTACAAGCACTCAAGGCATGGGTGAGAACATCAAAAAAATTATCTTTTTAGGCTCATTTAATCCCCATTTAGTTTGTAAATGTTATCACTTATTAACAAAACTTAGAATGAGTTACCCTGCTAGCCACTTAGGGCCCCGGCCCCCATTGCAAGCCACTTCCTGACACTACAAGTAGATAACCTACCCTAAGCTCATGGAATCATAAATCACCCCAGTCCTATACAAGCAACTGGAAAGAAAATCCAAAAGATAATCCATAAAAAGAATCATCAAATATCTATGATAAAAGCATCAAATATACACAATAAGAATCATCAAATCTCCATGAGCATCTAAAAAGCATCCATAGAAAATCATGACCACAATAGTTCTCTATTGGAAACTGAAGGCATCACTGATAATCATAAGTATCCATTGGTTCTCAATAACCAAAATATATCTCAAAATAGATCACCATATCCATTGGTTCTCAACAAGCAACCAAGAATATCTCAAAATCATACTGATCGAAGACTCCAAAATGGTTGAGCCAAAGCATGTCACAACATGACATCATCAAGATATAAATCAACATTTTAGTTCCATCATGGCGACTAGAAAATAATCCAAGGATAATTGATTGATGACTAAAAAATGATTAGCTCAAGTGTCTCAGATACATAAGAATCTCAACTATAACAATCAATAAATACAAACATTTCATAGAGCATATGATCACATTACCATGGTTGGGCTTATAAAGATCAAGACCAAATAAGATCAACATGCCAACACATCTCATAACCCTCGAGCCTCTAGTCACAACCTAAGATTGGTCAACACTAGTCAACCCAAAAACCCAAAACAAGAAGCATAGAGAAAACACAATGCAAACACATGTTTTGGTTTACTAAAATCACGTAGTTGAATAATGTGTGGAGGTTTCCAATTTTCTATTTGCAAGTATACTTCAAGTGTATAGGATTTACCATTTGACCTACACGTCATCCCATTTGTTCGCCGATAGCATTATTCTTTCCATCATTAAAATAATATTCTAAGAATAGCTGAAGGATAAATATTTACTCATTAAACTGATCATCATTGACCTTTAATTAACTTGTTCTCTTTATTTTGCTAAGATCCATATTCTAATCAAATATCTCTTCTTAATGTTAAATCAACTTTTCAACATAATTAGAGGATCATTATTCATTAAATTATAAGAGAACCAATTATCAATCATTGAATGATCAATTAAATCAACATAGGTATACAATCCATGACTTCATATAATTCTAATAGTTCTGAATTAAAACTCAATTAAATATTACAAAAACTTAAGTCTCTTGATTAAATCATCACCAACAACTATTAAAATATCTAAAGTCTTTATTCAAGTCATTAGAATAAGACTTACCAACTTCGATACTTAACAACTCCACTAAAAGAATCGTTATTATCATATCGATTAAAACTTTTTTACATAACTTAATTATTAATTAAATCTAATTAACTCTAATTAATTTAATTAATAATTACATATCCATGGGTACGTTCCAATAAATATCAGTTGACTAATAACTAACTATAATTTGTAAGTTAAAAGTCAATTATAACTCAAATCTCTTATATTCATATTAATAGATCAATAACGGCTTGTTATTATTTAATGGCAAGTTATAGAAAATCTATAATGACCACATTCATCATTCTTTCAAAGAATACCAATATTCCCTTGACAAATACGTATTATCATTAATCATTTGAAATAAGACTCTATCGCACAACTTAATTATTAATATCATGGTTATAATATCAACTCAATGAATATCAATTGATTAAAATTCAATCATACTTCAAACTAAAAACTAATATCTTTTACAAAACTTTAGTCATTAAACAATCTTTACTAGATTAACTCTAATCGGATTTATTGACAACTATCTAAACCATTATTTATTAATAGTTTGTTAGACCCCAACAACATTAAAAAATAATAACTCATCAAACTATTATTAACCGATTTAGAGAACCTTCCATAAACCTCATTGGTAAATATTTAACTAACCTTTAAGGTATATCAATAATTTAGTTAATAATACATAATGTATTAATCATAACAATAATTCAAATCGTAGTTATGATA